>BQKN01001107.1:1741890-1776469 GCA_022839385.1 Asparagus kiusianus | reverse complement strand
TTAGTATTTAGGGATTTACAATTTGAGATACAAGGTATATACATGAGAGTTTCCTTGTTTGGATTATTTCGCTCGACGTACCTATGCTCATGTTGTAATTTCCTAAGTACCAAAAACCCATTTGCTATTAGAATAATGATTTTTATACTATTATGTAATAACTGTATTTTCTGTATACAACGAGCCCTTTCCCTGGGGGTTGGTTGTGATGTTGCTCGCTAGCGCTTTGACGCTCGTTGTCCCTCCCCTTTCAGGTAACGAGTCAGAATCCCGGAGAGTCGCAGGTTGATGGCGATGCACTTTAGCTTCAGCTGTCTTTTTAGTTATATTTTATTTTGTACTCCACTTGAGACATTTTTAGACTTAAGAGGTTTATGTTCTAGAGTTGTAAAGGCAGTGTGCCTTGTTTCCTGTATCAGATATTATGTACTTGAGACATATTGAGATCTCCAGACTTTTGTTATCCATTTAAGACTTTGACTATGTATTCCAGTTTACTTGGTTGAGGAGATGTGTTAATTCGATGTTCCATCATTTCATCAAGTACTCGTTGTAAAACCTTTTACTTGCTTTGTACCTACACCTATTGTTGATTCCTCTAGAGAGATAGTAATTGTGATGGTGAAACATGTTATTGCACGGTGTGGTGCAGGGCAGATTTGACATTCTTGGTTTCACCTCGGACTGCAGCCTTGTGTGAACCCAGGGGCGTCACAACTTTTGACTTGTTCACAATATTAGTAAATCTTGTGAACATCTCATGTACGCCCTCCGAGACCTTCATCTTGAAGTTTTCATGCTAGCTCACCAGCATAGCAAGCTTAGCCTCCTTAACCTGCAAAGTTCCTTCACGTGTAGCTTCAAGTATTTTTCATATTTTCTGTGTAGTAGAACAATTAGAAATGTGATTAAAATCTTTAGCATTAAGAAAGAAATATAAAATATTTATGGCTTTTGAATTACAAGAGTAAATTTGTTTATGGTGTGGAGTCCACTTATCCTTGGTTAGAACAACTATAATACTATCTACCTCAGTTGTAGGTTCTTTATGCCCATGTTCCACACTCTCCCAAATATCTAAACTAGTGGATGATAGAAAAACTTTTATACGTACTTTCCAATATGTGTAATTAATGCCATCGAAAAGAGAGGGTCGATTGATAGCATGTCCTTTAGAATAAGATGAAATAGTGGTAAGGCTAAACATCTCTGTCCTAGGTTGTGATACCTAAAGATGGCTAACATGGCTCTGATACCACTTATTGGAAATAGAATGTTAGCATAGAGAGGGGTGAATAGAATTGCAATAATTTTCAGATAAACTCAAAATATACAGCAAACATAAAATATGAGAAAAACCGAATACAATGAACTTGGGAACACATATAATTTTATAGTGGTTTAGATCAAAATTCTACATCTACTCTTCCTTCTTGTGAAGAGCCTTCTTTACTATAACCGGAGTTATCCTTGAATCACAAACACAATTTAGTAAGATTTATAAATAGGACACTGGAATCTACCTAAAACTAGTCGAGATACCAAACTCCTCACAATGGCAAGAAGAAACTTAGCCCTAACAAGTCACACTTAATTAATTTTGCTTGAGCACACCAACCCTCAATTACCTCAGCTTTTGTACATTGTCAAACTCATAAGTTTAAAATACAAAATTAACCTAAAGAAAATCAAGTGCAATTAAAAATATCTTACAGCCCTTTTAAAATAAATATTCTTCAAACCGACTTAGATGATGTTCCGTGAAGAAGCGATGTTGAAGTTGAATGCAAAGGGCACTCCTCCTTGCTAAAATAATATTCTAATGTTGAGTGTGACGAGAAGAAGATAAACGAGGCTCAGAGAATAAAATTCTCAAACTCAAACTCTCTCAAACCCTAGAATTTGATCTCTCAATCTTATGTAAATAGCCTCTCTCTTTCTTGTTCTTGTTGTTGTTATTAATCTCCTCATCAATCCCTCTTTAAATAGACCTTGATTGAATTTTAAAGAGGTTCTCTAATAGAGTTTAAGAGATAAAATCTATCAATGAATAGCTAAGATAGAATCCTAAAATCTTCCAAAATGCATCCAAACTATCGATGGCTAAACCCGACCATCATCGGGCCTCATCGATGGTTCCCTATAGTCCATTGCTTGTTCAAATTCTGTTTTCTAGAATTTAGAAATTATTGATTACAGTCCATTGATGATTGAAGCGATCATCGATGGTTGATTTCTTATTTCTGGAAAATATAGATTATTGCTTGTAGTTCTTCGATGACTTGTGCCACCATTGATAGTGCCTCGAGACTATCGATGGTTAATAGATTGAAATCAACTATCATATTGATTTTTACATATTTTCAAGTCACAAGCTGTTCGTACCTATTTATCCCTAAAATATCATCTCACAAACAGTATAAAATGAGTGTTTGTTATTGATCAAACAAGAGATATTATATGAATAACATATCCAAACAAAGTTCTAACAGTTACACATCAAAATTTCTATTAGACATAGGTATAGGCGTGGTGGGCAAGGCCGATTTAGGCCCGTTAACTGGTCCGCTAGGTTCAAGGCCGGGCTAGGTCTAACTCGAGCCAGTGTGGGTCAAAGTGGGTCTATCTTGCCTCTCTAATCCGAGGTACGGGATCAGACCCAGTCTTGCTCACAATCTTCTTGGTATGGGATCATAACCAACCCCAGCCCAATTTCAAACTCTTTATTTAAAATGATATGTATCTAGACGTGGTTCGAACTTCAGAGGAAGACCCATATTAATGGAAAGTTAATAACTTTCCTTTTAATTTAAATTTAAATTACAAAGAAAAGAGAAAAAATGTTAACCCTTGATATTAAAGAAATTAAACATTCATAATTAACTCAGATTACTTTGGAGCCGGGCTGGATCAAGCCTCTGGTGGGCCGAGCTTGCCTTTATTGTCTCAGGTCTGGCTCAAAACACACCCAACCCATGACTAACCTCTAATGTGGGCCTAGCTGGGCCTAGGCCGATGTGGGCTAGGCCGGGTTTCAACCCAAACTAGGTTGGGCCAATTTGACCCGCGATTTGAACCAGCCCATGCCCAACCCTAATAGACCCCTCAATTCTCATAAATTGTTACAAATAGATCACCGCAAAAGTAGTGGAGGGACCACTACTCTATGACAATCATTGACTATTTACTTAGTGGTTAAGATTTTTCCTGAGTTGTAAATTTGGAATGAGTGCAATTTGTGGTTTTGAAGGGAGGGGGCCCTATTGTGAGTAATAGATTTAGAAAGAAACTCAATCAACTACTAGATGATTAACAGTTGATGTCAAAAGTACTGGTCTCTTCACTATAATTTTTAAGTATAGTGGATCCAAATAATTTAAAATTAAATGATAACAGTTTAAATGATTTGAAGGAATAATTCCAAAATATAAAACATTTGAGAGACTAATATAGAAAACAAACATTTTTGGTTATTTGGTGTCTTGTTTTTACTTTGATACCCAAAGTTTATCTTCTTTTTCACTTTCATGTCTGAAGATACTTTCTTTTTTTACAAGAAATGGTACTTTGTTAGATAAAAGGAGAATTCAATTTAATGGTAATCTTCATTAGGGTTCGGCCTAAATTCTTTCTTAATGCATATAACCAATGTGCATCCTCATTCTATTTCTTGACATCCATTATTTATCTATTAATGAAAAAGTATAAATTTCAAATTAGAAATTGCACTATTATAAAACCAAAATTTTGTTTCAACCATTTATAAATTTTCAATACACAATTCCGAAGGTTTTTAGGTAGTTTATATGTACAAATCCAGATATTATTATAAGATTTAGTTATTTAGATATTGATCCCTCATACCTTCAAAAATTCCATATTACTCCCTCAAATCTTTAAAATTGCTCATAAGTCCCTCAATATATATGTGAGGGGACTTGCAATTTGGTACTTAATAAATATATATGTGTGTATGGATAGATGGAGTGGGGTGGGGTTGGGTGGGGGGGGGGGGTGCTACTTTGTAGCATCAAATGTCCGAAAAAAACAATGAGATATCAAAAGTCAAAAAAGTATAAGCTTTTGGATATTAAAGTGTAAAATAACTTTTAGGGCATCAAAGTTAAAAACTAAAGTTGTAAACCCTAGAGTACAAAAGTGCAAATAACTTATCATTTAATGGTCATTAGTAGAAAATGGACCAAACAAGACAGAACAACCTAGACGGAAAAAAAATTCCGTCTAGGTTGGACCAAACTAGACGACTAGGTTGTTTCGTCTAGTTTAGAGTAACCTAGACGAAAATTTCCGTCTAGAATAGCAAACTAGACATATGTTTTTTAATTTTAAAAAATAAAAAAGTAACCTAGAGGAAATTTCATCTAGGCTGACAACCTAGACGGAATTCCGTCTAGGTTGCTCTTTTTAATTAAAAAAAGAAACCCTAATTGTACTTCCCCTCCCCCCTCATCAACCGCAACTCGAAACCATTTCCCCCCGAAACCAAATTCCCCCTACCCCCACCCCCCGCGGAATCCCCCTAGTTGCCCTCCTCCACCGCTCTCCCTCCTCTGCCTCCCTCCCTCCTTTGCCGCCCTCATCCACGTCGTGGCCCCTCATCGCCCTCCCATCCACCGCCCTCCCCTCGCCGCCCTCGTCCACATCACCCTCCCCTCACTGCCGCCCTCACCTCCACCACACTCCCCTCCATGGCCATCTCCTCGTTCGCTCTCCCTCCTACGCTGCCCTCCCTCCTCTGCCGCCCTTCCCTCGCTGCCCTCATCTACATCGTGGTCCCCTCGCCGCCCTCCCCTCCGCCGCCGTCCCCTCCGCCGCCGTCCCCTTGGTACCCTGTAAGTACTCTCCTCTCCTCAAAACTCTAACCCCTAATTTGATAATCTAACCCTAGATTTTCTCCTCAAACAGCAAATTCGCCTGCAACGCATCCACCACTGTTGCATCCAGCCCCCCTCCTCTAGTGATAACACTTAAGGTAATTTCTAAATTTTTATTAATTTCATGGCTATTTCCTAGAATTATCAAGGAATGGTTATTAATGCATTTGAATGAAGTTTTAGTATGGTTTCATTTATGTGTGAAATCGAAGAGTGGAATATTGTTTAATGCAGATAGTAATTGCTTTCCTAATTAAGTATATGTGAATATTTAAGTTTGTTATGATGTGAACATATGTGAAATTAAAAATTTTCAAAAATAGAGTGATATATAACACATTATAATTTTAAAAATAGAGTGATATATATTAAAAACCTCTAACCCTAATCCCCAGCTGCCACTCATTTAGTTCTCAAATTCCCACCCCCCCTGAAAAATCCCCCTCTCTCTCCCCCCTCTCTCTCTCACCAACCCACCCCCTCACATCATAATTCTTCTCTGCTTGTAGTGTTTCACTTTTTTCCTTGGATTTTGTTATTTATTTTTACCTGTTATCTAGGATATCTAGTTATGTCATTTAGTTCATAGTTTCCTTCAATTGATCAGGATTTCATTCTATGATTAAAAAAATAAACGAGTTCAATTTTTAAAACCCTAATTGAAAAAATATTAGTTATGAATTAACCCTAACTCAACTACATGTTAATTCATTTGAAAACACTAGTAATCATAAATTTAATAAACACTTATAAACCCTAACTCAATTAAGTTTCATTCGTGCTATAAGTAGGTGTGATTATTTAAGTTTGTGATGTAAAAATATATGAAATAAAAAATTTTAAAAACTAGAGTGATATATAACATATTATAATTTTTAATAATGTGTTATAATCTAATTTAGGTGAATAAAAAATAACATTATCCCTAGACTTCCGTCCAATAATTACATCTAATTTTTTGGACTTATAATTTATGATATACGACTCAAATTTGGGTAGGAGATGAAGTTTTCTCCCGGAAATAAGCATTTAATTTATATTATACGAATAAAAAATTAATACTTAAATTCATAATTATTGGATATGTCCTTCTCGGATGGGTTAGGAATATAGTAGTGCATGCATCTAACTTTGTATACTTTACATATTTTCATTCTTAAAAATTTTGGCAGCACATATTTGTTATTTTTCGTGTACAATAAGCTTATCTTGTTCTACGTTTCGGGTTATTGCTGATACACATAATAACATCCACACAGTGTACAGGGATAATGAAGTTGGATTTAAGTACTACTATATTCTTAATGGATTGAAGTCTTCCTATGACAGCCGCTAGATTAATGTAATTGGTTTCTACCTATGTTTTATATATATTTTATATAGATAAATATTCATATTATTAAATGATATATGAACGTATGTTTGATGTGTGTTGAATGTATAAGAATCATGGATGTACTAGTAGTTATGAGACTAATCGTAGTTAATAATTATATATAATTTACAGATGAGGATAATTCCGGACAAATCTTGGATAGATATCCTACGGCATCATAGATTTCGTGACACGCGATACAAGGAGGGATATGAAGCCTTCATGCGTTATGCTGAAATGAATCCAAGAAATTTAAGAAGTGGTGCTATGTATTATCATTGTTGTAGGTGTAGGAATTTGAAGCTGCTGAATAGAAATGATATACGCATCCACCTAATGAAATCAGGTTTTGATGAAACATATAAATATTAGAACTGGCATGGGGATGGTATCACCGAAGATGAGGATCCAAATGTGTGTGTTGGTATGTCCGGTGGCCAACGAATAAATGACACAGAAACAATGTTGAATGATATTTTTCCTCAACCTACAGAATATGATGTTGATGATAATGTCAAGATGATATCGGAGATAGAAGTGAAGATGATATCAAAGTTGAAGCTGAAGAGTTAGGAGATGTCGAAAGTGCTGAAAATATTAATGATATGCATTCCTCCATAGAAATAAAACGAATAATGGAGCTACTAGAAGATAGTAAAAAAGACTTATATGAGGAATGTACCAAGTACTCTAGATTTTCATTTATACTGAAACTCCTACATATTAAGACACTTAGCGGTATGTCAGATAATTATTTTGAAATGCTTCTTGATTTTTTTTGAACTGTAATTCTTGGAGGAGAGAATAGCATAACCTAGAGAACTTATCAAGCTTAGAAGATTGTCTCTGCTCTGGGTCTTGATTATAATAAGATTGATGCATATCCGAATGATTGTATTTTGTACCATAAAGCCAATAAAGTCCTTCAAGAGTGTCCAACATGTGTAGTTTCTAGGTGGAATCAACGCACAAATTCTTCAACAAGGATTACAATGGAAATAGGGATAACATAGAAGAAAATTTCAGCCAAGGTGCTTTCACATTTTTCATTGGCTCCTAGATTGTGAAGATTATACATGAATAAGGAAAGGACAAAGAACATGAGGTGGCACAAGGAAGATCGAGTAGATAATGGTAAATTGAGACATCCTGCTGATGCTTTAGCTTGGAAGCATGTTGATAAAATTTATCCTCGTTTTGCCAAAGATTGTCAAAATGTAAGACTGGGTCTATCAAGCGACAGATTCAATTCATTTGGGGTAATGAGCTCTGGCTGGTCTATGTGGCCAGTTGTATTAATTCCATATAATTTACCTCCATTGTTTTGTATGAAACAACCGTTTATGATACTTTCATTACTGATACCCGGTAAGCATGCACTGAGAAATGATATTGACGTTTACTTAGAGCCTCTAATTGATGAGCTAAAACAATTATAGTTTGAGGGTATTTTAGCATATGATGCACATTTAAAATAATCATTTAGATTACATGCTATTCTATTATGGACGATTAATAATTTTGCAGCTTATGCTAATCTATCCGGGTACTCTATGAAGGGCAAGTGTGCTTGTCCTGTATGTGATCCAGAATTTGAAGCTCTTCAATTACCACATAGTCGAAAGAGTTGTTATTGGTTTAATCAAAGGTGGTTGCCCTTGAGTCATAAGTACAGGAAATTATCAGCTATGTTTGATGGCACAGTTGAGAAGAGAATGAAACCGCATCAGCTGAGAGGTAATAACATTGTAAAATTACTTGAGGGGTTTCCAAAAGTTGTGTTTGAAAAATACCGCTATTCTAAATTTAACCCGTTCGGAGTAAGAGATTACTTAAAGTCAAAAAAGCCATTGAAGCATAAGCAAAAGATCCGTAAAATGCAAGTTGAGGACGAAGCCCAAAAATTACCTAGAAGATGGACTAAATTTAGTATCTTTCAGCTACCTTACTAACAAAATCTTAAAATCCGACACAACTTAAATGTCATGCATATTGAGAAAAATATATATGATAACATAGTATCAACTCTATTACAAGATGCAAATAAGTCGAAGGATGACCAACTGGCATGCCAAGATCTGACTGCTTTGAATATCTAAAATAATTATCAAGCTCAAGATGTTGGCCTTAAAAAATTAAAGTTACCTCTGTCTCGTGTTACAATGTCAAATGAGCAGATACAACAATTTTGTGAAATTCTCAAATCGGTAAAGTCACCGGATGGTTACTCTGCTAACATTTCAAATAATATCAAGGTACAAGAGAGAAAACTCTTAGGTCTGAAGACCCATTATTATCATGTTCTTCTCAATCAATTGCTCCCTGTTGCAATCCGTAACAATATAGAGAAAGAAGCGTCAAAGATTTTTATTGAGTACTATGGATTTTTTAGAAAATTATGCTCTAAAGTCATAGATATAGATGAATTTAAAAAACTTAAAGCCGAGGTCCGAGTTACTCTATGCAATATGGAAGTAATATTCCCTCCTTTATTTTTATAATTATGGTCCATCTTACCCAGCATCTTGCAAGAGAGGCTAGAATCGCTGGTCCTATTACTTATCGTTAGATGTATCCGATCGAAAGGTAATTTATAGTTTTTGTTACATTCATTAATTGTATATGTGTTTTTAAAATTATCGTGCTAATAATAACCTTTTATGGTAATAAGATACTTGGGCTCAATGAAACACAATGTTCGCAATCGAGCTCGTCCTGAGGGCTCGATAGCTGAAGGATACGTGGCTAACGAATGCTTTGTATTTGCATCATGTTACATGCGTAAGAAGAAACCACATCTCAAGCACCTGATAAGGAGAGGAAGCGTGGAAAATATCCGAGATTTCTCTTAGATCAAATTCATGCATATGTGTTGGAAAACTTGATATGTTCGCAGACAATCGAAGGTAACAAATAAAATCAGTAATATAGATAAGAAATAATCATTTTACATATAGTTTATCAATACAAACTTATATATTATTTCTATAGGCGACATCTGGAGAAGCTTAAGAATGAAACAACTGGTAGGAATGTAGCACATAATATTCAGAAAAGACATAAGAAAGAATTTTCTGATTGGTTTAGAATTAATGTAAGTGTTTTACAATTAATTATTAAACATTCATAATATAACATCACCTAAATATTCTCAAATTATTTATCTTAGGTTGAAAAATCACTTGTTGATGGTACTACATTACCATATGAAATTATTATCTATGCACAATACCCTTATTATGTAGTGAGACGTTATAATGAGCATTTGGTCAATGGATATAAATTTTGAACGCTAGAGACCAATGATAGAAGGGTAACTCAAAACAGTGGGGTCATGGGCTTATTTTCTCAAGAATGTTTTCCAAGTATAAGAGGTCAGAACCCAATTTTAGCTGACATACTATATTATGGCCAATTAGAAGATATTGTTGAGATAATTTACGGGTTTGGTAAACCAAAACTATATACTTACACGATGTTTAAGGTTCGGTAGTGTCCTGCAGAAAAGCAAAAGGATCATTACAGATTTACACTAGTCAATCTTCATCGAGAAGTATATACGAATGAGAAATTTATTTTCACAGAACAAGCTGATCAGTGCTTCTTCGTGAAAGATCCAAATGTCATTTCTGATTGGGTGGTTTTGTACAAGGAGCCAAGATCTGTTGTTCTTCCTAATAACAATGAAAAAAATATTAAAGAAAGTGAAGATAATTATAGTGAACCAATTGAGTCATCTGATGATGTATGGCAAGAATTCTCTTACACACAGAATATGGCACTGGATGTAGGTATGAGCTATATATGTTACACTGCATTACCGATTTTAGCGTATCATAATAAAAACAATAATGCATTTCATAATAACATATCTCATGAGCATGTATACAATTTTTTCTTAACTATGTTAATAATTAAATTTGCAGATGAGGAGGGTGAGGAGACTCTTTGACCCGGAGGGTGATCAATCACAGAGTATCACCCAGGTAATGGTGCTGATGATACACTACCATCTCCGGATGCAGGTATAAAAATTAATTAATATTTTAATATATTTTATAAATTATTAATTATCTAGCTCATAGTTTATTTATTGCAGATGTGGTTATTCATCACCCGGCCCCTCTGATGCAGCACCAGAACCATCCCCCGAAGCAGGTATTCAATATTTAATAATTATAATGGTTAATTAAAAATTCATATTAATGATTCTCCTTTCTTATGTAGGTGCTTCTTGGACCCTGACATATCCATCATATAAATTCCATACTTACTTGAGGCCGAAGACACAGGACTATCTTAGTTTACCCTTACCTCTGGACTCTCATAAGTACATGGCTGACTCAAGGAAGTACCAACCACATGCTGCGAGAAAGTTAGAGGAAATGCTTCCTATGTTGGAGACTAGGAAAGTTGTTGCACTAGCAGCAAAAGAAAGAGAGATAACAAATGATAAATTATATAAATACTTTTAATTTTCACATTTATATATTATATATATTATCATGTTATTATTGTAGGCGCTAAGCTAGATCGCATAGAGAACAGACGTGGCGAAGGTAAGCCTGAATCTAAACAACTGCCAAGAGGAATGAAGGCGATAATTCGGTGGAATAGTTCTAATTTGCCTATTGGTCCTTGGTCGACCCAATTGAATGCATATATTGGAGTTCTCGTGCGTAGAGCGAACATTATCAACCCTTATTTTCATTTTCGAGAATTACCATGGACCGCATACGAGGCGATATGGACTGAGCTTATGGTAACTACATATTGCTTTAGATTTTTATTTATTAATAATTAATAATTAATATTAAATTATCCTTACTAAATTTGTATGTAAATCTACAGGACTGCTTCTGCCTTGAGGACTTTGAGGGGGCTTGGAATTATGTGTTTAATGTCAAAGTTGAAGCAGTCCTCAAACAATGGAGGCATGAGATCAAACATGAAACATATGACAGGTATAAGGAGGACTGACAGAGGTTTTTAAACCTCAATGACCGAGTTGGCGAGATTCATTTCACGGCTCTCCTCATGTATTAGGATAGCGATGCCGCCAAGGTTAGTTTCATAAAAATTACTTCATAATTTTAAGATATTATTTCATTACATATTTACTAAATTTTTTGAAAAGAATAAATCCACGAAGGGGTCAGAAAATAGAAGAAAGAAGCCGCAAGACCACCACTTGGGCTCATACTCCTATGCTAATCTGGAGGATGTTTATTGTCAGGATACGGTATATGTCATTTAAAGCTTTAAATGATCTTAATACTTAGTATGATTATGAGTGTGATAATTTATAATATGACAGGAAAAATCATTAATGTCGATACACTTGAGGGCAAAAACGACGTATGATACTTTCCATGATAGATATAGGGGTGATGAGAAGAATAGGGATAAGATTAAGGCAAATCTCGAGTTGGTGGTGAGACTTATACATATCTTGAGTAGTATTATTAACTCTATTTTGTTGTTAATATTACGAGGAAACGAGAACACAAATAATATGGTCTTTACCTTGAATTAACTATATATTTGTGCTTTAGGAGGGATTTGAGGTTGTAACCAAGGAGGCTGCATCTGTGTACATTTCACAGGAGGAGGAACACACCGAGCCGGACACTCACATGCTTTCTGCAGAGGAGAACATCACTTTCACACAGAACCTGATGGGTCATAATAGGTATGGATGGTAAAAAATTGAATCAATTTGAATACTACGTTCCTATTTATATTTGTTTACCATTATTGAATTCGAGAGCAAAATTTAATATTTATTTCTCCCTAATAATAGGAGAGAAAGATATCCTCTGCATGGTGTTGGAGCTTCACCCGGCATAAGCGTGAGATCATCCACAGCATCCTCCACGCCATCTACATTAATGAGAACAGCCCCAAGCTGTTTCCATGCTATGTCATTTGTCGTAGGTATCTCTGTGTATTTGATTGACAAGATTGACCTGGAGCTGCATATTCAGTGACTAATGAGATGACTAGAGTTGCGCTGACGACGAACTCGAAGGACGATCTTATGGGGCATGTTATACAATATTTAGGCGGTGTGATTGCTTATAGCGCGTATGGTGGTATTATACGGATCATAAGCTCGATTGACGATAATTCCGGCGCTAGATAGAGCAGCGCTCAGGTACCTTATTTGTTCTTATATTTATAAATTCTTTTTTATTTAATATGTTATCAAACACCACATAATGATTATTCAATTGAACATTCAGAGTGGAGATATTAGAGGGAGCAGCACTCGTTCTTGTAACCGGGATAAAGATACTGCCGACGATGACGATAGATGAGTTTTTTTTGTTTTTAATGTAATAAACAGTTTTATTTGTTATAACACTACATTTATTAATGTCGTGTATCCTATCTTAGTCATGTACATTATTAGTATATATGCTGTTGGATGTATATATTAGACGGAACTGGTTGATGTATATTTTAGAGTGGATGGTTGGATTTGTGCAATGTGTTGGATTTGATTATATTTGATTTTGAATGGAATTGTTATGAATTTTGATTATAGTTGGATGGTTGGATGTATTCATGTGTACAATATTTATTGGATGTATTCATATATTAATGTAATTGTACAGGGAAATACAAATTGTAATTAAAATTTTTGCTGAAAAAATATCAACCTACACGGAATTCCGTCTAGGTTGTCATAATCAACCTAGACGGAATTCCGTCTAGGTTAACTCATCTTAGACGGATTTCCGTCTACTATCAACCTAGACGGACTTCTTACTTCCATCTAGGTTGACTTTCGTCTAGATTGATCAACCTAGACGGAATTCCGTCTAGTTTGAGTCAATATAGACGGAAGCAAAATAAACGGGCCTAACTAGACGGAATTTCGTCTAGTTGAACTAACCTAGATGGGATTTGGAGCAACCTAGACGGAAATTTCCGTCTAGGTTGCTCGTTTTTCTACTAGTGGGTGGATCCTAGAAATCTTGCTTTTTTTATTTATCTAAACTTTAGTTTACTGTTTAGAGATTTTTTGTATTTAAACCCTAAGTTGTACTCTCATTTTCTTTAAAACACACATAATTCTATATATTTCATTTTATTTACATTTTAAACTCGAAATATAGAATATAAAGTGTATAGCTGTAAACAATTGAGTATATCGGTATGCATCCTATAGTACATAGCTAGTTAAGTATATGGGCGTAACTCCTTGGTTTATAAGCAAAAACCCCACTTGCTTGATGGGGCCCACTCGTGTTAGGCAAATTTGTGACCAGCTCGTTTGTTCCGCAAACTTGTGTGAAATGATAGTTTTATTTATTTATTTATTTAATGACTAATGAAAATGATAATGAAATGAAAGGATCCAAATTCTAAGAATCTTATCCCTATTCCTATGGTATAATATCGGTAACCAAGTTTGAAATAATAGCGCTTCTCAAGTTCTCATTAATCTTAAAGCCATGCACCATGCATGGTGAATTACAATTGCACCCAAAAAATTACAAATAAAAATAATTTAAAACAGAACCTTGACCATAGAATGATCTTTTACAACAAAGATAGGAGGATTCGGTTAAATTTTTTGTTTATCACATAGCACCTCCAAACACAAGATAATTATAGCACAATAAAGTTTGGAGGTGGTTATCAAGCCAAAATTAAACAAGAGGCGGGAAACCCTTCCCCATACAAACGAGTGATTTCCCGCTAAAACCTCTCCTCCTCTCCTAACTTGATACCCCTTCCCTTCCCCTCCGCTCTTTTTCATTTTCTTTTCCTCCTCCTATCGGAAGAAGGGAAGGTCCCATCATATCAAATAGATTCCTAAAAAAACCTTGGAAAAATTCTCATTTTTTCCATATTCAGTCTTAGATGGCTCTGCGGTCCACGCACATCTTTCTGCTTCTGGTATTCATTCTGATCGTCAGGACCTGCACGGGAAGTGTTTTGGAGAGGTACACTCTGCATAGGCCACAGAGCCCGTGTGCCGGGCTCACAACAGTCGGCGACTGCATCAGCAGAGACGAGGAGATGGCGATGGAGTCGGAGTCAGCGAGGCGTGGCCTCCGAGGGAAAGGCCGGCACATTAGCTACAATGCGTTGAGGAGGAGTCAAGCGCCGTGCAGCCAAAGAGGAGCTTCGTATTATGATTGCAATGGGAGGACCCAGGTGAACTCTTATCGGAGAACGTGCAGTGTTATTACTAGGTGCGCTAGGATTCTTACTTGATGGAGGTTGTTTAAGGATGTTTGATGGATTTGTTGGTGTTATTTGTTGTTGATATTGGTTGCGATGGTATGATGCTAGTGTGATTTTATGATGTATAAAACTAACTCATGGTGTTATTATTCATCATATATAGTGCAGGAGTAATTTAAGGGGATTGGATTGGTTATGCTTCTCCCTCTTTTCTTGGTTACTGTATCTGTTTTTATGTGTTGGAATGACGTCAAGGACCGTTACTCGGCCATAATTCTTGAGGGGGTTTGATAATTTCACATCTATTAAATATTAGTTATCTTAATTGAGTTTTATTATTTTATTTATTATTATTGTTTCGACAACGGACATCAATAGTCCAAGAAGATTTAGACAAAAAAAACAAAGATAAAATTTAAAGGAAAAATTGTTTCAAAGCCCCAAAATCCAAAAAGTCATGTGACCCAGCCCCTCATACTTTTGGTTATGTGCTGCAGCCCCAAAATTTTGAAAATTTTTTGCCCAAACCCCTCCATCATGACTCCAGCTCATGTTTTCCTAAAAAACCCAATTTTACCCCTCCCAAAATCACTGTCATCTTTCCCCCAAAATCACACTTCTTCCTCCTCTTCCTTCCCCATCTCCTTCCTCCCTCCTCTGTCTCCTTCCTCCGCCGCTTCGACTCCCCCCAGTCCTGCAAGTGCTTCGTCAAGTCCTTCCGCCTCCTCGACGGCGACTCCTCCTCCCTCGCCGCCGGCTACCTCTGCGAGGTCCACCTCATCTCCAGCATCCCCGCTGTCAGCAGCACCAAGTGCCTCAAAATCTTCGACAACGTGAAGAAGGTCATGAGTTTTAGGATCGTGGGAGGCGAGCACAGGCTGAGCAACTACAGGTCATGAGTTCTAGATTCAAGGCAACCCTTTCTTCCAAATTTCAGTCATTAATATGTACTACAAATATGGGTGCTTGAGCGATGCCCACAAAGCGTTTGATGAAATGCCTGTTAAAGATGTGGTCAACACGGCTGCACTTATAATTGGTTACTCACAGAATGATCATCCTAAAGAGGCATTGGAGTTGCTTCCTAAAATGCTTGTACTGGGATTGAAACCTAACGAGTTTACTTTTACGAGCCTTTTGAAGGCCACTGGTTCTGCTGCAAGTGTTGGAATTGGGGAACAAATTCATGCTTTAAGTGTAAAATATTCTTGCAACTTGAATGTGTTTGTTGGGAGTTCATTGTTGGATATGTATGCACGTTTTGGGAAGATGGATGAGCCTTGTTTTGTGTTTGATCGGTTGGATTCCAAGAACAAAATCTCATGGAATGCTCTAATTGATGGATATGCAAGAAAAGAAGAAGGTGAGAAGGCTCTTAAAATGTTAACTATTTTACGGTGTTTGTTAACTATATTCAGGTTCATGTTAACTATTTGAGGGTTCTTGTTAACTATATTCTGGTTCATGTTAACTATTTTAAGGTGCTTGTTAACTATATTCAGGTTCATGTTAACTATTTTATGGTGCTTGTTAACTATATTCAGGTTCATATTAACTATTTGAGGGTGCTTGTTAACTATATTCAGGTTCATGTTAACTATTTTAAGGTGCTTGTTAACTATATTCATGTTCATGTTAACTATTTTACGGTGCTTGTTAACTAATTCAGGTTCATATTAACTATTTGAGGGTGATAATCATATTTTTATTACAATTTTATATCCTCATTATCTATTTTATATGAATAAATATACCATTAATAATTGTTGTTAGCTTAGTTTGCACATAAATGAATAAAAATATAAATAAATATTATTAAATGTAAAAACCCCTTAAAAATCTCTCTTCTCTATTTTGCAGCATTTTAGAAGCCCATGATTGAAAGGTTGGAAGCCCATCAAGCTGATACGAGTTGCCGTGCGAGCACTCTTGATTGCTGAATTATCAAGAGTGGGTAAAGAAGAAAACGACAGAAGAACACAAGAGTTTAATTAGGGCGAAGAAAAATACCTTCTCTAGATTATGAGAATCAATTGGATTTACAAAATCTCTCTCTCACAATCTCTCTAGATCAAAGAACAACCTCCCTGATCTCTTTTTTGATTACAAACTGAGTGCTAAACCCTAGAAAAGTCGTGCTTCTATTTATACTAAACAGAAATCCTAAACAGTGCAGGAAACAAGCCCAGACCCGGAACCGCTACGCGGTCGACCGCAGTGCCCAAGGCGGTCGACCGGTCAGAACGTCGAAATCTGGAAAAATTGATTACAGGGTTTCCGGTCGACCGCAGCGCATACATCGGTCGACCGCTCTCAGTCCAGAGACACAGTCTGGGTCTGTGCACTACGCGGTCGACCGCAGTGACACATGCGGTCGACCGGACAGAGCCCAAACTATTTTTTCTGCAGTTTAACGAATCCTTTGACTTTGTTGCCTCCAATGACCTCGTCCACGACTCCTCTACTCTATTCTCAAGATACCATGAGAATCATCTATCCTCAAGCTTCCATGAGGATCGCTAAGCTCCCGAAGAGAAGATACACCCGTATCATGGGTCCCCCCTTTAGGAACTTGAAGTCCCATTCAAGTTAGAACTTCAGCTGAGGGAACTCGCAAGCCCCTCCTTCTCTGTTGAACCACTTAGCCTTGCTAGGAACCTGACCTTGACGTCCAATGAGAAACGACTCCTTCGTCCCCCGCCTCATCGTGGTCGTCTTCCGTTCCAAAATGCAGTCTTCTTTCAGTGGCTCCTCTCTATCAAACCACAAGTCTTCAACATGCGGTAAGACCAACTTGTCATCACCTTCGTCATCCAATAACGGAGGCTCAAACAACTTCAAGTACTCGGCATTGATCACCGAATACATGCCTAAGTAAGGTGGCAAATCTAAACGAAAAGCGTTGTCGCCAATCTAATCGAGAATCCGAAACGGACCATAACGAATAGGCTTCAACTTCTTCCCTTCTCCTTTGAGCCTCTCCTTACTCAATTTTAGCCATACCATATCACCTTTACTAAAGTTACAAGGAACCCGATGTTGGTCATGCTTCACCTTGTACTTAGCTTGTGATTTCTTCAATTGAGCTTCAACCGTGGCATGAATATTTGCAATCTTCTCGAGAAATCGCTGAGCACGTTGTCTTTCACTCCCCTCCTTGCCGTCCACTGTGGCTTCACTTGAAAACACAAGATCGAACGGGCTCAGCGGTAAAAACCCATAACAAGTCTCAAACGGTGACTTTCCGGAAGATCCATGAATCGCCCGATTGAAAGCAAACTGCAAATATGGTAAACTCTCATCCTAAGTCTTAGGATGCCTGGAATTATACCCCTGCAACATGTGCACCATAGTCCGGTTGACTACCTCCGTTTGTCCGTCTGTTTGTGGATGAAAGGCCGTGCTCTTCTTTAATTTAGTGTCCATCAAACTCCACAAAGAATCCCAAAAATGTCCGAGAAAACGGCTATCCCGATCCGAAATAATCGAACTCGGCAACCCAAAGTGCTTCCACACATGCTCAAAGAACAATTGTGGTGCACCCGCTCCCGTCACGGTCTTCTTACAAGGAATCAATATCACCATCTTGCTGAATCGGTCCACCACAACGTACAAATTGTCATGCCCGCGCTTCGTAGTCGGCAACCCTCCTAGAAAATCCATAGAAATGCTCTCCCACGGCCTAGAAGGAACCGGTAATGGTAGGTACAATCCCCTCTTCCTGTTAGAAGGCTTCGAAATACAGCATAACTTACACCCTCCAACATACTTGGTCACATCATCAAGCATCCGTGGCCAAAACACATGTCGCCGTAGATTGAGAAGCGTTTTCTGAATGCCAAAATGCCCTTGCACACGCGAGGTATGTGCTTCCCGAATCCACTGTAACCTATCACCATCCTCCGGAATGCATAGTGATGTCCCACGATACAATAAGCCATCATCTCCAAGTGCATACTCCCCCCTTCGACCAGCCTTCGCCTGCTCAAACACACTACCGAAGTCCCTACTGGATGCATACAACTGAACATACTCAAAAGGAACCAAGGGCTGAATACGCGTCGCCACTAACAAAGACCTTATCGGTAGGCGAGATAACATATCGGCCAACTTGTTCGTCGCCCCCTTGTACCTAATAATGATGTTGAAAGCCATCAAATAGGACATCCACTTCATGTGCCGTGCCTGCTGTAGCTTTGTCTGGGCATGTAAGAACTCCAACGGCTTATGATCCGAATGCACGACCACCTCCTTTCCTAACAAGTACACCCTCCAATGCTTAATTGCTTGATATAGTGCATAGAACTCCTTGTCGTAGGTTGGGTAGTTCGCAACAGCACCCGAAAACTTCTCAGAATGGTATTCCACTGGTTTCCCATCCTGAATCAACACCGCGCCCATCGCATAATTAGACGTGTCGGTCTCCACCTCAAAAGTCCGCTGCAAATTCGGCAACGCCAACACCGGTGCCTCCGAGATCTTCCTCTTTAGCAACTAAAAAGCCTCCTCATGCGTCCTCCCCCACTCAAACTAAACTTTAGCCTTTGTGAGGCCATGTAACGGTGCCGCATAAGTCGAAAAATGTCGAATGAACTTACGCAAATACTGGCAAGCCCCCATGAAGCTCCTCACCTCAGTCACTATCTTCGGCGTCGGCCACTTTGTGATCACCTCCACCTTTCCTGGATCTATCCTCCGCTGGCCCTTCCCTACGATGAAGCCGAGATACACCAACTCGTCCTTCCCGAACTCACACTTCTTCCCATTGAGCTTCAGCTGTCCGTCCTGCAACACTTCAAATACCCTCTCAACATGAACGAGATGCTCCTCCCAGGTCCTGCTGTACACCAAGATATCATCAAGGTAAACTATCATAAAATCCTCTATAAACGGTCGCAACAAATCATTCATAAGCCTCATAAAGGTAGCCGGAGCATTGCACAATCCAAACGGTATCACCAACCACTCGAACAGGCCTTGCTTGATCTTGAACGCTGTCTTCCAAGTTTCTTCCTCCCGAATCCTCACCTGATGGTAACCAGACTTCAAATCCAGCTTCGTGAAAAACCTCGCTCCCTCTAACTGGTCCATAAGATCATCGATCCGCGGTAATGGGTAGCGATTCTTGATGGTAATCTTGTTGAGCGCCCGGTAATCTATGCACATGCGCCAGCCTCCATCCTTTTTGGGCACCAACAACACTTGTGACCCGCAAGGCGAACAACTCGGCACAATCACTCCCGTCTCCAAGAGCTCCTGAACTTGCTTCTTGATCTCCTCGGACTCCGGTACTGATGTGCGGTATAGGCCTATGTTAGGTAAGGAACTCTCCCCAGTCAACATAATCTCATGCTCTACACCTCGACGTGGTGGTAGTCCCGTGATCTCCGAAAACAAGTCCTCATACTTGGCCTTTAACCTTTCAAGATCTCCCTCCTGAAGCTTGCTCAAGGTGGACAAGCACATCCTACTCAGCTGCTCTTCATACGGCCGAATGAACAATAAAACGAACTTCCTGCCCGCATTCACCAACCTCTTAGCCTGAGTCACTGTCACCAAGCTCGTCTCCTGTGGAAGAGATGCCGAATGAAAAATGAATTGCTCGCCATCCTTGGTGAACGTATACTTTTGGGCTCGCCGATCATATACTGCGTATCTATCCCACAAATAAGGGTTGCCCAAAATAACTTGGCAAACATCCAACGGAACCACGTCGCATGTGACCTCGTTAATATACGACTCATGGAGTGCAAATCTGAAGGAACATTGGTTCACCACACTCAATCCCGCTTCCTTCTGAATCCACCCTAATGGATAGGGCTTCGGATGCTTCACCGTCTTCAATCCCATCTTCTGTACTAATGCCTCAGATATCAGATTTTTTTGACTTCCTGTATCTACAATAGCATCCACTAAACTGGTCTTGACCTGTAACTTCAGAACAAAGAGCTGCTCCATCGGGTCGTCATCTTCTCTAGTGGCCTGCTTCCCCGCCATAAGGTTGAGACTATTATTGGGTTCAGTCATCCCGGGAATCTCCTTTGGACCATGTGCTATCACGTATGCCTTCTTCTCCTCCTTCTTCTTCAACCCTTTTGATTTCAGATGAGGATACTTATCCCAGCAACGATCAGCTATATGCCCTGTCTGCTTGCAGTGATTGCAAGTCAATCCTGCTTTCTCCGAGTCCACCTTCTTCTTCTCATCCTTAGACTGAGAGCCACCCGTCTTGTTCCCCGACGGTTTGGAATCCCCCTTTGTCTCGTTGCCCTTCTTCTGCCTGCCCTTAATGGCTATGGCTTTCACGCTTGCCTCTGCGATCGTCTTAACCGAATATAGCTTCATCTCCTTCCGGATGTAATCATTCAGACCCGCCATGTACTTCATGAAGATGGAGTACTCGTCCGTCGCGATGTTTAGAACCATCGCCTGCTGCTGGAACTCCGTCGTGTACTCTTGAACGGTCTGATTAAACTTTTAGCGCAAGCCGTACCACTTGTACCAACGCTCCTCAAGGAACCCCACTGGATAGAATTGTTTCCGAAGTAGCTCCTTGAACTTGTTCCACGACGCCGCTTTCTTCTCCTGCTTGCAATAGGATTTCCACCACATCAACATGTGCCCGGAAAGCTTCAATGTCGCGAACACTATCTTCTCCTTGGACGAATATCCGTAGAGAGTGAAGTACATCTCCATATGTTCGATCCAATCATCAAGCTTCTCCATGTTGATACTCCCATCATAAACAGGAATCTCAACCTTGAAGTTAATCTTCAGATTTTGGTAATTGTTCTTACCCCCTAGATGTCCAACGGTCTTGACAATCTCAGTCTCCCCCTCTGAATCAGATTCCTCGTGCTCTTCGTCGGATTCGACGAGTTTCTTCTTACCCTTCAAAGAAGATTCCTCTTTTTTGTCACCTCCGTTGATTAGACCCACGAGTTGAGTAAGAGTCGTCCCGATCGTCTCAATCCGCTTCTCCATGGCATCAAGTCTCGCTGAATTATCTGTTCCAGTCATCTTCTCCTTCCTTAATTTCTGGACTCCCTCCAAAGAAATAAGGATCTCGCCAAGCCTCTTGTAATGTGAGCGAGTAAGGACCATACACAGGTTCCCCCTTCACAAGATCTAGGTGCTCTGATACCAACTTGATACGAGTTGCCGTGCGAGCACTCTTGAATGCGGAATTATCAAGAGTGAGTAAAGAAGAAAACGACAGAAGAACACAAGAGTTTAATTAGGGCGAAGAAAAATACCTTCTCTAGATTATGAGAATCAATTGGATTTATAAAATCTCTCTCTCACAATCTCTCTAGATCAAAGAACAACCTCCCTGATCTCTTTTCTGATTACAAACTGAGTGCTAAACCCAAGAAAAGTCGTGTTTCTATTTATACTAAACAGAAATCCTAAACAGTGCAGGAAATAGGCCCAGACCCGGAACCGCTACGCGGTCGACCGCAGTGCCCAAGGCGGTCGACCGGTCAGAACGTCAATCTGGAAAAATCGATTACAGGGTTTTCGGTAGACCGCAGCGCATACATCGGTCGACCGCTCTCAGTCCAGAGACACAGTCTAGGTTTGTGCACTACGCGGTCGACCGCAGTGACACATGCGGTCGATCGGACAGAGCCCAAACTGTTTTTTCTGCAGTTTAACGAATCCTTCGACTTCGTTGCCTCCAATGACCTCGTCCACGACTCCTCTACTCTATTCTCAAGATACCATAAGAATCATCTATCCTCAAGCTCCCATGAGGATCGCTAAGCTCCCGAAGAGAAGATACACCCGTATCACAAGCAAATGATGGCCCAAAGGAAAAAGAAAAAAAAGAAACAAAGCTCATTCTTAAATCCATCTTGCTGCACATTATGTTCAAGAAGAAGCCACAAAATCAAGGAGAAGCCCATGAAGATTAAGCCCAAAGTCAAAAATCATTTGACATACCAAATGGGCCGGTTGCTGCAGAGATTTATATTTTCATTTTGAAAAGCATATGACCGGACTTGACTTCTGGATATTTTAATTGGGACCGGACTGCTGGATTTGAATTGGGCCGGATGTGCTGCTGCAACTCAGCTCTTCATTTTCGGTTTTGAATATCAAATGAAATGGGCCAGACTTTGCTGCAGCTCTTCAATTTTTGTTTTGAAAATCAAATGGTTGCTATGGACCGGACTTTGCTCCAGCTTTGATTTTTTCCATTGGACCGGTTGCTTTGGATGTTTATTTACATTGGACTTGGATGCAAAAAGTTGAATTTTCACCATATGGGCCGGACTTGATTGCTGCAGAAACTCTTCATGGACCAACTTGATTTACATTTATTTTTAAAAATCATATGGGCCTCCTATGTTGGGCTAGAGAAGAACAAAAAGCAAATTCCAACCCATTTCTTCATTAACAAATTCAAAGGTGGAGATTGCTTTGCTTGGGGCTCAAGACAAATCCAATGGCCAATATTCATTGATGATTAGTATAAATAGGGGTAGAGAGTGAGGGGTTAGAGGTGTGAAAAATTTTGTAACTCCTTTTGGAGAGGAGAGCTACTCTTAATTAAGAAGGCCTTTCAAAAAATTGAAACTTTAGTTGTAATTAATAATAATAATTTTTTTTCTCTTTAAATTTGTTCTTTCTCCTCTTGGTTGAATGATGAGGATGGAGATGAACAGCAAATTGAAGGTTTGCATCTCTTTTCTCTTTTATTTCTTTTTAGTAATTTCTTTATTATTGCTTATTAGTTAAATTTAAATTCATGCTTGTAGTGTAGATTTATTTTCTTGTCTTTTTATTTCTTTTTGCACTTTAATTTGTAGAGTAGATTTATTTTCTTGCATTTAACTTTTTTAATATATTTTGTAGTTTAGATTTTAATACTTTGTAGTTAGATTTATTTCTTGTTCATAGTTTAGATTTTTCTTTTCTTTTTATTTTTGTAATTAGTTCTTTTTCTTGTTTTTATTTTTTAAGATGTGAATTTAATTATTGTAGGAATCTTAGAATTGTATGAAACTAGTCTAATTTCCTTTATATTGTATGAATTATTCTCTTACATTTAAAATGTTCTTGTTTAGGATAATCAACTAGAGAACTAATCGGTAGAAGAAGAATTTGATAATCTATGCTTATCTTAAATGGTTTGATAGGTTATGCTTATGAATTCTAGGATTATTATCATGTTGTTGTTCTTATCATGAATAGTAATTTTAACTTAGATGATAATTTGATAAGTTACACTTTCCTTAAATGGTTTGATAATCTATGCTTAATAAATCTAAGTTGAAATATGATAAAAAGAGAATAGTTTATTTTTTTAATTAAAATTGGTTAGTGGATTATATTCTAGATTTCTTACCTCTTTTAAATCCTCCATCTTGACTTTCTTAAATTTTCTTTTCATTCTTGGTTTTATTTCTTGATTTTATTCATTCATCTTTCTTGCCTTGTGATTTCATTTATTCTTTAATTCTTCCTTCTCTCCTCTAAAATTTAATTTATTATCTTTTGCATATATTCACAACAAACACTCATCACATTCACACTTATTCTTTATTCCTAATTGTCACGCATAAAACATAAGAACCATTTCTAATAATCTCTTAAAATCATCTTCCTCGTGGGATCGGTATTTTTATACTATAACTTGATCAATTGTGCACTTATAATTTTGGTACATAATTATGCCGCATCAAGTTTTTGGCGCCATTGCCGGGGATGGTGCTAAAATAGGATTTTATTATTTTGGTTCTTTAACTTGTGTGTTTTCTTTTGAAGGAACCGCTTGGAGCTCGAAAGTCTTGGATTGAAGATCAAGAACTTAGAGAATTGCTTTCGGGTAAGTCCTCTTTCTAGTTTTTAATTCCACCCTTTTAGTTAGCTTCACATTTAGAGACAATTAGGATTTAAAAAAAACAAAAAGGTTTTATTTTTGTTGACCATAATAAAATCTACCTTTCACTTGAATATTAACTAACAAGATAATAAATTCAAACAAGAGCTTTTTTCTCACATTTGATTGTTGTTGACCATAATTGAAAAAAAGATTTTCTTTTTATCATTATTTTTAGTCGCTTTTAATTTCTAGGGTTGCATTTCATATAGTGTAGGAATTCACCAAAGTGATTGTAGCACTTGATTTGGCACACACTTAAAACATTCTTAATGGCAAAACCCCAATCAAGATAAGGTAAGGGATTTCATCACCCTTTCCTTAGCACACAAATCACTAATTCCTCAATTCACAAACCCAAGCCTTCTAAAACTCATTAGACGTTGGCCCCTAAGGATTCGAGCTCAATAAGGAACAAGAAATCCTTAAGTGAACCGGTTTAAGTTTTCTCAGAATAGTTGGTGTCTAAGGTAAGGTTTAGGGGTTGCGTAAAGCGCTCCGTAAGGAAAGAGGTACTTAATTGATCTTTGATCACCCTCTAGTACTATCCTTACCTGGCTAACTACCTGGGTAAAACTTTGATCTTTTCACTGTAGGAGTTTTTGGTTAGGAGCTAGTCTAGTTGAGTTAGGCTAAACCCTAGAATTAGAGTTGATTGAAAAGTGATTGCTTTGATGTGTTTTAGTTAGAATTTTTCTTTTTCTTTATCTTTTCATATTAAAAAAAACTAATTTTCTTTCTTTCATTAAAAAGAAAAAAAATTGATTTTGGTGTATGCAAACTTGGGTTCGGGACAATTCTCATCGTTTAATCCGTGTTGAACCAATTCAAGAAATGACAAATCAACCCGTTCTTCAGGATATGTGTTACCTCACCAGAAATGCAATTCCATCTTGTATAAGGCTCCCCGAAGCAAATGGAGAAAATTTCGAGCTTAGACCGCATTTCATAAACAAGCTTCCCAAATTCCTAGGTAATGAAACAGAAGATGCATATATTTTTATCTCGGAATTTGAGGAAGTGTGTATTATGATTAAAATGAGATAATTAACCGAAGATGCAATTAAGCTCAGATTTATTCCATTTGCCCTTAAGGATAAAGCTAAAAAATGGCTGTACAGCTTACCGACAAATTCCATCTCAACTTGGGAGGAATTTGTCACCGTTTTTCTTAAGAAATTTTTTCCTATTCACAAAATGGTAAAGCTTAGGAACAGCATTCAAAACTTCAAAATTGTCCCAGGGGAGCCATTCTGGAAATATTTCGACCGATTTAAAGATGTTTTAATCCAATGTCCTCATCACGGTTTAGAAAAATGGCGACTGTGCCAAGTCATATATGAAGGATTGGACTATTCTTCAAAAACATCTTTAGAATCAATGTGTCAGGGAGATTTTATGAGGAAAAACGTAGATGAAGCTTGGGAATTTCTAGAGAGTTTATCCGAGAAAACAATATAGTGGGAACACTGTGATGATAGGGTTTCATCAGTTCCCCAGTCTAAGTCTAGTGGTCTTTCCCTAGAGTCAAACATTGCTTTTGAAGCGAAAATGGCGACGATTATGCGGAGGTTAGAAGACTTAGAAGTTAAGGAACGAGCTCTGGTTCAAATTAATCATATTTCTACCCCGGGATGTCATAACTGTTAGTCTCCTACCCACGTTTCAGAGGAATGTCCTCTTCTAGGAAACAACCATGCATTAGAACAGATGAACGCTACATTCCAGCGTCCCAGAAATGATCCATTTTCTCCAACCTACAATCTAGGTTGGAGAAATCATCCTAACTTTGATTGGAACCAAGGAAACTCTCCCGTAAATCAAAACTTCATTCCCGCATCAAACCCGCAATTCCCGAGGGGAAACGCTGTCCCGTTCAATGCACCGAATAATTTTTCTAACCCACCTTTTCCAAACCAACATCCTCATCCTCAACATCCTACAAATTCCGATCATGACAAACGTTTGAGTATCTTAGAAAAAGGTTTAGAAGCAATGATCAAAGCTTCTACACAAACTACCAACATGTTGACCCAGTCATCCACTACTCTAAATTCCTTCATGCAAACCACCGGCCAAATGCTCAACTCGAACACTCAAGCCATAGCCCGGTTAGAAACCCAACTTGGGCAACTAGCCGCTGCCGTGAGTGAGAGAGAAAAAGGAAAATTCCTAAGTCAACCTGTTGCAAACCCTAAAGACACTGGATCCAGTTCTAACTATTCAGCCCAATTGAATGCAATTCACACTTTGAGATCAGGGAAACAAATAGACAATCAAGTTAGAATTCCACCGGATCAAACCCCTTCTCCCATCCAACACACTCTTTCCGATGAAGCAATTCCTTCCGATGACCAAAACGCTGAACTTGAGATTGAGCCTGATCTAGATAGGTATAGGCCCGTTGTCCTCTTTCCAGATAGACTCAAACATAGGAAAAACTCCCCGCAGGTTGAAAAAATCCTAGAAACGTTTAAACAGGTCAAGATCAACATTCCTCTCCTAGATGCAATCGAACAAATCTCTTCTTATGCAAAGTTCTTGAAGGACTTATGCACTAAGAAAAGAACCACTAATGTCCCCAAGAAAGTCTTTTTAGCTGCCAACCTCAGTGAATTTTTTTCGAAACCCATGCCGTTGAAATACAAGGACCCTGGTTGTCCCACAATTCCATGCGTCATAGGTAACACTCACATTGATAAGGTACTTCTAGACTTGGGAGCCAGCGTCAACCTCCTTCCTTATTCGGTCTATCAATAGCTAGGTGTAGAAGAACTTAAACCGACAAGATGCACTCTACAGTTAGCTGATAGATCTGTAAAAATTCCCAAAGGAGAGGTAGAGGATGTTCTGATCAAAGTTGGAGAGTTCATTTTCCCTGTTAATTTTATTGTCTTGGAAACGTAGCCCATTTCCAATCTCAAAAGTCAAATCCCCGTCATTCTAGGAAGACCGTTCTTAGCCACCTCAAATGCTTTGATAAATTGTAGAACCGGTCAAATGAAACTATCTTTTGGGAATATGACTGTTGACCTCAATATCTTCAACCTAGGAAGGCAGCCTAGTGATCCATCTGATGAACCCATGGAAGTGAATTTCATTCAAGGAATATCCAGTGAACAACAAGAGGGAGAGTGTGAGTCTGATACAAATGCATCTGATTTAATGATTGAGGAGCTTTCTGATGACGAACTAGAGATAGAACCGCTGGTCAATCATGTTTTTGCTGTTGGCTGGCAACGAGAACCTTTAGAGATAGAACCCTGAGTCCAGCTTCGCCCATCTGTGGAGGAACCCCCTAAGTTAGAGCTCAAACCTCTACCTGAAAATCTAGAGTATACCTACTTAGAGGAAAATGAGTCTTTACCAGTTATCATTTCTTCTGATTTGACTACCGATCAAATGGAAGCTCTCTTAGATGTTTTAAGAAAGAATAGGGAAGCCATTGGATGGACCATGGCTGATATCAATGGGATTAGTCCAACCATTGTTCAACACCGAATCCATTTGATAGATGACGCCAAACCGACTAGAGATCCTCAACGTAGGTTAAACCCAGTGATGAAAGAAGCCATTAGGAAAGATATTCTGAAATGTCTCGATCATGGGATCATTTATCCCATTTCTGATAGTTCATGGGTGAGTCTAGTCCAAGTTGTTCCAAAGAAATCTGGGATCACTGTGATCCAAAATGAGGCTAATGAGCTGATTCCCACTCGGATTCAAACTGGATGGCGAGTTTGCATTGACTATCGAAAACTCAACTTAGCCACTCGGAAAGATCACTTCCCTCTTCTTTTCATTGACTAAATGTTAGAGCGTTTAGCAGGTTACGAATTCTACTGTTTCCTGGATGGATATTTAGGTTACAATCAAATCCCTATCGCTCTCGAAGATTAGGAGAAAACCACGTTCACTTGCCCGTATGGAATATTCGCATACCGACGCATGCCCTTTGGACTGTGTAATGCACCGGCCACATTCCAACGTTGTATGATCAGTATTTTTTCCGACATGGTAGAGCAATTTCTCAAAATTTTCATGGACGACTTTTTCATTTTTGGTGACACTTTTTCCCAATGTTTGCATCATCTTAAACTGGTCCTAGAACGGTGCGGGGAGAAAAATCTGACTCTCAATTGGGAGAAATGTCATTTCATAGTCAAACAAGGCATTGTCTTAGGACATGTAGTTTCCAATAGGGGAATTGAAGTGGACAAAGCTAAGGTAGATCTCATTTCCAATCTCCCTCCTCCCAAAACAGTCAAAGATGTCAGATCGTTTCTTGGTCATGCTGGTTTTTACTGACGTTTTATCAAGGATTTCAGTAAAATTGCTAGACCCTTGACCAATCTCTTAGCTAAGGATACATCATTTGTCTTCTCTCCCGACTGCCTCAAAGCCTTTGAATATCTGAAAAAGGAGCTAACAACAGCTCCTATCATTCATGTACCGAATTGGACCTTACCCTTCGAACTAATGTGTGATGCATCTGATTCTGCGATTGGTGCTGTTTTAGGACAGCGGTTTGATGAAAAACCGCATGTGATCTACTACGCCAGTAGGACTCTGAATGATGCTCAATAAAATTACTCTGTCACAGAAAAAGAGTTTTTAGCTGTAGTCTTTGCCTTAGAAAAATTCAGGTCCTACCTCATCGGTTCTTTAACCAAAGTTTTCACTGATCATGCCACACTAAAGTATCTTTTGACCAAAAAGGATGCTAAAGCACGGCTCATTAGATGGATTCTCCTTCTTCAAGAGTTTGACATTCAAATTCTTGACAGAAGGGGAACAGAGAACCCCGTAGCAGATCACCTCTCTAGACTCCCAAATGCACCAACATCAACCGTTCCAATCAATGAGCATTTCCTAGATGAACAACTCCTAGAAATCCAATCTGTTCCATGGTTCGCCGACATTGTGAACTACATAGTCATGAACCAGATCCCTTCTCATTGGTCCAAACTAGATAGATCCCGTTTTCTCTCCTAAGTAAAATACTTTTACTGGGATGATCCATATCTGTTCAAATACTGTCCTGATCAGATCTTTAGGAGGTGTGTTCCCACTGAAAAAACTAGGAGTGTTCTATCCTTTTGTCATGAGCAAGCCTGTGGGGGCCACTTTGGTCTGAGAAAAACAGCTAAAAAAGTTCTCCAATCTGGGTTGTATTGGCCCACTCTCTTCAAGGATTCATTCGAGTTTTGCAAAACCTATAACCGCTCTCAGCTTTTAGGGAAGGTCACTAGAAGAAATATGATGCCCTTACAACCCATCTTATCCGTTAAACTTTTTGATCTGTGGGGTATCGATTTTATGGGACCATTTCCAAATTCCTTTGGAAATGTTTACATTCTAGTAGCCGTTGAATACATGTCAAAATGGGTTGAGGCGGTAGCTTGCAAAACTAATGACAACAAGGTCGTTGTCAAGTTTTTGAAAGAGAACATTTTTTCCCGGTTTGGAGTACCTCGAGCGATCATCAGTGATAACGGTACACATTTCTGTAACCGTTCTTTCGAGGCTTTGATGAGGAAATATTCAATCACATACAAATTGTCAACTCCTTATCACCCCCAAACAAGTGGACAAGTAGAGGTCACAAACATGCAGATCAAATAAATCTTAGAAAAAATAGTTAATCATAACAGAAAAGATTGGTCTGTAAAATTATATGATGCTCTGTGGGCGTATAGAATAGTTTGTAAGGCTAATTTGGGGATGTCACCATACAGACTGATATTCGGGAAAGCCTGTCACCTACTAGTGGAGTTGGAACATCGAGCAATGTGGGCAATAAAACAGTTGAATTTTGACTCAGACTCAGCAGGTAAGAACAGGTTGCTCCAAATAAATGAGTTGGAAGAAATTCGGAATGATGCATACATAAACTCAAAAATTTACAAAGAGAAAACAAAGATTTTTCATGACAAATCAATTTTGCGAAAAAATTTCTCTCCAGGACAGAAAGTTTTATTGTACAATTCAAATTTGCATCTTTTTCATGGAAAATTAAGATCAAGATGGACAGTCCATTTTTTGTCAAACAGGTTTTTTTGCATGGAGCTGTCGAGATAGAAAATCCTAAAAACGTTAACATTTTTAAAATAAATGGTTAACGTCTAAAATCATTTTTAGAATTTTCTACGCTCTGAGAGGAAGAGGTGTTGGTTCTTCATGAACCTCATTATCTGTAAAAAAAAACTAATTTTTCTTTTGTTTCTTAAAAAAATAAAAAAATAAATAAAACAACATTTGAATAGGCTTTAAAAAAATTAATTACTTACAATTTTCCTTTTATTTGATTTCTTCATCCTCATACTAACAGTAATTGCAGATCCTTATTATCATTGTCAACCGAACAAATATAAGTTCTTTAATTTTATCTGCTTTACTTTGTGCTTCATCGAATTTGCATTAAGGACAATGCAAAATTTAGGTGTGGGGGTGAGAAGTACATATTTTCCTCTTTATTTTACCTTTTTAGTTGTATTTTTCTTTCTTTTAAAAAAAAATTTGTCACTTGCCAAATTAATAGAGTTAAGTAATAATTGATCAAATTGATAGATTTTAAATTTTCTAGTTCTTAGTTAGTGACATATTCAAGTTCACCTTTTATGATAACTCCAAATAAAATTCTTAAGAAATAAATTTTCAACTAGTATACTTTTACTTAAGTCTTACCTTAGATTTTTAATTAAAAATAATGAAATTTTTGCATGCTTAACTTAGAGTTGAAAATATTTCTTCCAGGTTATCTTGATTTACACATTTTTTAAAGACTATATATACTTACACATATATATATTAAAAAAAACTAACCTTATAAAAGAAGAGTACGAAAAATGGGCACCACAAAAAAAAAACTCTTAAATTCAAGGTGATTCTATCTTATAAAGCCTAAGTTGACTAAGCAATTAAGCCTAATGAGTATCTCCATACTTAATGACCTAAGCCCAATTGGGTTGGGATTCATTGGCCCAAAACTCGTTAAATGGTCACTTAGAAAGCCCGTTAAAATAGAAAACAATCACCAAGAATTAGAGAGTGAAAAAAATATATATAACACTAACCATTGTTTTTTATATATTGTTGTTTTGTATATATGGTCTTGAAAAATAATTTTTGATCAAGAGACTTGAAAGTTATTTAAAACAAAGAGTTGGCATGTTCTTTTCAAAACTTTTTAATTAAATTTCTAAGATTTGACTTGGTTTTGTATTGCTATAATGAAAAATATTTTCTAGGGGATTTACATTGGAGTAATATATAAAAACGTTTTCTTGATTATTAACTAGCTTCAATTAGAATGTTTAAATATATCAAGAAAAATTTATTAGTTACTGACTTATTTAACTTGGCAAGTTGACCGAATTTTGTGGGTATATTCACTACAAACCCTCATGATACTACAATTCGTCCACTAGGGTAACCTAGGGGTTTAAAGGCTTGTTGTATACGCTAAATACAATCGTGATTCCTACAAAAGTGAGTTAGGATTTTCTTTTTTTTGCTAGAGGACTAGCAAAAGTTTAGGTGTGGGGGTATTTGATAATCATATTTTTATTATAATTTTATATCCTCATTATCTATTTTACATGAATAAATATACCATTAATAATTATTGTTATCTTAGTTTGCACATAAATAAATGAAAATATAAATAAATATTATTAAATGTAAAAACCCCTTAAAAATCTCTCTTCTCTATTTTGCAGCATTTTCGAAGCACATGATTGAAAGGTTGGAAGCCCATCAAGCAAATGATGGCGCAAAGGAAAAAGAAAAAAAAAGAAACAAAGCTCATTCTTAAATCCATCTTGCTGCACATTATGTTCAAGAAGAAGCCACAAAATCAAGGAGAAGCCCATGAAGATTAAGCCCAAAGTCAAAAATCATTTCACATACCAAATGGGCCGGTTGCTGCAGAGATTTATATTTTCATTTTGAAAAGCATATAACCGGACTTGACTTCTGGATTTGAATTGGGACCGGACTGCTGGATTTGAATTGGGCCGGATGTTTATTTACATTGGACTTAGATGCAAAAAGTTAAATTTTCACCATATGGGCCGGACTTGATTGCTGCAGAAACTCTTCATGGACCAACTTGATTTTTATTTATTTTTGAAAATCATATGGGCCTCCTATGTTGGGCTAGAGAAGAACAAAAAGCAAATTCCAACCCATTTCTTCACTAACAAATTCAAAGGTGGAGATTGCTTTGCTTGGGGCTCAAGACAAATCAAATGGCTAATATTCATTGATGATTAGTATAAATAGGGGTAGAGAGTGAGGGTTTAGAGGTGTGAAAAATTTTGTAACTCCTTTTGGAGAGGAGGGCTACTCTTAATTGAGAAGGCCTTCAAAAAAATTATAACTTTAGTTGCAATTAATAATAATAATTTTTCTCCTCTTTAAATTTGTTCTTTCTCCTCTTGGTTGAATGATGAGGATGGAGATGAACAGCAAATTGAAGGTTTGCATCTCTTTTCTCTTTTATTTCTTTTTAGTAATTTCTTTATTATTGCTTATTAGTTAGATTTAAATTCATGCTTGTAGTGTAGATTTATTTTCTTGTCTTTTTATTTCTTTTTGCACTTTAATTTGTAGAGTAGATTTATTTTCTTACATTTAACTTTTTTAATATATTTTGTAGTTTAGATTTTAATTCTTTGTAGTTAGATTTATTTCTTGTTCATAGTTTAGATTTTTCTTTTCTTTTTATTTTTGTAATTAGTTCTTTTTCTTGTTTTTATTTTTTAAGATGTGAATTTAATTATTGTAGGAATCTTAGAATTGTATGAAACTAGTCTAATTTCCTTTATATTGTATGAATTATTCTCTTACATTTAAAATGTTCATGTTTAGGATAATCAACTAGAGAACTAATCGGTAGAAGAAAAATTTGATAATCTATGCTTATCTTAAATGGTTTGATAGGTTATGCTTATGAATTCTAGGATTATTATCATGTTGTTGTTCTTATCATGAATAGTAATTTTAACTTAGATGATAATTTGATAAGTTACACTTTCCTTAAATGGTTTGTTAATCTATGCTTAATAAATCTAAGTTGAAATATGATAAAAAGAGAATAGTTTATATTTTTTAATTGAAATTGGTTAGTGGATTATATTCTAGATTTCTTACCTCTTTTAAATCCTCCATCTTGACTTTCTTAAATTTTCTTTTCATTCTTGGTTTTATTTCTTGATTTTATTCATTCATCTTTCTTATTTTGTGATTTCATTTATTCTTTAATTCTTCCTTCTCTCCTCTAAAATTCAATTTATTATCCTTTGCATATATTCACAACAAACACTCATCACATTCACACTTATTCTTTATTCCTAATTGTCACGCATAAAACATAAGAACCATTTCTAATAATCTCTTAAAATCACATTCCTCGTGGGATCGATATTTTTATACTATAACTTGATCAATTGTGCACTTATAATTTTGGTACATAATTATGCCGCATCAGAGGGTGCTTGTTAACTATATTCAGGTTCATGTTAACTATTTTGAGGTGCTTGTTAACTATATTCAGGCTCATGTTAACTATTTTAAAGTGCTTGTTAACTATATTCAGATTCATGTTAACTATTTTACGGTGCTTGTTAACTATATTCAGGTTCATGTTAACTAATTGAGGGTGCTTGTTAACTATATTCAGGTTCATGTTAACTATTTTGAGGTGCTTTTTAACTATATTCAGGTTCATTTTAACTATTTTACGGTGCTTGTTAATTATATTCAGGTTCATGTTAACTATTTGAGGGTGCTTGTTAACCATATTCAGGTTCATGTTAACTATTTTAGGGTACTTGTTAACTATATTAAGGTTCATGTTAACTATTTTAAGGTGCTTGTTAACTATATTCAGGTTCATGCTAACTATTTTTAGGTGCTTGTTAAATATATTCAGGTTTATGTTAAATATTTTACGGTGCTTGTTAACTAATTCAGGTTCATGTTAACTATTTGAGGGTGCTTGTTAACTATATTCAGGTTCATGTTAACCATTTTACGGTACTTGTGAACTATATTCAAGTTCATGTTAACTATTTTACGGTGCTTGTTAACTATATTCATGTTCATGTTAACTATTTTACGGTGCATGTTAACTATATTCAGGTTTATGTTAACTATTTGAAGGTGTTTGTTAACTATATTCAGGTTCATGTTAACTATTTTAAGGTGCTTGTT
>BQKN01001107.1:1716909-1741880 GCA_022839385.1 Asparagus kiusianus | reverse complement strand
AGGGTGCTTGTTAACTATATTCAGGTTCATGTTAACTATTTTAAGGTACTTGTTAACTATATTCAAGTTCATGTTAACTATTGGAGGGTGTTTGTTAACTATATTAAGGTTCATGTTAACTATTTTAAGGTGCTTGTTAACTATATTCAGGTTCATGTTAACTATTTTGCGGTGCTTGTTAACTATATTCAGGTTCATGCCAATTGGAGAGGAGACTTCAAACCGACATCCAAATGGCAAAGCAAGCTCTTTGTGATGCTTTATCCGTTGAAAGGAAGCCTGAAGCTTTAACATGTTATTTGTGTAACTTAACAAGCTACCAAGAAAAATTAACATGTTACATGTGTAACTTTACAATCTACCTGTGAAAGTTAACATGTTATCTGTGTAACTTAACAAGCTACCAAAAAAAGTTAACATGTTACTTGTGTAACTTAACAATCTAACAGAGTAACTTAACAAGCTAACAAAAGTATTTCAATAGTTAATGACTTATATAAGTATTTAATAGTTAATAGGACAAATTTGTGCATCAATTTTATATCATATTTTCATTATAGTTCACATCCCTACAAAAGTATTTCAGTTCATATACACAGTTATTACATACATACAAAAGTATTTAGCTATTACATCTACGTTCAAGGTAAGATGAAAGCCAAATAACATTGTGCCTACTGAGGCACCAGATTAAGGAAAAGGCTCAGATGGAATTACATTAGTGTAATAATCCATAACTTCACAATACACTGATACTTATTTTCATCTTGATGCAACTAATCTGAAGTCTGGGGAGGATGTGGATTGTGGCAAGAGGATCTCTCTGTTGGGCCACAATGTGCAATTCCAGGTGGATGCCATAACCTAAAACAAGCCAAAAAAACCCAAAACAATCAATCTTTTCCCCTCTTTTTAATATTTATTTATTTATTAAATTTAACTGGAAAATCAATGAGAAATACCTTGAAGGCAATGCAGTCATGGGTTTTGTTGGATAACAGGACATAACACGAGATCTCCTTCTCTAACTCAACTAATTAAACCAAAAAAAACATGAAATTAGACGAAAAACTAAACCCGACAAGATGAGGGTGGCCGATGTGGCGGTGGTGGCGGAGTTGAGGAGGCTGTGGAGGATGACCCGAAATGTTGAGAAGGGGCATGAAGGGTGCTGGAGCGGCGACGGCGGCGGCTGCGACGTTGAGGGAGGTGGTAACACCTTATGAGGCGGTGCTGAAGTTTGAGAGAGAGGGAGTGGAGTTGGACGAGACGAAGAAGAGCGGAGCAAGAGGAGGAAGATGGAGAAGATCTGGAGAAGAAGAAGATCTAGAAAAGAAGAAGATGGGTAGTTTGGGGTTTTCTGGAGATTTATTTTCTTGGAAATTGTAATAAGGACTGAATCACATAGAATTTTTAATTTTGGGGTTGCAGCACATAACCAAAAGTATGAGGGGTTGGGTCACATGACTTTTTGGATTTTGGGGCCTTGAAGCAATTTTTCCAAATTTAAAATTTCTAACCTCACGTCTAGGATCTATCCTCATGCAATATGCAAATAGTGAACGCCGGAGGATCCTCGAGCCATGCCTAAAATCGTCTAGATCAATCACCTTCCTTGCTAGCGTATGAATAACGACATTCCTAGTTCTTCAAAATACCCCCAAAGCATATAGTCTAGAGTGGCGGGCTTCTGATGGCGCATCTTAGCTAAGCGATCTGGCGGCTAACTTGCGCCCCAGCTTGGATTTTCATGGCGAGGAAGAAGAAGATAAGAGGGAAGAAGATCCTAAACATTGGATTCAGATCATCAAGCTCTAGTTCTCTAGATCCTGAGGATCAATCTGATACTTTTTTGGCGGGAGATGAAGGCGATTACAGTGTAATGGGTTCTACAGGTCCAAAAGGTGAAAAATTGAAGAAATCAATGGAGGAAATTCTCAGATCCGCTGATTCCTTTGTCAATTCACAACAGTTCTCTGATTCTCTTCGATTCAATGGTTTTCAATCTCGTCAGCTCAGTTCTTGTGATGGAGATTCTGTTTCTCATCGGGTTTCATGGGCTGATGAAGTTGATCGAGAGGTAACCTCTTCTGATATCCCTTTTCTTCAGTATTCTCCTTCAAATTCTTTAAGAGTGTTTGGCTCTGATTCAAAGATCACAGAATCGATATCAGATAAGGTTACTGTTTCATTAAAAACTGATACGATGAATGTTGTTGTGGATAATTCTAAGATCTCAAATTATAAAAATTCAGCTGTTAATAAGGATAATACTGAGAATCATCTTCCTGTATCTGCTCCAATCATGGGAGCTGACGAGAATAATCAACTTAAAGGGCAAGAAAATGTGGAAATTATGGAGGAAAAAGGTTCAAAATCTTTTGTCAGTCTCTTTGCTGATAACAAGAAATCAGGGAATGGTTTATCTCTAAAATTCATGACGCCTTCCCAAAACAATACAGTTCAGTTCTCAGATGATGAATGGAAGGAGGGAGAAGATTTATGGAAAAATGCTCTAATTGGACATGTCATAGGGTTGAATGTCAAATTTAAGGCAATGGAAACCTACATTAACAAATTATGGGGTAAAATCTCTATTCCTAAGGTTTCTTTAATCAAACAAGGGTTATTTCTGTTTGATTTCCAAACTGAAAAGCAAATGAAAAAAGTTCTTGAAGCTGGCCCTTGGTTTTTTGGCTCTAGACCTTTAATGCTAAAGCCTTGGAGTATTGACACTGATATAGATAAATTGCAAGATCAGTATTATCCAATGTGGGTATAATTTCCCAATTTGAGGTTAAATCTATGGAGTTCAACAGGAATAAGTAAGGTTGCTAGCCTAATAGGGAAGCCAATTGCTACTGATATGCTCACGGCTACAAGACATCGACTGAGCTATGCTAGAGTATTACTTGATGTTAAACTGCCTCTGGAAGAGCCCTTACCTGATAGATTAACAATTCAAGGACCTGATGGTAAATGTTTTAAGCAATCAGTCCTCTATGAATTTAAACCAAAATGGTGCACATCATGTTGTAAGGTTGGTCATGATATAGATCAGTGCAAAAGTAAAAAGATGAAGAAAGTTTAGGGTCCTGTTAATAAGCAATTTGGAAATGAAGCCCAAAGTAAAACTGTGCATGTTGCTGATTCTGAGCTTGCTAAAGTCAATCTTGACAATGATTTCAATTTAAATAGATCACTAGGTCTGGGAAGCCATGATGCTGGAAAACATGCACAAGCAGTAAAACATGCACGACCAGGAATTTACCAAGAGCTTGCTCCTCAGCATACTCCTGAATCTGTGGTTGCTCCAGGCTTATTTGAAGTATTATTTACAAGTGAACAATCCTAACAGGAAAAATTCTCAACCCTAGTTGTTAATGTATCTGGATTCACTAGTGTTAAAAGAGCAAACTCAACTAGAATATTCTGTCCTTCTTAACCAGTTAATTTTTGCAAGAGTTCAACCTTCACAACTCTCTATATTGGAAAATCAGATTCTTAGTCTCTCTGTAGTGGATAGAGGGGGAATAACTCTTTAAATGCATTTTGCTATTTGGAACATTAGAGGATTCAATAAATCCTCTAAGCATACAATAGTTAAGCATTTCATTCAAGACTACAGTCTTTCTTTGATAGCTCTCCTGGAATCTAAGATCCCTGAAAATAAACTCCCTCTTTTAGCTAGGAAAATTGCTAAAAACTGGAATTGGACATCAAATGTGCAAGAAGCCAGAAATTGTAGGATTTGGATTCTTTGGGACAATGATATCTTGTTAATCCACAATGTTATATCAACTGAGCAATTCATCACATTTACTATTGCATCCAGGGATGGTAAATTTTATAGTCAGTGCACTATAGTTTATGCTCTAAATCAAATGTCAAGCAGGAAAATTCTCTGGAGGGTTCTCCTAGATTTAAAGCAAAATATATCTAGTCCATGGATCATTAGAGGGGATTTCAATGCAATTATAAGTCGTGAAGAAAAAATAGGAGGGTTGCCAGTTACTGATGCCGACACTGAAGATTTCCAAAATTTCATTAATACCGATCATTTGTTGCATCTGAAAACTATTGGTTGCTACTTTACCTGGTGCAATAAGCAAGAGACAAAGAATAAAATTTGGACCAGGCTGGATAGATGTTTAATCAATGAAGACTGAGTTCATCTCTATACATCTAGTCAAGTGGAATATCTTTTGCCAAAATGCTCAGATCATTCTCCTGCTTTATTAACCATTGATGAAGATGAAAATGAGGGGGAAAAGACCATTCAAATTCTTTAATATGTGCGTGAACCATCCAGATTATCTACCTACTGTTAATTCAATTTGGGAGCAAAATGTTGAAGGATTCAAAATGTTCAGTTTTCACTCAAAGCTCAAAAGACTGAAGTATGCTCTAAAGGAATTGAACAAGAAACATTTCATGAATATTAGTGAGCAAGTTTGTAAAGCAAAGCTTGAGCTAGAGGATATTCAAAGACAACTTAACAATAATCTCTTCTCCTCGGTCTTAATTGCTAAAGAAAAAGATTGTCTCAAGAAATATGACAAGTTGCTTAATTGTGAAAGCTCATTTTACAAGCAAAAAGAAAATATAAGCTGGAGTTTGCAAGGGGACAAGGGAACTAAGTTCTTTCATTCCACCATAAAAAAGAAAAGGCACCTCAATAAAATCATGTCTCTATATACTGAAGATGGGAATAGAATTACAGACAAATCACAGGTGGTTGCTGAAATTATCAGTTACTACAAAAATCTTCTTGGTACATCTGTTCCTACTTCAACTCCTAACCCAGTGGTAATTGCAAATGGTCCACAACTCACTTCTGATCAAAGGCAAATGCTCAGTCTTCCAGTAACTAGGGAGGAAATTAAACAGACTATTTTCTCTATGTCAAATGATAAAAGCCCAGGACCAGTGGATATAATGCATTCTTTTTCAAAGCTACTTTGAATGTCATCAGTAATGAATTATTTGAATCAATAGAGGAGTTCTTTAGCTCTGGGAGAATGCTTGGTACATTCAATACCACTTCTATCACTTTAATACCGAAAATTCTCAATCCTCAAGTTGCTGCAGACTATAGGCCAATATCATGTTGTAATTATATATACAAAATCATCTCTAAAATCCTTGCAACTAGAATTCAAAAAGTTATGGGTTATTTAATTAGTGATGATCAAAGTGCCTTCATTAAAAGGAAGAATAATTTCTAGCAATATCCTTTTGGCTCATGAGATTGTCAAGCATTATGGCAGGAAACATGTTTCCCCTAGAGCTATTTTGAATATAGACATGAGAAAAGCTTTCGACACCATTAGTTGGGATTTTATCAGAGCAATGCTAGAAGGTTTGGGTTTCCCTGAACTCATGACATCTTGGATCATGGAGTGCATTACAACATCCAAATTCTCCATTTCTATTAATGGTTTCCTCCATAGCTATTTCCAAGGAGCTAGAGGGCTTAGACATGGTGATCCTATTTCTCCTTACTTGTTTGCTATTGGTATGGAATACTTGTCTCGAAAACTCAACACTCTCAAGGAAGATAGACTCTTCAAATTTCATCCCAAGTGCTCAAAACTAAAGCTAACTCATCTTATCTTTGCGGATGACCTCTTATTATTCAGCAGAGCTGATTTGTACTCAATTTCAAGGTTACGGGATTGTCTAAAGGAATTCAGTCAAGTTTCTAGGCTGGAACCAAACCCTTCAAAATGCTCTGTTTTCATGTCTGGGATTAATGATAACATGAAGAATCAGATATGTGCTCATCTAAATTTCTCTAAAGGAATCCTACCTATTAGATATCTGGGCTTGCCTCTAATTTCAAGAAGACTTTCTTGGCTTGACTGTAGTCCTCTCATCAACAAGATAGCTAACCAATTCCAAAGCTGGCAAACTATGAAATTCCTGTCATATGCTGGGATATTACAGTTAATAAAATCAGTTATCTTGGGCATACAAATTTATTGGACAAGTAATTACATATTGCCTGTTAAAGTGTTGGAGAAAATAGATATCATATGCTCTGATTTCTTATGGGGGCATAAAATTCATCTGGTCTCTTGGAATTCAATATGCCAGGACTTCAAACATGGTGGACTGGGATTGTTCTCTGCTAAATACTGGAACTTAGCAATAGCTGCTAAGTTGTTATGGATGATTCATTTCAAAAAGATATTCTCTGGATTAAATGGGTTCATGGGCAATATTTGAGATAATCTGATATCTGGCAGATTCAAGCTATAGAAAGCAACTCTTGGATGTGGAGACAATTTATTAAAGTAAGGGATATTTTGATAAACAAATCTGGTAATGTGGTTAACTTGATGAATTATATTAATGGTTGTTGTTTCAATGGCAATGTCAAAATTTCATCTATTTACAGAGTCATCTTCCAGCAGTCAACTTCGTTTGATTGTTCAGATACTATTTGAGGGGGTTGGCATTACCCTAAACTTTCGTTTATTCTATGGCTAGCTTCCCTCTCTAGATTGCTCACTCAAGATAGATTGTGTAATATGAGGATGATTAACTCAAACCAGTGTGTTTTGTGCTCAACTATTCAACAAGCTGATGTTGGACCCTAGAGGGGGGGGGGGGTGATTAGGGTCTTAAGGCTATAATTATGTAATAAAAATAAGGCAAGCAATACACCACAATAATGAACAACAAATGTAAAGGAGATAGAGTGAGAAATCGTTATCCAAGTAACGCGCGATGTGTTAACGAGGTTCGGCCCGCTGACCTATGTCCCCGCTCCCCACTCTCGATGAGAAATCCACTACACAACCCGGTTTGGAAGCCGAAACTTCTTTTACACAATGATCTCCACAAGATCTCACAACTATACAGTTGATCACCACAAGATCACACTGCCGCACAGTTGATCTTCACAAGATCAAGCTCTCAACAGTAGTAATGGTATAAAAACCCTCTCTTTACAATGTCCCTATGGCAAGGAGAAAGATTACACTGAAGCTGGGATGTGAACATAGGAAAACACAGAAAAATAGGTTTGAAATTTTTAGCTCTCAGTAAAAGAAAATCTCTGGTTTTTTTAATGTCTTGGGACACTTGAGGAAGAAGGGGTATAGGGGGTTTAAATAGGAGAAAACACAGTAGTTAAACTCATACCCAAATCCCCCAAAACCTGGATAAACGGCGCCTCAAATCTGTACCAAAAAGACCGTTTGAAATAAGCGGCAGTCGACCGTACAATTCTCGTGGTCGACCACGAGTCAGCTTTGAAACTTGAAAAATTTCCAGAGACATCTGCGGTTGACCGTGGGAATTTTCGAGCTCACAGTCGACTGTGACGGTCGACCGCAAAAGTTTTTACTACCCACTCAGAAAAGAACTCAGGCGCAGTCGACCGTGACGGTCGACCGCAAACTAATACACAGCAAAAAACTATTATTGACTCTTTAAAAAATCTGTAAAATATTTAATTGACTTCCAAAAATTATGAAACTTTGTAAAATATTTTTAACACTAAAACAAATTGTTTGGAAAATAAATTTTGTGAATAGGTCCTCATACTTGTGTAAAATGATATTTTGTGAAAACACTCAAAACTATAAGTATGAAAACGTGTGTGTGATATCCCAATTGTTAGACCCTAGATGGGAGGTGATTAGGGTCTTATGCTAATCTAATCCGATTATATGCCAATAAAAACTTATTAACAAGTTATCCTATCAAGTATGAAATACAACAATATATATGAGCTAGGATAAGCAATATGAACAGCGAGATATATCCTAACAATGAGATATAGGCAATGTATGTGAAAGGATATATAAACAATACAAGGGTAAATAATTTAAACTAGATAGAGGACAAACTAAATAGTGAGACAATGGCGAAATTAGCAATGAGCACAAATAAGAATAAACACCAATGCACACTCAAACGCAATCAAATGATCACGATGTTCGGACCTTCCGTCCTACGTCTCCGCTCCCAACTCCCGCGGAGAAATCCACTATCACAAACGGGTTTTCTACGCTCACCCGAATAACGTTTACAACCACACTATGTCGGTTTTCAACGCTCACTGATCAACGTATACACTCACTCACAATGTCTGTTTTTAACGTTCACCGATCAACGTCCACTCCTCACACTCAGTTTTCTAGCTAACTAAAAACTTTACAATCTCATAATTGTAACATATAATAAATTTGTTCTCTATAATAGATGAGAACTCAATATAGCTCACTCTCAATTGTTATAACTCCTCACAACCCAAATTATACTATGAATGTAAATACAATAAGCTCAATTGTTGTGTGTGTGTAAGCAAAGAGAAACAAATCAAAACTAAACTTAATATAATTCTAGCATATAGAAATTATGAATAAAATAGTAAATAGCTAGAAATAGAGTTTAAGAAATCTTCTTTAAAAAACAAGATGGAGAGAAGGATTAACATGAAGCTCAAACAATATAGATGATCTTCTCCACTTGTAAAACAATCTTCATAAACCAAACAAACTTTAAACCCAACTAAAACCCTTGTTAAAATTCTTTTTAAACTTCTTTAAAACTTTCCATTTTGTTACTGACATAGAAGGGGTTTGTGGTTTTATATAGGAAGAGAAAATAACAGCAAAAACCCCAAAGGAAAAGACCAATAAGCCTAAGAATCAGAAATCTCATTCTGTACAAATATAACCGTTACAGTGTTATGGGTCGACTCGTCACTGTTCATGAGTCGACTTATAACTAGCCGTTACAGGCTAAAAACAACTTATAGGTCGACTCATAAAATTCATGAGTCGACTCATTATGCATGGGTCGACTCATGAGGTCATGGGTCGACTCAGCAGAAACAAAACACTTTTTCCAGCACACTTCATGAGTCGACTTATGACAGGTATGAGTTGACTCATGATGTTATGAGTTGATTCTTCAGAACCAAAATGTAAACTACACAACAGTTTATGAGTCGACTCAACACTGTTCATGAGTCGATTCATGACATGCACACAGCCTATTTTAAACAGTACATATCAACATAAAACAGGGTTTAAAAATATCAAATAAATTCAAAAAAATATAAAACTTTGGGAAATGATTGTAGACAAGATAATAAACATGCTACAGAAATTGGTTTTTAAAAAGAACTTCCCAAATAAAAAATATTATTATTTAACAAAATAGTCCAAAACATAAAAATGTAAACATGTGAATTTTAATATTTTGGCTAAACCATGTTTTGAAACTTTACAAAATGATTTTATAGACTTGAAGAAAGATGTAAACTATTGTTATGAAGTCTATAAATAATGAATATAGTATTTTATCAAAATACACATATAATGTACTAAAACATGATTTCATGAAACTAAATAAAATTGATATTAATGAAATCATATAAATGCATATAAGTATGAGACAAAAATATGTTTTCCAATTGTATTCAATTGTTTCATAGTAAATCTTGAAACCTATCAAACCTAAACATATATGTATATATATAACTATATATATACAAAACCAAAACGTGTATGTGTGTATATGATTGAGATTAAACTACTAACACACATAATATAAACCTAAACTAAATTATCCAAGCTTGTAATCTTCAACGAAGCTCTATCTTGGTTACATTTGCGGATGAAGCTTGAACTTGGATCTTCAACTTGAATTGCAAGGCTTCAACCACAATTCCTCCAACCTCCATTTGATATGATCGTGAATGCGCAATTCCATCTATCCTCCAACACGTTGTTTGCCTAGAATAAATACGAAAATGCAAATACTAGAAAAATAATATTAGAAGTAAATTGTTTGTTAAACATCATCAAAACAAGAAGGCCAACACCAATAGCTTCAAATGAAATCTAAACTACTTGCCTACATTCTAGCACTAGAGAGAAAATAAAAACTAGCTAATATTCTCACATAGAATACAATTCTTTGAGTCTTGATATAGCTTGAGTTTGATGAAGCTTCTTAATGTATTTGGTGTTCTTGAATAAATGTTGCTTCATCACTATGTCTCCTCCTCCTTTGGATATCATCGTTGTAGCGCATATTCCATCCAATCCTCCATTTATGGCACTAACAAGCTTGATATATGTATTAACTACAATATCACTCAATCAAGCAATTAGTACCGATAATGGTAGTTGTAAAATATCATCAAAACATAAGGGCTAACAATCTCCCCCTTTTTGATGATGACAACCAACCATCATGTAGAAGCAAAATAAATATAGCTTATAGATAGTAGCTCCCCCTATCTATGAGCCCCCCCTTACTATGTGCACAAATGAGGAGATTTCTCTCCCCCTTTGTCACCATCAAAATGGGGTCAAAAAAGGATATAAATAAAAATGCATGTGAAATACAACTAATCAAGCAAGCAAATAAAACTTTCACATAGTGCATAAGCCCAAACCATTTCTTATGCGACAAAAATCATCTTCACTAAGAGGCTTAGTAAAGATGTCCGCTAATTGAGATTTTGTGTCAACAAATACATGGGAAACATCTTGCCTCTCTACATGATCGCGTAAGAAATAATGGCGCACATCAATATGCTTGGTTCTAGAATGCAAAACCAAATTTTTTGAAATATTGATAGCACTAGTGTTATCACAAAATATTTTTATATTTTAAAAATTCAAATCATAGTCAACTAAGCTTTGTTTCATCCACAAAACTTGGGCACAACATAAGCCGGCGGTAATGTATTCCGCTTCCATAGTGGACAATACAACACAATTTTGTTTCTTGGAGGCCCAAGAAACAAGAGAATTTCCTAAGAATTGGCATGTTTCACTCGTACTCTTGCGATCTATCTTACATCCGGCAAAGTCGGCATCACAAAAACCATATAAATCAAAAGAGATGCCCTTTGGATAAAACAAACCAAGATCAATTTTTTCCATGAACATATTTAATAATCCTCTTAACGGCAATCAAATGAGATGCTTTAGGAGAAGCTTGAAAACGAGCACATGCACACACACTAAACATGATATTGGGTCTACTAGCGGTATGATAAAGAAGACTACCTATCATACCTCGGTATAGTTTTTGGTCCACATCCACTCCACTATTATCCGCATCAAGCTTGACACTTGTACTCATGGGAGTTGGTGCATGTTTGGAGTTCTCCAAATTGAATTTCTTTACCAATTCTCTAGCATACTTGCTTTGAGAAATGAATATCTCATCCTTAGTTTGCTTAACTTTGAGCCCGAGAAAGAATGTGAGCTCTCTCATCATGCTCATCTCAAAGTGATCTTGCATAACTTTAGAAAAATCCTTACAAAGATATTCATTAGTAGTACCGAAAATGATATCATCAACATATATTTGAACTAAAATAAAATCATTTTTTCTTTTTCTCACAAAAAGAGTATTATCAATTTTTCCTTTAGAGAAATTATTTTCAAGAAGAAAACTAGAGAAACGAGCATACCAAGCTCTAGGAGCTTGTTTCAACCCATATAAAGCTTTTTGAACCCGGTAAACACGATTAGGGTCTATAAAACCGGGGGTTGCTAAACATATACTTCCTCTTCTATAAAACCATTTAAAATGTACTTTTAACATCCATTTAAAATAATTTGAAATCTTTAAAGCTAGCAAATGCCAAAACATCCTAATAAATTCTAACCTTGCAACCGGTGCAAAGGTTTCATCATAGTCTATGCCCTCCTCTTGATTGTATCCTTAAGCAACCAAACGAGCTTTATTTCTAGTAACAATGCCATGTTCATCAAGTTTATTTCTAAAAACCTATTTTGTTCCAATTACACTAGCATTGTTAGGTCTAGGAACTAGTTTCCAAACATCATTTCTTTGAAAATTGTTTAGTTCATCATGCATAGCTAAAACCCAAAATTCATCATGTAAAGCATCATTTATCTTCTTAGGTTCTAATTGAGATAGAAAAGAAACATTACCACACTCACTCAAAGCCTTTGAGCGAGTAACAACCTCTTGTGAAGGACTCCCAATAATTTGCTCCTTTGGATGATTTGATGCGAATTTCCATGTTTTGGGGAGTTCTTCTTGTACATGAGTGTTGGTGCTTTCCACATCTTTTTGTGCTTCTATTGAGGGTGTATTATTAAGTTGCAAGAGTTTCAATCCTCCCTCAACATCATCATCATCTTTCCTAGGCAAAATAACTTATGAACCAATATTAGTCTCATCAAAAGTAACATTTATAGATTCTTCAACAACAAGAGTTTGTTTGTTGAAGACCCTATAACCCTTACTTCGAGGTGCATACCCTAAGAAAATGCCAACATCAATTTTGGAATCAAATTTATCATGGTGATCTTTTGTATTTAAAATAAAACATTTACAACCAAAGATACGAAAATATCCAATAAAAGGAGTTTTGTCATAAAATAGTTCATAAGGAGTTTTCTTAAGCTTTGGTCTAATCAACACACGATTTAAAACATGGCAAGCCGTATTGACGGCTTCCGCCCAAAAATATTTAGGCAAATCAAAAGATTTTAACATAGTTTGTGCCATCTCTTGAATGGTTTAATTTTTTTCGTTTAACAACACTATTTTGTTGTGGTGTTCTTGGAGCGGAAAACACATGAGTTATACCACGATGTGCACAAAAATCATAAAAAGAGATATTTTGAAATTCACCATCATGATCACTTCTTATTTTAACAACTTTCAAATCTTTTTCATTTTTAATTCCCTTAACATGATTTGAAAATTCATCAAAACATTCATCTTTACTAGCAAGAAAGATTGCCCATGTAAAACGAGAAAAATCATCAATGATAACAAAAATATAGTGTTTGCCTCCAAGAGAGGTAACACGCATAGGACCAAATAAATCAAGATGAACTAGTTGCAAAGGTTTAGAAGTTGATACCTTATTGATGGATTTGAAGGTAGACTTAGTTTGTTTACCTTTAGCACAATCTTCACAAATGGTATCTTTGATGAAGTGCAAGTTTGGTAATCCTTTAACAAGATTCCTCTTGGACAATTTTGATATCAATTCCATGTTTGCATGCCCAAGCCTTTTATGCCAAATCCAAGGGTTTTCATCAATTGCCGCAAGGCACTTCACATCTTGATTCACTAATTCATTCATCTCAAAAATGTACACATTTGATTTTCTATTAGCAACAAACACAATTTTTCCATTCATACTAATAATGTATTTGTCCGGTTTAAAGGAAATATCAAAACCTTTATCACTCAATTGGCTAATGCTAAGAAGATTATGATTCAAGCCATTAACCAAATAAACATCTTCTATAACGGGAGAGGGTGTCTTACCAATACACCCAATACCAATGATTTTACCTTTTTCTCCACCACCGAAGGAGAAGCTTCCTCCTTCAATCCTTGATAGGGTTGTAAATAGCTCTTTGTTACCGGTCATATGATGTGAGCAACCACTATCAAGGTACCATATCTCTCTACGTCGTTGCCATGATGTTCCCTACAAGAGATGAAGGTGTAGTAACTTTAGGTACCCAAATCTTGGATCCTTGGTGGTTAGTAAGCTTGGTACCTTTCGGTACCCATGTCATGCCATAAAAATTATGATTATCTTTGATCCTACAATGAGTAGAAATATGACCATGTTTCATGCAATATGTGCACACAAAATTTCTCTTGTGTGTAGGAGCATAAGCTCTATGAAATCTATTTCTACCATGGTGATGATGATTAGCATAAGCATGAGTAGGTCTAATCCTATCACTCTCAATTTCTAGTCTTTCAATCTTAGATCTTAATTGTTTGTTTTTAAAATCAAGATCCCCTAGCAATTCATCTTTTAATGCAAGAGAGGTTTGTAGTTGTTCTAGTTTGGCATCACAAGAAGTATGCAACTTTTTAAAGAAAGAAAATTTTTTTGACATCCTTTTGAACTCAACGTTCAATTCCTCTAAAGTCATAGCTAGATCACATTACATATAAAAGGATTCACTTTCGGTGTCAGAAACTACCTCCTTTTCATAGGCCATGAAGCAAATGTTGGGATCATGAAGAGCAAGTTTAGCTCCTTCTTCATTGCTATCCGAATCACTTGGTTCAGATTCTTCCCATCCGGCATACATGGCTTTCTTCTTCTTGTACTTCATGTATTTCTCCTTGAGCTTGGGGCAATCTTTGGCGATATGACCCGGTTCATTGCATTCAAAACATTTTCCTACACATGAAGAAAATTTGTTTTTAGATCGGGGATTAAACTTCTTGTTCATTTTAATAAGTCTAGAAATTTTTCTAGAGAGGTGAGCCACTTCTCTAGAAAAATCAACTTCACTCTCTAACGATGATGATGAGGAGTTGTCACTAGCTCCTTTGAGAGCTATGGTCTTCATCTTTGGTGATGGCTCCTCAACTTCTCATGTGGGCACTTCCTCCTTGTCCTTTCCCTTGAGCTTCTTCTCATGAACCTTAAGCTTGCCAATGAGGCTATCGAGAGCTAGAGTGGTGAGATCATGAGCTTCCTCTATGGCCGTAGCTTTGGGTTCCCATATTAGAGTCAATGAACGAAGGGTCTTGTAGTTCATCTCTTGGATAGTTAACTTCTTGTCAAGACCATGCAATTCATTGATTATGTTAGTGAAGCGAGAAAACATAGCGTCAATGGATTCATTGGAAAGCATCTTAAATAACTCATATTCATGCATAAGCCCACTAATTTTGGATTCCTTAACTTGGGGGGTTCCTTCATGTGTAATACATAATTTCACCCATATTTCGTATGCGGTTGCACACGTGAAAACCCTATTATACTCATTGGGGGAAGACCGCAAATTAAGGTATTCATGACCTTTGTATTGAGATTGGCTTGGTGCCTTTCTCCATCGGTCATATTCCCGACTTTGAGCTTTTCAACATATTTTTTCTCTATGAGTTCGAGAATGTCAAGATTAATACAACGAAGGTAAATCCTCATCCTAGCCTTCCAATAAGCAAAATTACTACCGGTGAAAAGTAGTGGTCTAGTAGTGGATTGTCCCTCTAACATATGCACATTCATTGAAGCCTCCATAAAATCTTTTCTCTAAGGTGGTTAGACCAAAAACTAATATAGAGACTAAGCTCTGATACCAATTGTTGGACCCTAGAGAGGGGGTGATTAGGATCTTAAGGCTATAATTGTGTAATAAAAATAAGGCAAGCAATACACCACAATAATGAACATTAAATGTAAAGGAGATAGAGTGAGAAATCGTTATCCAAGTGACGCGCGATGTGTTAACGAGGTTCGACTCGCTGACCTACGTCCCCGTTCCCCACTCTGGAGGAGAAATCCACTACACAATCCGGTTTGGAAGCCGGAACTTCTTCTACACAACGATCTCTATAAGATCTCACAACTACACAGTTGATCACCACAAGATCACACTCCCACATAGTTGATCTTCACAAGATCAAGCTCTTAACAGTAGTAATAGTGTAAAAACTCTCTCTTTACAATGTTCCTATGGCAAAGAGAAAGATTACACTGAAGCTGGGATGTGAACACAGGAAAACACAGAAAAACAGGTTTGGAATTTTTAGCTCTCAGTAAGAGAAAATCTCTGGTTTTTCAATGGCTTGGGACACTTGAGGAAGAAGGGGTATAGGGGGTTTAAATAGGAGAAAACATAACAGCTTAAACCCATACCCAAATCCCCCAAAATCTGGATAAACGGTGCCTTAAATCTGTACCAAAAAGACTGTTTGAAATAAGCGGCGGTCGACCGTACAATTCTCGCGGTCGATCGCGAGCCAGCTTTGAAACTTGGAAAATTTCTAGAGACTTCTGCAGTCGACTGTGACCGTCGACCGTGGGAATTTTTAAGCTCACGGTCGACCTTAGCGGTCGACCGCGAAAGTTTCTGCTACTCAGAAAAGAACTCAGGCGTGGTCGACCGTGGCGGTCGACCGCAAACTGATACACAGCAAAAAACTATTTTTGACTCTTTTAAAAAATATGTAAAATATTTACTTAACTTCCAAAAATTATGAAACTTTGTAAAATATTTTAACACTAAAAACAAATTGTTTGGAAAATGAATTTTGCGAATAGGTCCTCATACTTGTGAAAAATGATATTTTGTGAAAACACTCAAAACTATAAGTATGAAAACGTGTGTGTGATATCCCAATAGCTTCAAATAAAATCTAAACTACTTGCCTACATTCTAGCACTAGAGAGAAAATAAAAACTAGCTAATATCCTCACATAGAATACAATTCTTTGAGTCTTGATGTAGCTTGAGTTTGATGAAGCTTCCTAATGCATTTGGTGTTCTTGAATAAACGTTGCTTCATCACTATGCCTCCTCCTTTGGATATCATCGTTGTAGCACATATTCCATCCAATCCTCCATTTATGGCACTAACAAGCTTGATATATGTATTAACTACAATATCACTCAATCAAGCAATTAGTACCAATAATGGTGGTTGTAAACCATCATCAAAACATAAGGGCTAACAGCTAAAACCTGTCAGCACATATTCTTTGAATGTCGGTATTCTGCTTGTATTTGGAACAAAGTTATGGATTGGATGGAATTCAATTGGAGATCTTGCTCTTGGAACCAGATTATGGCATGATATAACAGGAATTTGCGGGGAAAAAATTATAAAACCAAGCTGAAAAGAATTACACTGTCAGTATCAGTGTATATGCTATGGCAAGAGAGGAATTTTAGAATTTTCCAACAGAGAGCAGCTAGAAACCCAGACCTCCTCTTCCGTGATATCAAGATAAGTGTATATACAAAGACTTTGAATTCTAACATCCCACAGCTCATCTTACAATACATAGAAAAATTGTCATAAGGTAGACTGGATTTTATAACCAGTCTATTTTGTTTTGTCTTTTTGATGTACTCAATCTCTCTCATATTTGGTGATGAATAAAAATTTTCATTCATTGACCAAAAAAAATACCCCAAAGCTGAATTGCTGAAATTCCCAACATTGGCTTCGAATATCATCAACAATATGCCCGAAAATAGATAACATTAGTGTTAGATCTCATGTTTATGAACCTACTCCCTAATCTTGTTTTGATGATTTACAAACAATTCTTAACATAGTTTATCTAGTATTTGTGTTTGCTCATTAGATATTCTAGACAAACATCAATGTTGGAGGTTAGTTGGATTGAGCCTTCACGATCACATTTAAAGGAGGTTGGTGGAATACCAGAATGAAGTTAATACAATTCAAGTCAAACATTTAAGATCATTCTTCACCCGCAAATCAAACCAACACGAGCTTTATTGAAGATCAATTACTTGGGTATAATATTTTAGGTTTATACTTAGAGCTCAATTATACACACACATTGCTTTCATTTTTATTGTTTGAGTTTTTTAAGTTTAAATCGTATAAATATGAAACTAATAGATATATTCATATACATATACTCTAGTTTCCTATTGATCGATTTTGTTTTGAAATAATGTGTTTAGCCATATAAATATGAAACAAATGGATATAGTTATATTTACACAAATTGTTTCATGTTTATATATGCTTACAATGATTTCATCAATATCAAGCTTTAACAATTCAATGAAATAATGTTTTCTATTTTTGAGAGTTCATGTTTTTGTAAATTTTTAAAATAACATGTTTATGGATTAAAGACTTGTTTACACTATTGTATATCTTTTATTTAGTCTATAAATCCATACAAGAGGTTTCAAAACTTTTGTTTAAGTCAAAATATCAAAAACAAGTATTTTGACATTTTGTATTTTGACCTAGTTTGAAAAATAATAAGTTTTCACAATTAGGAAGTACAATTTGAAAAATTCTTTTTGTAACATGCTTATTATCATATTTATAAATATTTTCCAAAGTTTTATATTTTTTAGAATTTATTTGGTATTTTTAAACAAGGTTTAAAGCTGATATTTTCTGTTCAAAACAGGCTATGTGCATGTTTTGAGTCGACTCGCTACAGTGTTGAGTCGACTCTGAAATGTTGTACATTTAGTTTTTTCATCTGTGAGTCAATTGATAATTCAATGAGTCGACCCATGCAGACATCAGTCGACTCACTATAGTGGCAAGTCGATTGATGAAGTGTTGAGCATTTTATGTTTTCCATCTGTCGGGTCGATTGATAATTCTATGAGTCGACTCATGTAGACATCAGTCGACTCATACCTATCATAACTCAACTAATAATATAGTCGTCACACAGTAATGGCTAGTTTCCAGATTTTTGATATTTTAATGTTTTTATTGGGTTTTGTTTGTTTCTTGGGCTGGGTTCTTTTACCCTATATATACCCCTTTGTCATAACTATTTTCAACAACCAAGAGAGTTTTAAAACAAGTTAAAAGGGATGTTTGTTAAGTGGGTTTTACAAAAGTTTACGTGAATATGTTTTCACAAGAGGAACAAGAGATCATCATTTCATGTTTGAGCTTTCATCTCATCTCTTCCACTCTTGTTATCATTGGAGAAGTTTTCTAAACTCAATCTCTAGCTATTTATACGTTTGATTATCATTTCCATAAGCTAGACTTTAATTGAGTTTATATTTGATTTTACTCTTTGTTTACACACACAACCTATTGAGCTTTTAGTATTTTATATGTTGTATTATTTGGGTTGTGGTGAGTGTTACTTAGAGTGTGAGCTTACATTGAGTTCTCATCCATATTAGAGAACAAACAATTTGTATTGTGCTTATTTGTGAGATACACTTTGTAATACACTTGTACACCAAGAGGAGTGTGTGGTGAGATATAGGATCGATTCAAAGAGGAGTGGCAATGATAGTAGAGCCTAGAGAGAGATTGTAAATCCTAGCACTTGAGGGAGGCGACATGTGATAGACCAACACTTGAGGTTGTAGTGTGTGATTACACTGTGAGTTGTAAAAGTTTTCGGTGAGCTAGAAAATCGATTGTGAGGTGTAAAAGTTTTGGGTGAACGTTGAAAACCTATTTTGATAGTGGATTCTCCCCAAGAGTGGGGAGCGCAGATGTAGGTCAGAGGGAGCAGAGATGTAGGTCGGAAGGACCGAACTCCATGATTATCTTTGTGTGTTTGTGTTGATTATTTATACACTATCTCATTTGCATTTTAGTTTATGTTTATATCGCTCTTTGTTTATATTGCATATTCTTGCTCATACTTAGTTGTATATCATACTTGCAAGAATAAATTGTTAATAAGTTTTAAATTGGTATTAATATAGAATTAGATTAGCATATTACCATATTCACCCCCCTCTAGGGTAATTTCAATTAGAATTTGACCTTGGATTGTTCCAATGATATTTTTAGAATCTCCTTTCTGCATGCTCTGTCTTAATGTAGATAGAAATTATTTTGGATAGCACAGCGAAAAACTCTCCTTCATGATCACGAACCACCAATCCAACTCCAATGGCCCTACAATTTGAGAAAACAGATCCATTAAAATTCAATTTCATCACTCCTAATTTTGAGCGCTCCATCTAGCTCAACCATCCTACCCACCATTGTTGTTGGGGTCTCTTGCGACTAGAGAAAATTATATTGATATTTCTTGGCCATTTTGACTAGTTGATCTTACCCTACATACTTACTATAGTTAGTTAAAAAGTGTCGGCTGTTCAATAAGATCACCCAATTGGAAATTTAGGATACCACGAGGGTTACTATAGTTGGTTAAAAAGTGTCGTCCGTTCAATAAGATCACCCAATGGAAATTTGGGACACCGTGAGGGCATTTTAGTCATTTGAATGTGACAACATAGCCCTATAAAGCCAAGAGAATTCACACATTTGGCTAAAAAAAGGAAACAATCTAATATCCTAAGTTAAATAAGCATGAATGTAACCCCGAAGCACAACCCTGCGTGGCCTAACTCCAATTAGACCAAACCTAGTGTGACCACTGAAATTATTCTTCAAAATTGTGCAGCATACCCTAGAGATCGACATGGAATCAAGTCGACTATTAGCATGATATAACCCCCATTAGCGTCTTAATGAACTCTACGATGCATGCGGTTTGAGGTGAGCAATCCTAAGACTAGGCCTGTCCAAAAAGCCCGTCGGCCCGGGCCCAGCCCGTCCCGACCTCGGCCGGAAATCCGAGCCTGACCGGGTTCCGGGCCCGGGTACGGGCTGCCTCAGCGACGCCCGGCCTGGGCCAGGCCCGACCCTGAACACCATCGACGCCGGGCAAAAACCGGGCTAGGCAGCTTGGGCCCAGAGCCCGACCTGGTGGCAACGGTCACCTACGGTGACCGTTGCCAAAATAGGCCGGGCCGGGCCGGGTCAACCACAACGGTCACTCTCGTGACCGTTGTGGTCAAAACGGGCCGGCATACAGATAACATGAACACAAACAAATCATAACTAACATTTTACATGCTCAAACAGGTGTGGGTAGTCGCGACGCATATCCTCCTCGTGCTCCTAAGAAGCTTCATCAGCTCTTTTCCAGTTCCACTGGACTTTAACTAAAGGGATCACATTATTTCTAAGTTTCTTGTCCTCTCTGTCAAGAATGCGAACTGGGATCTCAATGGTGGTCAAATCTGCATGAAGCTCTAAATCTAGTGTGTCAAACACCCTTTGCTGCTCCTCATCACATAAGTACTTCTTGAGCATCGAACATGAAAAACATTATGCACACCCAACATCGATGCTGGAAGATCTAGCCGATACGAGATGGTTCCAACACGATCAACAATCCTAAATGGTCCAATGTATCTCGGGGTAAACTTTTCCCGTCTGCCGAATCGTTGAACACCCTTCATAAGTGACACCTTCAACAAAACATAATCTCCAACCTGGAACCCCAAAGGTCGTCGCCTCTAATCCGTGTAACTCTTTTGTCGACTCTTGTCCACGAGAATACACTCTCAAATCAATGTTGCTTTCTCCGTAGTCTGCCTCACGAGCTCTGGCCCAAGTAATAAGCTATCATCTAGCTCTGTCCAAAAAATTGGGGATCTACAAGGCCTCCCATACAAACCTTCATAAGTAACCATGCCTATAGTTGCTTGATAACTATTATTATAGGCAAACTCAATCAGTGGAATATGATCCTCCCAGCTGCCTTGGAAATCGATAACACATGCCCGTAACATGTCCTCCAACACTTGGTTGACCCTCTCTATTTGGCCATCTGTTTGTGGGTGAAAAATATATGATAGCTGGCTGTCGAAAAATTCTGGAAGCTCTTCCAGAAATATAAAGTGAAAACTAAGCCACGATCTGATATAATCGCCTCTAGAACTCCATGCAAACATACTATCTCCCGGATAAAAATCCTTGCATAAGTCTCTACCGTGTAAGTTGTCTTAACTGGTAGAAAGTGCGCTGACTTCGTCAATCGATCTACAATCACCCAAATCGAGTAGTTCCCTTTGCTAGACCTCGGCAATCCTACAATAAAATACATGGAGATATCTGCCCACTTTCACTTTGGAATGAGTAATGGATGTAGGGTTCTCACGGGTCTTTGATGTTCTACCTTCACTTGCTGATGGGTAAATCATTTAAATACATACTTTGTGATATCCCTACACATGTCACTCCACCAAAAATATTTCTTCAGGTCCTTGTACATTTTGGTTGTTCCTGGATGCACTGTATACCTAGTGCGATGTACCTCGTCAAATAAATCCTTCTTCAACTACGGATTATCTGGCACCACTAGTTGGCCTTTCATTCAGAGACCTCCATCTGCTCCAATGGTCCAATCAACTTTGGGCTCTTTGGAAAACTCCCCCTTTTGGTTTTGAATTCAAGTGTTTCCTAACTAGGTGTTGACCACTCTATCAGTCTATGATGGTTGCACGACTAAAGCTCTCAAAAATGTACTTCTCCTACCGATCTCTGGCCTAAAATCAGACTGGCTGAGGGTGAGAAGATCTTGATACAATGAACACCTAAAAGCTGCAAGCCCATGACGACGCTTCCTACTCAATGCGTCCGCTACAACGTTCGCCTTTCCCGGATGGTACTGAAGCGTGAACTCATAATCCTTAATGAACTCTACAAATCGTCGCTACCTCTGGTTGAGTTCCTTCTGGGAGAAAAGATACTTCATGCTCTGATGGTCGGTGACCAGAACGAACTGAACTCCATAAAGATAATATCTTCACGTCTTAAGTGCAAAGACCACCACTGCCAACTCTAAGTCATGAGTGGGATAATTCTGCTCATGAGTCCTCAACTACCGCAAGATGTAAGCCACTACTCTCTAGGTCTGCATCAAAATGCCTCCTAGACCTGATAACAATGCATCCGTGTAAACAACAAAGGTCTTTTCACTACTAGGGATGATCAACACTGGTGTTGTAGTCAACTTAGCTTTCAAAGTCTCAAAGGCTTTCTGACACTCTGGCTCCCAAACAAACTGTACACCTTTTTTCGTAGGCATGTCAGTGGGGTTACAATCTTTAAAAAGTCCTGGATGAACTTCCTGTAATAGCCGACTAGACCCAAAAAACTACGAATCTTCGTAATGGTCTTCGGCGGTTCCTAATCAAAAAATACCTCCACTTTGTCTGGATCACCTGCAATGCCCTCCTTGATAATAACATAGCCCAACAATCTGACCTCTGAAAGCCAAAACTCGTATTTGTTGAACTTAGCATACAACTAGTGCTCTCGCAATGTCTTCAATGTTAGACGAAGATGTTGCTCATGCTCGGCCTCTGACCTCGAATAAATGAGGACGTCATCGATGAAAATGATCACGAACTGGTCCAAGTATGGACAAAAAACTCGGTTCATCAAATCCATGAATACTACGGGTGCATTGGTTAGCCAAAATGGCATGATAAGGAACTCAAAAGACCCATATCGAGTCAGAAAGACGATCTTGGGAATATCTATCTCCCGAACCCGTAACTGGTGATAGCCAGATCGATGATTAATCTTCGAGAAATAATACACTCCCTATAACTAGTCGAAAAAGTCATCAATCCTCGGTAGTGGATGTTAGATCCTAGAAGGGGGGTGATTAGGGTCTTATGCTAATCTAATCCGATTTTATGCCAATTAAAACTAATTAACAAGTTATTCTTGCAAGATAGATATACAATATGATATGAGCAAGAATATACAATATACACAAGGTGATATATCCTAGCAAAAAGATATACTATATGATATATGCAAGGATATGCAAACACAAGGGTAACATAAACAAATGTAAACAATATAGTGGACAAACTAGATAATGAGACAATGGCGATATGAGCAAAGAGCAAAAATATAAATGAACGCCAAAGCACACTCAAACATAATCAAATGATCACGGAGTTCGGACCTTCCGTCCTACGTCTCCGCTCCCCACTCTTGGGGAGAAATCCACTATCACGACCAGGTTTTCTACGCTCACTCGAATAACATTTACAACCACAATATGTTGGTTTTCAACGATCACCGATCAACGTATACGCTCACACTCTCAATGTCGGTTTTCAACATTCACCGATCAACGTACACTCCTCACACTCGGTTTTCTAGCTAACCGAAAACATACAATCTCACAATTGTAACAAATAATAAATTTGTTCTCTATAATAGATGAGAACTCAATATAGCTCACTCTCAATTGTTATAACTCCCCACAACCTAATTATACAATGTATGTAAATACAATAAGCTCAAGTGGGTGTGTGTAAACAATGAGAAAATTAAAACAACTAAACTCAAATAAAATCTAGCATATAGAAATTATGAATAACACAATAAATAGCTAGAAATAGAGTTTAGGAATTCTTCTCTAAAAAACAAGATGGAGAGATGGATTAAAAGGAAGCTCAAACAATATAGATGATCTCCTCCACTTGTGAACCAACCAAAACAGATTCAAACCAAACTTAAACCCCTGTTAAAACTTTTTTAAACTTATTTAAAATATCCCATTGGTTACTAAGATAGAAGGGGGTTTGGGGGTTTATATAGGAAGAGGAAGCAATAGCAAAAACCCCAAAGGAAAAGACCAAACAGCCCAAGAATCAGAAATCTGATTCTGTACCAAAAGAGCCCTTGGGATGAACGGCGGTCGACCGCGAGCAACAAAAACAACAGGAAAAACTCCAGAGAGTTCGACGGTCGACCGCGAGGAATTCAGCTTGACGGTCGACCGTGACGATCGACCGCGAAAGTTTCTGCTGCCCACTATGAAAAATACTCAGGCGCGGTCGACCGTGGCGGTCGACCTTGAACTGATATATGAAATTCAGGTTTTGAAAAACTATTTTTTAATTTTAAAATACTATTTAAAAATATCAAATAAGGTCAGAAACATATAAAACTTTGGGAAATAAATGTAGACAAGATAATACACATGCTACAAAAACTGGTTTTTCAAAAAGGACTTCCCAAATGAGAAATATCATCATTTTGCAAAATAGTCCAAAACATGAAAATGTAAACATATGAATTTTAACATTTAGGCTAAACCATGTTTTGAAACCTTGCACAATGATTATGTAGACTTAATAAAATATGTATATGATTATTATTAAGTCTATAAACCAAAAAAACAATATTTTCACAAATACAATAGAAAATGAAACATATGAGTATGTATATAAAAATATATTTGTTTCATATCTAAGTAGTTAAACCAAATCACAATAATAAATATGAAATATGTAATCTCATATTTACATAAAAACCCAAAACACATGTATATATATATAACTATATATATGCATAGAAACCAAAACTTATGTGTGTGTATATATATATATAAATATACATATAAACTTAAGTTGATGTCCACCAAAGTTTGTAGCCACACATTTATTAATATAAAACACCTTTTTATATAATACATGGATCCCTAGGCAATATGAGTGGTTAAAAACTTTGGTGGACACACTATTCCCTATCCACTTAAGTTGACACAAGTTTTCACCTATATATATATATATGAGATTAATGAGTATCCTTATCATAGGAGGTGACACTACCACATAAATGATCTATTGCAACAGTTAAGGCGCAACGGT
>BQKN01001107.1:1676902-1711909 GCA_022839385.1 Asparagus kiusianus | reverse complement strand
ATGGAATAATATATAATAATAATATATTTTAAAGATTATTTTGAATACTTTATGATAAATAAATTAAAATGATTTATTTTGGAATTAATAATTGAAAATGTCGACATTTCATGTGCATGATATCTGTTAATGATAGTTCCTCATGTACGGTTTATAGTAGATGTTCATGGTTCCTATTTTTGATTTATGATACTGTTAATTAGTATTAATTGTATTTATCATTCCTTGTTATATTTAAGAATCACGAGAAATACATGACTATAGTGATCTATGTGACATGAATAAGATTTAGAGGCTTGTGTGTTGCTGGCTTAGAAAATAAGAAGAGCCGGAATGGGAAATCTTGGTACATGTGATTAGACGTGACTGTTTATGTATCCTCTAGGGTCGCTCCAGTGAAACGATACGCACTGGATTAGTTTGATAGGCCAGTGAACCGATACGCACTGGGTTAGTTTGTTAGGCCAGTGAACCGATACGCACTGGATTAGTTTGTTGGGCCAGTGAACCGATACGCACTGGAGTTAGACGGTTGGACCGATGACTTGTTATAGAATGTCTAGTTACATGAATTATTACTTGGATGAGTTTGGATCCTTGTGAGATATAGGCCAGTTATGTTTCTTTCCATACCTAGGTCGGGATTAATATTTAATCATCTACAATTTGAGGCATATGGTATATACATGAGGGTTTCCTTGTTTGGATTATTTCGCTCGACATACTACGTCTCGAGTTGTAGATTTTTAAGTATTAATTCCATCTATTGTATGACCTTGTTGCTTGGATGGTTTTTGATCGCTACCTGCATGATCTTCTTACTTGGTTGATTTTTGGATTCATCTGATTATTAGTATTCCAGTTGCACGCCTCTATCATTATTACTATCATCACATGTTCCATTTTTATTTCTGTTATCGCTTTGACCACACATATTTTATCATTACTGTTATTGTATTTGTTTCTGCCTTGGGGGATCTTGCTGTGTGTTTCACACGCTGACGTACTCCTATTTTCTGGGTGTACGTCAGATTTAGGAGGTGTACAGCCTCAGTTCGGGATAGTACAAGAGCCAGAGGATTTGCAGCAGTGAGGTCTTCCAGATGGATCAGAAGAACAATCTGAAGCTTAGACTTTTCTTTCTGTAGTAGTTGATGAGCGTTAGATGTCTTTTGCAGAACCTTACTTTAGTCTGATGTTGGATTTAGTTATTTTAACAGTACTTACCTTTTATTTCTATTGGACTATGTATTTTTATATTTTTAGTTGGACCGTTTTGTACTAAGGGCGTGTTTGACCCATATTTTATGTCTGGGATGATTTACTATTGATGATATGTCTATTTCTCATTCTGGGTTATCTTTATATTCTTGCTATGTGTGATCGGGGACCTGTGACTTCGTATTGTACTTATTTCCAGACGCTTAGCGTATTGGATTGAGAAGAAAAGAAAAGAGAGAAAAAAAAGGTAGAGTATATTTCTTCTCAATCTAATACGTCGCGGGCTTGTTCACGTTCCGGTTCCTGTGTATTTTGGGAAGCAGGGCGTGACAAAACTCAACCTCTCTCACTAAAGGTAATCGACATATGTCCTGAAAGACATCCTGATACTCTGAGACTACTCTGGTCTTGCTCAAATTGGCACCCTGATCCCGCATCATCACCTCCTTGACGTATTCCAGAAATAACTCTGCAAACTAGTTACGCCGTGAGGTCGCCATAACGAACTCAGTCCCCTCGGACACTTGTAAGCTGACTGTTTTTGTAAAAAAAGTCGATACTAATGTGATAGGATGATAATCAATCCACACTATGAATCACATCGAACTTAGACATACTCAACACTATAAATTCGGATTCATCTAAGCTGATGACGCATCTCCTACAAATGTTCTCTAGAAGCGACACGTCACCTAGAGAGGTGGAAACTAACAAAGGAATGTCTAAAGGCTGTGGTACAAGCTGAAGTCTAATCATTAAGGCATAGGAGATGAAAGAATGCGAAGCTCCAGAATCAAAAAGAATACGGGCTGGGAAGGAGTTCACAAGGAATGTACCTCCCACCATGGCCCCACTTGCACCATGATCACGTGGTACGACTGCATACACTCTCCTTGAAGCTGCGGACTGCTATGCTGAAGGCTCTATGGTATACGAAACTACCTATCACTGAGGAATCTCCTAAATAGCTCGCACCTGCTCCTCTATCCTTAGGACTACTGACGGTACCTCAAGTCTCAACTGCTAGCTCTGGCCTCAGCCCTATCCTCGATTCTATTATTGCTGACCCTGATTCTTGCTCTGTTAGCCTCCTGCTAGTGCACTGCGACACTCTGCAGCTCTGTATCCAAAATTATGATAGTGAAAACAAGTGCCCTGAAATCTATGTTGCTGCAGCGCCCTCTAATCCTATTGAGGTCCCTTCTTATGGGGACCTTACTACTGTTGTGCATCCTTGCCCTACTGCTAAGGTCCTCCGAGTCCTGAAAATGGTCTCTTATTTTTTCCCCTTGTCTCCAGGTTGTCCTGCTCTAGCATTCCCTTCCTTGCCCTTCTAAAACATAGCGGCCTCGGTCTCCTTTGATATAGCAGCATTGGTTACCTCCTACACTGAATGAAAACACTGAGACACTAAATAGCAACGTAAGCTCGGGCGAAGTCCTATTAGAAACACCTGAGCCTGACGCTCTCCAGTCTGCCACATGCCCGTAAACCTGAGCAAACCCACAAACTTGCTCTCATAATCTGCTACAGTCATATCTTCATGCTCTAACCAGGCTAACTCCGACTCCTTCTCGGCTTTTGCCACTGATGATACATACTGCTCGTTAAAGAAATAGATGAAGTCCTTCGAGTTAAGTGTCATACGCTACTCCGGTGTGAACCGAAGCCTATACCATCCTCCGGCATCACCCTTAAAGCTAAAAGCTGCCAACCTCTGCTTCTTGACTGAATCAATGTTAAGCATATCTAAAATACTTCGCACATCCTCCTTCCACTTATGGGTTACAAGCAAATGTGATGTGCTCTAGAACTCTGGTGCTCTCATCTTCTGGTACCTCTACACCAAATAAAGCCAAGCCTCCTACTCTGCGGTCCTATCAATAGTTGGTGGAATAACCCCTGGTGTCGCCTCTGCAATAGGCTCAGCTAGCATAACTGGTAGGACCACAGGTGGTGGTGTCGCTGGCAGAATTTATTGCACCATCTGCTCCTCAATCACTGCTAACCAGGCTACTAGTGGTGCTATGAGATCGATTAGATATTGTGGAGCCTACTGTGGCTCGGGCTCTTGCTCAGCTTGCCCAGCTCGCTGAGTACCAGTTCCTCTACGACCATGTCCTCATCTTGACATCTATAAGTTCATGTGTAGAGCTTATTAGACACAGTAAATGAGATCTCAATCATATATAACGTAACATATAACAATAGAAAAATCGTATCACATATCATTCACAGCATACTTTATAATCAAAGTAAGGTAGTTATCATAAAAAAATTCATAAATTTTGAATTATACGTAAAACGTCCTCACTAAATCTAGGAATTCCTAGCAGACTCTATACATGAATCCTAGGAAACTCTATCCTAACTCCACAAATTAACACAAGATGATCCTAAGGATGCTAGAACTAGAGCTTTTATACCAATTGTGACGCCCCTGGTTTCATACTAGGTTGTAGTCTAAGGTGAACCCAAAGATGTTAAACCTGCCAAGCACTCACACTGTACAACAACACGTTTCACCATCATAGTAGTATCTCTCTAGTGGAATCAACAATAAACAAGTGTAGGTACAAAGAAGATAAAATAAAGATAAGAATGTAATGAACATGATAAAGAAAGGAGATATTAAAATAATAATTATCATGTCCTAACTGAAATAAAAGAAGTACAATTGATAAACTGAAATAAATGTGAAATATCTTAATACATAGAGTCAAATGAAATAGTACTAAGGCACTCAGCCTTCTACATGAAATACATCTCTAATATCTGAAAACAATTAATAACTACTGTCGAGCATTTAATAACTACTAATACTAGTAACTGATGGTGAGCTAAACTAAGTCTCTATCAACCTGTGACTCTCCACCGCCCTAGGGGGAAGGGGTTAGGAGTATATAAAAATATGGATTAGTACATATAGAAATAAAATCATCTATCATGAATTAAGTGAAAATTGGTATTTGGAAATCCAGAATACGAGAATGGGTACGTCGAGCGAAATAATCCAAACAAGGAAACTCTCATGTATATACCTTGTATCTCAAATTATGAATCACTAAATATCAATTCCAAATCCTATGAATAAAAAACAAATGAATAATAAAGAAAAAATGGACTACCGAGCCTTATCCAAAATGAATCATGTCATAATATCTCACACCATCCTCAGGTAGTTGGCGCAGCAAAAAAAATAAATATTCATCTAAGATACGTCATGTATGATATAATGCAGCCACATATCCTACTTTTGAAATATGCAACATGGGAGAAAATTATAATCTCAAATACTCTGCGGAGAATAGGCGTATCAGCCCAAACCCGGAAAACCAACGATGTCTCGGACACCCTGCGGAGAATAGACATATCAACCTAACCCGGAAGTAATGATGCAATATAGAGTGTTGTCTAGTTGCGGTCTCATTACAAGATATAAACTGACGCACTCTGAGTGTAGTCCAGTCGCGGTCTTATTACGAGAATACCGACTAACCCCACTCATGCATCCACAACTATCGTAAAATGAAACAAACTCAAAATGATAGATTACACACCTCCAATAACTCGTGCGTGCCCAACACAAATACGTGCACACTCTCATGGTCACATGCATGGATCTATGGGCAACTCGTACTCCGTGGCTGCGATCAAACAAATTTGGCAAACCACAAATACACAATCAACATCACATCCATCGACCGAAGTATGACATCGATCGACTGATCAACGTCGTGCACAAACGAGCACATGCACATAGCTTAGATCGGTCGACCGACTCTTTCGCTTCGGTCGACCAACCCGAGCATGAAGTGAAGGTGAACAACAGGTATAGGTTTTGATCTATAATTCCTTAAATCGAGATTTTTACATAAAAACACAGGTATTTAAACTTATTAAATGTGATTAGGGTTCACTTATCTACATGAAAACAAAATTATCAATTTTGAGTGGATTCAAATAACCCTAACATCTTCATACTTATAGGAAACCTCATGAAAACAAAGAAAATTTAATGTAAACTCATGTTAGATATATTTCAGAACATAAATCTAAAACAAAGATGCCATTTCATAACTTTTTAAAACGAAAAGATCAGATCTTTGTATCTTATAGTTTAAAAGACCAATCTTTATACTTAAACTAGGATTGAAATCCAATAAATCCAAATAAAACCAAAAATAAAACAAGGATGGGCTTAGAGGAGATGAAACTCGCCTCAAAACTTGTTAGAAACCCCAAGTACGCAAGAAAACAGATTCTCCGTCGCCAAACGCTGACAATCTCACCCTCTTCTAGGTATTTGCTCGACAAAGCTCTTCAAAATCACCAAAACAAATTCTAGGGTTTGCTGAGGGGAGAGAGTGGTTGTTAGGTTTCAGAAATATGATAAAAAGAGATTTTTTTGGGTATATATACTCATATATATACAGGCAATACGAATCAAAACCATAAGACCCGAAATCAAATCATATCTGATATCTGGATGCCTATCGGTCGATTAATTACTGGGCATCAGTCGACTGGCCAGCTCCTATCGGTCGACTAATGCCAAGTGATCAGTCGACCAGCCATAAACAAAATTCAGCCTACACGTTTTGTGCACTCGTGCATGTTTTTACTTATTTACACTTATATACATACTTAATCGATCTCAAATCAATTACTAACGTACTCATTCATCAATAAATAATATTTATCATAATAAAAACTCATTTAATGTTATTTTCCATGATATTTCAAAATTTACGAGGTGTTACAAAATAATACCAACTGCTTAATCCATGTTGAACTAGTTTTTAAAACTAAAGAAATGATAAATCTAAATGCACCATTCTTTAAGACATGTGTTATCCTACTAGGAATGCAATCCTATCTTGCGTTAAATTTCCTCAAGTTAATAGTGGTAATTATGAGCTTAGACCTCACTTTATCAACATGCTTCTAAATTTTTTAAGAAATGAATCTTAAGTTACATACATTTCTATATATGAATTTGAGACATTATGGCTCATGAATAAGATTAGAGAGTTACTTGAGAAAACAATTAAGCTCAGATTTATCTCATTTACTCTTAAGGATAAAACCGAGAAATGACTATATAGCTTACTCACAAATTTTATCTCAACTTGGGATAAATATGTTACCCTTTTTTGAAAATATTCTTTTCCAATCCATAAAATGGTAAAGCTTAGAGACAATATCCAATCTTGAAAATAATTCTAGGGGAGTCATTCTGAAAGTATTTTGATAGGTTTAAAGATCTTCTCATCCAATATCCTCATTATGATCTAGAAAAATAGTGTTTATACCAAATTATATATGAAGGATTAGATTATTCTTCAAAGAAATCCTCAGACTCTATGTGTTAATGGAATTTTATAAAGGAAAATGTTGTTGAAACCTGGAAATTCTTAGAGAATTTGTCTAAAAAAACCATGCAATGGGAACACTGTGATAAAAGAGTTCCATCAATTCTCACAATTAAATGCAATGGTCTTTTTCTAGAGTCAAACATAGCCTCTAAAACAAAGCTGGCTACAATCCTACATAGGTTAGAAGCTCTAAAAACCAAAGAACAAGCACCAACTCAAATCAATCAATTTTCTACCCCAGAAATGTCCTTTCCTAGAAAACAACCAACCACTAGAGTAGATGAATGTCACATTCCAGCATTTCAAAAATAATCTATTTTCTCCAATCTATAATTGGGGTTAGAAAAATTATCCAAAATTTGCATAGAATCAGAAAAGTTTCTCTGAAATTTAAAAATTTTACTTCCATTTTAACCCCACCATTTTCTAAAGGAAACACATTTCCATTCAACATACCAAACAAATTTTCACAACCCAATCTTCCATATCCAAACTCGCCTCCTCATCATCAACTTGTTAATCCTATTCCTCTGAGTTCTGATCATGAGAAACATTTTAGTATCTTAGAATAGGATTTAGAAGCCATGATCAAAGCTTCCACATAGACCACTAACATGTTGACTCAGTCATCCAACACTATAAATTTCTTCATGCAAACAACCATCAAATACTCAATTTCAACATAGAAGCTATTGTTAGGTTAGAAACCTAACATGGTCAACTACCTAGTGCTGTGAGTGAAAGAGTGAGAGAAATTTTTTTGAGTTAACCTGTTGCAAACCATAAGAATACTAGATGAAGTTCAAACCACCCAGCTTAAGTGAATGAAATTTGCACCTTATGGTAGGGAAATAGATAGATAATCAAGTTAGAATAGGTCTGAATCAAACTATTCTTCCTCTTTTCATAATCAAAATATTGATCCAGAACAAACTCTTTCTCCTTTTGATAAATCACCTCCTTCTAATGACCAAGAAGCTGAATCCAAAATTGAGCGTAATCTACATAGGTATAAGCCCGTTGCTCCTTTTTAGATAAAGTCGGACCTAGGAAAAACTCTTTCCATATAGAGAACATCCTAGAAGCTTTCAAACATTCCAAAGTCAATGCTTATCTTTTAGATACAATCAAATAAATTCCCTCTTATGCGAAATTTTTGAAAAATTTGTGCATTAAGACAAGAAGTACCAATGTTTCTAAGAAAGTCATTTTAGCTGTTAATCTTAGTGACACACTTTCAATGCCTATACTTTGAAATATAAGGGCCCCACTTATCCTACTATCTCATGTGTCATAGAAAATACATTCATTAATATGCATTTCTAGACTTAGGAGCTAGTGTGAATCTTCTTTCTTATTCAGTCTATCAACAGTTAGGGGTACGTGAATTGAAACCAACTAGTTATACCCTCCAGTTAGCTAACAAATCCATGAAAATACCCAAGGGAAAGATAGAGGATGTTCTGATTAACCTGGGGGAGTTTACTTCTCGTTGATTATAGTTTTTGAAAAGGCAGTCCGTTTCCAATCTTAAAGATTAAATCTCAGTTATCTTAGGTATACTTTTCTTTGGTGACTTATTTTTTGAGTGTTTGCATCATCTCAAACTTATATTAACCTATTATAAGGAGAAAAAAATTTAATATCAATTAGGAGAAATGTTACTTTATGGTCAAACATGAAATTGTCTTAAGGGAAGTAGTTTTCAATAAGAGTATAGAAGTTAACAAAGCTAAGGTAGATCTCATTTCTAATATTGCTCCTCACAAAATATTAAAGATATCAAATCATTTCTTGGTCATGCTTATTTTTATAGATGGTTCATCAAAGTCTTAAGAAAAATTACTAGGCCCTTGACTAATCTTTTAGCCAAGAATTTACCCTTCGATATTTCTCCCGAATGCCTTAAGATCATCCAAAAAAGGAACTGACCACAACTCTTATCATTCATGCACTGGATTGGCCTACCATTTGAGTTAATGTGTCATACATCTGATTTGTAATTGGTGTAGTCTCAGGATAATAGATAGATGAAATGCCTCGTGTGATCTACTATGCAAGTATGACACTAAATGATGCGCAGCAAAATTACTATCACCGAGAAAAGTTTTTACCTGTTATTTTTGCCTTAGAAAAATCCAAGTCCTACCTTATTGGGTCTTCAATCAAGTTTTACACAGATCATGCCACACTAAATTATTTTTTGACCAAGAAAGATACCAAAGTAGGACTCATTAGATGGATTTTCCTGCTTCAAGAATTTGATCTGTAAATTCTTAATAGAAAAGGAGTGGATAACCCTATAGTAGATTATTTATCTAGGCTTCCTAATGCATGAACACCAAATATTCCAGTGAACGATCATTTTCCAGATGAACAAGTCCTACAAGCCTAGTCCGTACCATAGTTGGTAGATATTGTGAACTATCTGGTTATGAAAGAGCTCCCTTCTCATTGATCGTAAAATTTTTGATCTTATTTTATCTTTTATATAATATATTTCTATTGAAGTGATCCCTATCTATTCAAGTATTGTTCTGATAAGATCTTTGGAAGGTGTATCCCAAATGAAGAAATTATTAGTATTCTCTCATTTTGTCAGGAGCAAGCCTATGAGGTCCATTTTGGTCCAAGAAAAATTGCCAAAAAATAGTGTGGCCTAGCTTGTTTAAAGATCCCTTTAGGTTCTGCAAGTCCTATGTAACCATTGTTAGTTCATAGGAAAGTCTCTAGGAGAAACATGATGCCCCTACAATCAGTCCTCACGGTTGAATTTTTGGCGTGTGGGAAATAGATTTGATGGGTTCATTTCTAAATTCTTTTAAAGATTTATATATTCTAGTGGCGGTTGAATACATATCCAAATGGGCTGAAGTGGTCGCATGTAAAACCAATGACAACAAAGTGATTATCAAATTTCTCAAAGATCTTATCTTCTTTCGGTTTGGAGTGTCACGAGCGATAATTAGTAATAATGATATACACTTTTGTAACTGTTCATTTAAAGCTTTGATGAGGAAATACTCAATCACTCATAAATTAGCCACTTCTTAATGTCCCCAATCCATTGGACAAGTTGAAGTCACAAATAGACATATCAAATAAATTTTAGAGAAAATTGTAAATAAGAATAGAAAAGACTAGTCTGTCAAATTGAGTAATGCGTTATGAACATATTGAACCACATTCAAGATGAATTTTAGAATGTCTATATACAGGCATGTTTACAAAAATGCATACCACTTACTAATTGAACTTGAACATCGAGCAACATGGGTGATCAAACAGCTTAATTTCAATTTACACTTAGTCAGACAAACAAGAATGCTCCAAATAAATGAATTAGAAGAGTTTAAAAATGATGCATATATCAATTCAAAATTTATAAAGAGAAAATTAACATTTTTTATAATAATACAATAATATGGAAGAATTTTACACTAGGATAATGTGTTCTGCTTTATAACTCAAAACTTTATCTTTTCCCTAGAAAATTGCGATCACGATGGACTAGTCTGTCTATTGTTAAACATGTTTTCTCTCATATAGTAATTGAGATAAATAATCCGAAAATGGTCATTTTTTTAAAATTAACACTTAATGGTTAAAACTATTTTTAGAATTTTCTATAATCGAAGAAGAGGAGGTGTTAGTTCCTCACAAACCATACTATTCGTGGAAAAATGAAAAATGGAAAACAAAAAAAGAAAAAAGAAAAAAGTATTTTCCTCTTCTCTTTTCAATTAGCCTTATGTGGATAAATAAAGTGATTTATTTTTATTTTTCAAGCCCATCGCAATTAAGGCTAGTACAAATTTAAAAAAATTAAAAGAAAAGAAAACTAAAAAAGAAAAATACAAATTTTGTTCATTTTCCTTCCTTCTTTTTGTTGGTCCATAAGTTTGGTCAAAAAAAAGTAAACAAATAAATTTATTTTCAAAGCCCACCGGCCAAGGACCAACATAAAAGGAAAAAAAATTCACGTTTGGGCCGAAACCTGCTAGGTATCGATACTATTATCGGTACCAACATCAATGTTAGCATCGATACCCAGAGTGTAGCAAGGATCAAAACCCGAGCCCAATCCTCTCTCTTACACTCTCTTCTTCCTCCTCTCAAAGCCAATGTCCCTCTCTTTCTACCCAAAACCAAGAAGTAATATGGAGGGATTTTCTTTAATTTTTGAGCACTCTTCCTCTGCTAAACACCTCTCTAAGGTATAATATCTCAATCTTGATCTTGCAATTTTAATTTGTTAGGATTAAATTGTGAATTTGTGAAATTCGGTTGGTCTTATGCCTGAATCATGTGGAAGATAGATTTATTATCATGTATATGCAATGATTCAAAAGTTTCAAGGGTGGAATTAATCACATTATAATTTTGACCCATCAATTCAATTTTAGGGTTTAAATTAAAAGTTTTTTGAAATTTGGGATATTGTAAAAGATAGCTTATTCTTTATCATATCAATATACATAATTCATGAATCATGTTTATCAAAATTTTGATCTCTTTGAAATTTTTCCAAAGGATAATTTCTATAGTTTATATTGCAAAAAAATTAAAAATAAATATTAAACCCTAAAACTTAGTTTGTGTCACATATAAAAAATTTGATAACTTGAAATTAACTCATTTTTAAAAATTTGTAGAGAAGCTATTTATAAAAAAAGGGTCATGATGTTTTATAAAAAATAATTTTTTTAGATAGCACCTAGAAAGAGACCTCGAGTAGCATCTTCTTCCTCTCAACTTCAATCCGATGATGAAATTGATAGATCTACACTTTTTTCTAGGATTGATAGTCGTAATATACTTTGGAGAGAGGTTTTAAAATCAGGGCACTACTAACATATAAGTCCACAATAGACATGATGACCGCAGTGGGACTCAAGAGCATAAAGGATAAAACCCTAGCAAAAGCCAAAATTTCTTTAGTTCGAGAATTCTATGCTAGATGGAAAATTGATTCAGATAAAGAATACTCGGCTTCTTCTACAATTATAGGTATTAGGGTAGTCAATGACCTTCCCACAATTAGAGATGTTCTTGGACTTGACGATCCACTGCCTGATGTACTCAATTTCTTCTAGATAGCTTCTACTATAGAACACTCAGGCATTGGAGTACAATGAGATGTTCATATTTTTATTTGGAAGAATTTTCACATCTAATTTATGTTCAGGGAATCTCAAGCCAAAGTACTCAACATTTTTTAAACTTTGATCTCAAACACACCGCTACATACACCACCATCACCACTCATCCTATGATTCTTCTCTATTGGTTAGCCACCAGTCGATGGTTCGATATAGCTAGAATTATCTTTGTGTGTATGAGATATTCAATTAAGAATGTGAGAGAAGGTGCCAAGTCACAGTCTACATCGAGGGTGCAGCTTTTCTACCCCTACCTGATCACTAGACTTTGTTAAACTTTTGTTACTCTAGTCTTATCAAACTAGATTTAGCAAAGGGATGACAAACTAGATTTAGGGAAGGGATTATTGATAGATTAGACTTCGAAGAGGAGTACATGAAGATAGAATCAAACTAGTTCTTCATGTAGAGCTCCTACTCAGCACCAACAGGCTACACACGACTCTATTCAGCAACTTCTTGAGGGATAGGCTAAACATACGACTGAGATTTCTAGAATGAAAACCTAGATAAATTATCCCACTGAATCCATGGCCTTTATGATGAAGGACCGGAAGAGGGTGCATGGTGATACAATTAGACCCCCATTAAGCTTTAGATGTTTGTCAGGCCCCTACAAACTAAGGATTTCTCGGGTGGATGGGATGATGAAATGGGGCCTAGTACTGGTACAAGAGTTGCTGCTAATGAGGATGATAAGCATATTGAGGAGGTTGAGTAGAGGGAAAGATTTTTAGGGGATTTACCTTTCCTTTTTCTTAATTTTTTTATATTTCTTATTTGTATATTATCTTCTTTTGACCAATGCACCCGCAGTTCGTGATTGTGTTTATCGACAACATCCTTATCTACTCGAGATCAGAGGCCAAGCTTGAGCATCACCTTTGACTAGCATTGCAGACTCTTTGGGAGCACCAGTTGTATGATAAGTTCAGCAAATGCGAGTTTTGGCTATCAGAAGTTAGATTTTTGGGTCATGTCATTAGCAAGGAGGGTATTGCGGTTGATCCAACCAAAGTGGAGGCAATTCTTGATTGGGAGCCGCCGAAGACCGTCGTAGCTTTTTAGGTCTGACGGCAATTATAGGAATTTTATCCAGGACTTTTCCAAGATTGCTACCTAACTGACACGCCTTATGGGTATATAGTTTGTTTAAGTACCATAATGTCAGGAGGCCTTTGAGACTTTGAAGACCAAGTTGACTACGACACCAGTATTGATCATTCTGAGCAGTGATAAGACCTTTGTTGTCTACATGGTTACATCGTTATCGGGTCTAGGAGGCATTTTCATACAGACCCAGAGAGTAGTAGCTTACTGTAGGCTATCTAAAAATCATAACAGATAGCTGATCCCTATCAAATACTAATGATGAAAGTTACAATTCGACGGCTTCCGGAAGGCTAAAATTTGAAGACTTTCACGTAGGTCGATGAAGGTTACAATCTGACGACCTTCACAATAACTGATAAAAGCTCTAATCAACAGCCCTCACAATCAACATCGGGAGTTACAATCTGACGACTCTCACATTTTCAAGGAGCCAAGATGAAGATTATAAGATAACGGTCTTTATAACGCTCTAGCAAAAGAGACTACAAATTGACGGTCTCTTCAAATCAAGATGCAGAGCTCGCCTCTGCGTCTCATACTCAAAACGCAAAGGTCCTCCCTGCGTTACAACCTCAAAACGCAGTGGTCATCCCTGCATTACACCATCAAAATACAAAGGTCATCCCTGTGTTACACCGTCAAAACGCAGAGGTCATTCCTGTGTTACAACATCAAAACACAGAGGTCATGTCCATGTTTCAGAGTCAAAACATAGGGTTCATACCCAGCGCTCCAGTTAAAAATGCAGAGTTCACGGACTCAAAACACAGAGTTCATCTCTGTGTCCCAACTCTGTATTTCAGATTTACAACACAACGCGACCTATGCGTTCAGCTACCAAAATAGGCCCAACTTTGCATTTCAATTCTAAAACGCAGAGTTCGGGCCCTGAACGTTATTTTTCAGCGTTTGACTCGTTCAAAGCACGAATTGAATGGTTTCAAAACCGTTTTCCCCATGATTTGGGGAGAAGTTTAAGCAGGTGGTTACACCCTATTCAGCCCCACTTAGCAGTGAATTAAGGGGGTGGTTACACCCTTTAATCCCTTATAAATAGGAGTAAACTCAATTTAGTTCGAATCCTTTATTTTGGAACCTCTTTTAGCCTTTGGACTTAGCAACAAAGAAGAGATCTTTGACTAGCTTTTTTGGGTGAATTACTGGAGCTTTAGAGATCGACAACATGAGCTTTCTTCATCCTTGGCTTACAAACCGATTTTGGTTAAATCAACTCTTTCATAGAGTTTCAAACTCGTTCAGAGTTATCAAGTCATCAAGAGTTCTTTAAAACTTGCCGCACAAGTTCTCCACAGCGTCAAATCATGAGGAGAAGACCATGTTCTAGTGAAACAAGACGTTCGGATCGTCAACAGAGAGCAAATTCGACACGAGCATTCGAAAGAGGTACTTCATCGCTACCGTGAAGAACCCAAAATTAAACAAAGGAGAGAATTTAGATCAATTCTCTTCTTTTTTACAATCAAAAATCCATATTGTAATCGAGATTGAGAGAATAAAAATTAAATTCAATTCTTTTATTTTTCTATTACAAATTTTCCACCAAACAAAAGATGGCGACTTTGCTGGAGACTAGCTTCTCTGATGAAGAAGTGATGGCGCAATCCGACGTCAATCTCGCTGGAACAATGGTCGAAACTCTCATGATCGAGTTTGATCAAGCCAAGAATGAGGAGTTACTCTCCTTCGGATCCCTTAGCCCCAAGGCTATGCGTAAGATCCGCAAAGTCTTCAAGGAGACTAAAGCTCCAATTGTTGCTCCTATGCCGAAGGAAGCCCTCTCTTTTCACCAAGATTACTCGAATAGCCCCTCCTCCTAAGGATTGGGCTCAGTTTATGCCAAACTCAACCCTCAGTGGTGCGTTGTATAATCAAAACGCTACCTTTAGGAGCGCATTCCATAAACTAAATGCAACTCTTAGGAGTACGTTCCAAAAGCTGAACGCAACTCTCAGGAGTGCGTTCCAGAATCTAAACACAACTCTCAGGATTGCATTCCAGAATCAAAATGCAGATTTCAAGACTGTGTTTCATTAGCAAAATGCAGACATCAGGACTGTGTTTCACCAGCAACACTTGGAGCTCAGGCATGCGTTCGGGTAACAAAATCTAATACAGAACCTAGTGTATACCGTGGAGCTTCGGGGCGCTATCCCGAATACTCTGCATAGCATGACTAGATTGAGGGGTGGATATAAAAAGTCCATGGATTCAAGGCATCTCAACTAGTTACATGTTCACCAAGAGCCAGTCCTATCCAATCATTGACTGGGGGTTCTAGTTCAAACCTCACGATCAGTGAGTAATTCTTCTCGAGTCTTTGCAACAGATTCGAGAGTGTTCATATCAATAGAAAGACCGATGCAACAAGTCATTCGTTCATTCCAATATGAACGACTGATTCCTACGGTCCTCTCGGGATGTCAATGCTACTCATATACAGCCAAACAGTTAGTGTTCAACAAATCAACGAATGTTGCTTTGCCCAACCAACGACGACGTTCGCACAAGAAGAAGACTTTAAAGGATGAATACCTTGAAGTTACTTCCAACATGATTGGCAGAGGGAGATCATCAGTTCTTAGCTCCGATGAGTCAGAGAAAAATTAGTCTCCTAGCTCAAAAGACCTCTTGAATAGGTCTGATGGAATTTACCAATGCACTCGGATGCGAACAGGAGTCATTCCCCCTATCAACTATCGGAGGTTAGTCAGAGGAACCAATTCCGATAATGAACACTCAGTCATTGCAAAGTCCCAATCATCAAGCTCTTTTGTTGAATATTAGAGCTTCGCCTATACGATGGGAAACCATGAAGATCTGGCAAGGAGAATTGCTGAGCAGGAGGCCATACTCCACGCACAGCGGGAAACCATCAATCAACTTTGGGATATAATAGCTTAAATCATTGCCAATAGAGCTAATTTCCAAAAAGCTGAGTCACAACCTCGGCAAGATTCCTCCCGGAAAGGAGGATCGTCTACATCGAAGGTGAAAGAAAAAGTGAATGAGACCTCTGATCAAGAAGCTCATTACATAGTCTCTTCATTTGAAGAAGAGGAAGCCCGCCTCAATGTCATTGCTAACAGAAGCGAGCTCCAAGATGAGAGAGTTGCCAGGCCCTATCCTGCCGTATAGGATGCAACCCCTTATCCTCCAAAGTTTGAGGTCGCTACGCTATAAACTTTTGATGGCACGGGATCACCGAACCAACATATCTATCATTTCGAGTCACAGACCAGAAATATGATATCAAACGACACCATACTGGCTCGATTGTTCATTGGCATCCTCAAGGGAGTTGCCTTTGAATGGTTCAGGAAATTACCTGTGAGATGTATCCAAAAGTGGGCGGATCTAGAAAGACTTTTCCTATTAAGATTTTTTGAAGAGGATACAGAAGTCTCTATCCATACCCTTCTCGCCACTAAGTAGAAGAAGAGGGAGTCCATCAAAGTCTTCGTCAAGAGGTTCTAAAACATGGCTTTGTGATGTCCGACAAGTATGACACAGTCTACCTTTGTGGAGACCTATCGACACAACTTGTAAATTAACCTTTTAGCACAAATGAGGGTTGCAGAATGCTGTTTTTGGAGACAACTAATTTTTCAAGGCGAACAGGCTCAAAAGGTTATTGTCAGGATCAAAGCTAAAGAACAAAGTAGGCAGAATCAACCTGAGCAATCGTACTAAGCCCAATCTTCTTAATCTAAAGGGAAAGATACTACAGCCACTGAAGCTAATCCTCTTCAGTAGGATGGCAGGTCCAATAACTATCACGTTAACAGTTACCTCTAATAGTCAAACTCGTTAGATAGTGGCCCACTAGGCGATGTACCATATCTACCCTTTCCCCCTGCACTTGTTCAAGACTGGGGGTTGGTTTATTTGTAGTTCATTAGATTATGAGTAATAAATTTTCTGAGTTGTCATGTTCAATAGAATGTCTCTGTCAACCATGAAATCCGCTAAAACTATCAAGTTAACAATACACCTCTGATAGTCCATTCCCTCCAAATTCTCCTGCCAATTCTCTTCAATAGGATGGCAGGTCCACAAAACTATCACGTTAACAGTTACCTCTGATAGTCCATCAACTTGCTAATCCTCTTCAATAGGATGGTGGGTCCACAAAACAATCACATTATTATTTACCTCTGATAGTCCGTCAATATGCCAATCCTCTTTAATAGGATGGCAGGTCCGCAAAACTAACATGTTAATATTTACCTCTGATAGTCCATCAACTTACCAGTTTTCTTCAATAGGATGATAGGTCCAAAAAACTATCACGTTAACATCAACCTCTGTAGTCTCTTTTCTCCAAATTCCCCTATCAATCCTCTTCAAGTAGGATGGTGGATCCACCAAAACTATCACGTTAATGATCACCTCTGATAGTCTATTTTCTCCAAATTCCCCCACCAATCCTCTTCAAGTAGGATGGCGGTTTCACCAAAACTATCATGTTAATGATCACTTCTGATAGTCCATTTTCTCCAAATTCCTTCACCAATCCTCTTTAATAGGATGGCGGGTCTACCAAAACAATCACGTTAACAGTTACCTCTGATAGTCAAACTCATCAGATAGTAGCCTACCAGGTGATGGGCCTCTATTCCAACTTGATGGATAGTGTCCCACAAGGCGATATGCCATGTCTACCCCTCTTTTTCTTCCCCTGCTAAGTCTTAATCAAGACTAGGGGTTGGTTACTTGAAATCCATTAGATTAAGAGTAACGAATCTTTCACATCGTCGAGTTAACATTACACTTCTAATGATCATCACCCTAACAGAGTATGAATACAGCTTGCATCACTCCTAATTTGTCACATTAATAATACACCTCTGACAATCAACTTATGAATCCTTATCAATAGGATGATATGTCCTTAAAATTGCTCAAATCACAATCTTCTCCAGTAAAACACTAAGTCTTCAAAATCTTATTCAAATCACAAGTATCAAAACTCATCTCTTCTGGTGATAAACTCACCTAGCAAGTTTCCCTCGTGAGACGCTATTTCCTAAAATCTTATGAAAGTCACAAGTACACATTCTCTTGTCACGTTAACACCACATCTCTAACAACCAAATCAACTTATCGACTCTCTTCAATAAGGCGATAGGTCCTCAAAGTTGCCCTGATCGTAATATTTTCATGTCACGTTAAATATCAAACCTCTGACAAAACCAACTTATCGACTCTCTTCAATAGAGCGATAGGTCTACAAAACTGTCAAGTTAACATCACACCTCTGACAATCAAATCAACTTATAGACTCTCTTCAATAGAGCGATAGGTCCTCAAAGTTGCTCCAATCATAATAAAATACTATCAAGTTAACATCACACCTCTGACGAGCAAATCAACTTATCGACTCTTATCAATAGAGCGATAGGTTCACAATCTTGTCACGTTAACAAAACACCTCTGATAATCAACTTATCGACTCTTTTCAATAGAGCGATAGGTCCACAAACCTCTCAAATTAATATCACACCTCTAACGACCAAATCAACTTATCGACTCTCTTCAATAGAACGATAGGCCCATAAAATACTATTAGGTTAACATCACACCTCTAACAGTCAACCCCCTAATGAACTTGTTAATACTTTTTCAACAAGAATAGCAAGTTTTTATTATAAAATCCCCAGTGGATTAAAGATTTTCTAAAATTATCCTAGTGATAATGAAGAAAATTTCTGAATTTTACTCTAATTGAAAACTCATGCCAAGTTAATACTACACCTCTGGCACTTCCAATATTCTTTTAGTGTTTCAAGTGAAAACATAACACAGGAAGAAATAGCAACAAAGCCTACGTATTCAACATCGTAGCACCAAAATCCCTATCTTTCATGCATGGGAGACTTTATCTCGATCCCTAAATATAGATAAGCCTACGCCTAACTCGCGTCACAGAGTAGCGCATTCCCGTGCAAATAGCAAAGCCCACGTATTCAACATCATGGTAGGTTGTTATTTATAACGCCGAAATCCATGCCTTACACGCATGGGGGATTTTATCTTGGTCCCTAATTAGAGATAGGTCTATGCCTAACACGCATTGTCGGTTAGTCTTTTATCGTGAAAAGGACATCAAAATCCATGCCTTACACGTATGGGGGACTTTATCTCGATCCCTAATTAGAGATAAGTCTACGCCTAACATGAGTTATCGGTTAGTCTTTTACCATGAAAAGGATATCAAATCCATGCCTCACACGCATGGGGGACTTTATCTCGATCTCTAATTAGAGATAGGTCTACGCCTAACACGCGTTGCCAGTTAGTCTTTTACCATAAAAAATGACATCAAAATCCATGCCTTACATGCATGGGGGACTTTATCTCGATCCCTAATTAGAGATAAGTCTATGCCTAACACGCATTACCGGTTAGCCTTTTCTCATAAAAATGACAAAGTCTATGTATTTAAAATTATAGAATCAAGTCTAAGAGGGTTCATTCTCTTAGCACACCATTACATGTGAAACGGATTCAAATAATTCACATGCTAGCCCGACTCAAACGGTAGTCGGTAAAGACTTATCAAATCCGTTGATGACTGAGAGTTTGCCAAAAATCCTATGCATGGTTGCAGGCCCATCAGCTTAATGGATGTGAACCGAGACTTTAAACAGATGAACTAAAGACAAGTCTCAAAGACTTAGTCAAAAATACATGAAAGCCACATCCGCGTCTCAAGTCAAAATGCCGAGGTCAGACCCGCGTTGCAAAAACAACAACACTGAGGTCACACCCGGGTTACAAATTTAAAACGCAAGGGTGAGACCCGCGTCTCAAGTTCAAAACGCAAGGGTCCACCCCCGCATTTCAGAAGTATGATTATTACGCATACCTTCAAACGGGCTCTGCGTGGCAAATCCCTTTAACTAAGATGCTTTCGAAGTGAGTGTAGAGAACGACTCCTTTATGATAAGGAATCAATAGCTCCAAGATCAAAGTTGAGATCCAAAGTATTCCAAAAATTCGTCCCAGTCAACCGCGAACTTTCAAAAATTTTGGAGGGGGTTCTATAGGCTGTTTAAAAATCATAAAAGATAGTTGATCTCCATCAAACACCAATGATAGAAGTTATAATTCGATAGCTTCTAGAAGGCTATAATTTAAAGACTTTTATGTAGATCGATGATGGTTACAATCTGACGACCTTCACAATAACTGATGAAAGCTATAATCAACAGCCCTCACAATCAACATCGGGAGTTACAATCTGACGACTCTCACATTTTCAATGAGCTAAGATGAAGATTATAAGATGATGGTCTTTGTAAGGCTCTAGCAAAAGAGACTACAAATTGACGGTCTCTTCAAATTAAGACGCAGAGCTCGCCTCTGCGTCTCATACTCAAAACGCAGAGGTCCTCCCGGCGTTACAACCTCAAAACGCAGAGGTCATCCCTGCATTACACCATCAAAACGCAAAGATCATCCCTGTATTACACCATCAAAACGCAGAGGTCATTCCTATATTACAACATCAAAACGCAGAGGTCATGCCCACGTTTCAGAGTCAAAATGCAAGGTTCATCCTCAGCGCTTCAGTTAAAAACGCAGTTCGCGGATTCAAAACACGGAGTTCATTTCTGCGTCCCAACTCTGTATTTTAGATTTACAATACAGCGCGACCTATGCGTTCATCCACCAAAATAGGCCCAACTCTACGTTTTAGGTCTAAAACGTAGAGTTCGGGCCCTGAACGCTATTTTTTAGCGTTTGACTCATTCAAAGCACGAACTGAATGGTTTCAAAACTGTTTTCCCCACGAATTAAGGAGTAGTTTAAGGGGGTGGTTACACCACATTCAGCCCCACTTAGGAGCGAATTAAGGGGGTGGTTACACACTTTAATCCCCTATAAATAGGAGTAAACTCAACTAAGTTCGGATCCTTTTTTTATCCACTTTTAGCCCTTGGACTTGGCAATGAATAAGATATCTTTGGCTGGCTTTTTTGGGGGAATTGCTGGAGCTTTGGAGATCGGTAACAGGAGCTTTCTTCATCATTGGCTTACAAACTGATTTCGATTAAATCAACTCTTTCATAGAGTTTCAAACTTATTCAGAGTTATCAACTCATCATGAGTTCTTTAAAACTTGTCGTGCAAGTTCTCTACAGCATCAAATCATAAGGAGAAGACCACGTTCTAGTGAAACAAAATGTTTGGATCATTAACAGAGAGCGAATTCGACGCGAGCATTTAATGAAGACACTCCATCGCTATCGTGAAGAACCCAGAATTAAACAAATGAGAGAATTCAGATCAATTCTCTTCTCTTTTGTAATCAGAAATCCAAATTGTAATCGAGATTGAGAGAATAAAAATCAAATTCAATTCTTTCATTTTTTTCTATTGCAAATTTTCCACCAAACACTTACATCTCGCGACAGTTGAGGACTCATGAGCAGAATTATCCTACACATGATTTAGAGTTAGTAGCAATGGTCTTCACACTGAAGACATGGAGACATTATCTTTATGGGGTCCAGTTTGGATTATTCACCAACCATCAGAGTCTGAAGTATCTCTTCTACTAGAAGATACTCAACAAGAGGCATCAGCGATAGGTATAGTTCATTAAGGATTACGAGTTCGTACTTAAGTACCATCCGGGAAAGGCGAACCTCGTAGCGAACGTGTTGAGTAGGAAGCATTGTCACAGGCTTGTAGCTTTGAGGTGTTTGTTGTATTGAGATCTTCTCACCCTCATCCAATATGATTTTAGGCCAGAGATCGGCATGAACAGTGCATTTTTGGGAGCTTTAGCCGTGCAACCATCATGGACTGATAGAGTGATCAACGCCCAGTTAGGAGACTTTTGGATTCAAACCTAAAAGGGAGAAATTTCCAAAGAGCCTAAAGCTAATTGGATTATTGGAACAGATGAAGGTCTCCAAATAAAAGTCCGACTAGTGGTGCTGGATAATCCACAGTTGAAGAAGGATTTATTTGACGAGGCACATCGCACCAGGTACACAGTGCATCCAGGCACAAACAAAATATACAAGGACTTGAAGATGTATTTTTGGTGGAGCGGCATGCGTAGGGATATTGCGGAGTATGTAGCTAAGTGCTTTACCTGTCAGCAAGTGAAGGTAGAACATCAAAAACCTATGGGATCCCTATAGCTTTTACCCATTCCTGAGTGGAAGTGGGTAGATGTATCGATGGATTTTATCATAGGATTGATGAGATCCAGCAAGGGGAATGATTCTATTTGGGTGATAGTTGATCGGTTGACAAAGTCGACACACTTTCTACTCTTTAAGACTATTTACATGGCAAAAACTTATGCGAGGATTTTAATTTGGGAGATAGTTCGATTACACGGAGTTCCAGAGATGATTGTTTCGGATCGAGTCTTAGTTTTCACTTCGCATTTCTGGAAGAGCTTCTAGAATTCTTTTGGTAGCCAGCTGTCTTATAGCAGTGTATTCCACCTGCAGATAGATGGTCAAACGGAGAGAGTGAACCAAGTATTGGACATGTTGCGGGTATGTGTTATTGATTTTTAGGGTAGTTGGGAGGATCATATTCCAATGATTAAGTTTGCCTACAATAACAATTATCAAGCAACCATAGGTATGACTCCTTATGAGGCATTGTATGGGAGACCTTGTAGATCACCGATTTGTTGGGCAGAGCTGGAGGACAGCTTATTACTTAGGTCGAAGCTCGTGAGACAGACTACGGAGAAAGTAGCGTTGATTCGAGAGCATATTCTTACCGTTCAGAGTCAGAAAAAGAGCTACGCGGATCAGAGGCGATGACCTTTAGAGTTCTAGGTTGGATATTATGTTACGTTGAAGGTGTCACTTATGAAGGGTGTTCAGCAATTCAGCAAATGGAGGAAGCTTGCCCTGAGATACATTGGACCGTTTAGAATCGTTGATCGTGTTGGAGCCATTTCGTATCGGCTAAATCTTCCAGCATCGATGTCGGACATAAACGATGTCTTTCATATTTTAATGCTTAAGAAGCATTTGTACGATGAGGAGCAGCAGAGGAGATACACCAGAGTTAGAGATTCAGGCTGATTTGACCACCATTGAGATTCCAGATTGCTTTCTTGTCATAGAGGACAAGAGCCTTAGAAATAAGGTTATTCCTTTAGTCAAAGTTTAGTGGAATCGGAAGGGAGCTGAGGAAGATTCTTGGGAACACGGGGAGGATATGCGTCGCGACTACCTACACCTGTTTGAGCAGGTATAATGCTAACTATAGTTAGTTTGTGTTCATGATTATTTGTATAGGTGCATTTACATTTAACGCTAGAATGTGGATACTAACACTTAGCTCCTAATCATTCGAAACATATGGTATATACATGGGGGGTTCATTGTTTGGATTTTTTGCCTGACGTACTTGTTTCGTTTAGTTAGGGGTTAAGTGGGAGTATTCGCATTTTAGATTGTTAAGTATAAATATCGCTTATGTTTCATATCTTGGGGTTAATGGTACGAGATGTGTAGGGATGGTTTCCTTGTCTATATTATCCCCTCAACGTGCTTTTCTTGTATTATTAATCTCAAAGAAACGGTTGTAGAATTTTGAGGATGAAATTCTTTTACGGGGGGGGGGGCGGGGGGGGGGTTGAATGTAAAACCCCGTAAATTTGAAAATTTTATGATTTATAGTGATAACTAAGTTTTTATTATTATAAATATCATTTATGTATGATTGATTATGTTAACAATTGATGTGAGGTCAATTAAGTATATATATGAGAGTATACAAGTGTTAAACATGTACAAAACGAGTTAAAACATGCACAAACATGAAAACCTATAGGCTGATTTTAGCTTCGGTTTCGGTCGACTGATGGTGACAATTAGTCGACCGATACAAGCTTGTCAGTCGACTGATGGCAAGCATCAATCGACCGACAAGCTATTTCCTGAGTTGAGTTGGTTTCTGGTTTGTTTGTTTTGTTTCGGGTTTGTTAATATATATATGAGCATATACACCCAAAAATCCTCCTTTACATCATATTTCTGAACCCTAGCAGTCATCCTCTCTCCTCAAAACCCTAGTTCATATTTTTGGTGATTTTTGAGAGCTTTGTGAAGAAAATACCGAGAAGAGGGCGAGATTGTCGGCGTTTGGAAAAGGAGGATCTGTTCCCTAGTGTGTTTGGGAGTTCATCACGAGTTTCGAGGTGCATTTCATCTCTTTCAATCTCATCCCCATTCTTAATTAGTTTTTTATTGAGTTTTATTTGGTTTTATTGGGCCTTAGAACCTAGTTAAAGTATAAAGATTATCTCTTTCAAATTATATGATACAAAGTTTGATCTTTTGGTCTTATAAAGTTATAAATGAATTCTCTGATTTGGATTTAAGATTTGAAATAAATTTTTAACATGAGGATTTGTTGAGATTTATTAGTTTTCGTGATGATTTATACATATAATCATGTTAGGATTAGCTTTTTCTATCAAATATCTAAATAGGTGTTTTCATGTAGAAGGTTAAACCCTAATTATGTTAAAATAAGTCTTACATATGAGTTCCCTGAAGAGTTTTGATTTTTAAATTTTTAGACCAAAAATAATCAATTATAGGTTTTGAACTTTGGTTCTGGTCGGTTGACCGATGCTGGCAATCGGTCGACCGATTGAAGTGGCTGGTCGACTGATGTAGATAATCAGTCAACTGATGGGGATGTTTGGGTGTGAACGATTGTGTACATTGTTAGTCTACTGAAGGGGCTATTGTCGATCAACTGAGCAGTGAATTTTGTGAACTCAATATTTTTCTGACATGTAAATTGATGACAAACGTGAGGTTGGGTCCGCACTTTGAAGTACGTGCTTGACTGTTGGAGTGACATTTGGGGATGTGTTCGTACAAGTATTTGGAGGTACGTAATACATGTTTTGAGTTATCATATTAGAGGATGACATATATATTGCATTTCATGATTGTTGGATGCTCGAGTGGGTTAGTTGGTATTCCCGTAATGAGACCACGGCTGGACTACACTCAGAGTGCGTTAGTTTTTACCCCACAATGAGATCGCGGCTGGACGACACTCTATGATGCATCATTCTGGGTTAGGCTGATATACCTATAATCCGCAGGATGATTGAGTAAGGTGGTGACGTCACAGGATATTATTAGTACCTTACAAAAGTATTATTATTTCAGATAGAGAATTACACTTACTGTATTCATGCTCCCATGTCAGTTACCTGAGAGTAGGGTATATTATTGAGGTTGTCCTACATGACATATTTCACGCTAGATTCATTTTGTTGGATGCTTATTCTTGTGACTGCGCCATCTACCCGAGGGTAGTATGAGTATTTGACATGACTTATATTGGTTGAGGTTTGGAGTTGTATTGCTTTTATTTACTGTTTTATTCATAGGATCTCGAGTTAGTATTTAGCGATTCATAATTTAAGATACGAGGTATATACATGAGCGTTTCCTTATTTGGATTATTTTGCTCGATGTACCCATTCTCGTGTTGTGGATTTCTAAATATCAATTTCTATTTAGTCTAGGATAGATGTTTATATTATTTTACTATGTACTAACTTGTATTTTTATATACTCCTAACTCCTAACCCCTTTCCCCTAGGGGCGGTGGAGATGATCTCGCTAGCGCTTTGACGCTCGTTGTTTCTCCTCTTTTCAGGCAGTGAGTCAGGTGCACGTAGAGTCGTAAGTTAATGGAGATGCAGATTAGCTTCCATTTTATATTATTAGTAGTTATTTAGAGCTCCACAGTAGTTTATTGATTATGTTTAGTCATTTAGAATTGTATTTTATTTTGGAAAGGTTGTGTGCCTTAGTATTCTATTCAGTTAACTCTATGTATCGAGATATTTTACATTTATTCAGTTTGTCAGTCGTACTTTATTTTATTTAGTTGGAACATGATTATGAGTATTTAGATATCTCTTTCCTTTATCATGTTCATTGTTGTATTACCTTATTCTACCTGCTTTGTACCTACACTGATTTATTGTTGATTCCACTAGAGAGATATTACTGTGATGATAAAATATGTTGTTGCATAATGTTGGTGCATTACAGGTTTAACATCCTTAGGTTCATCTTGGACTGCAGTCTTGTGTGAAATCAGGGGCATCACATTATCCTAGCTCTAACTCAAGATTTTATTAGAAATAATAAAAAAATTATGATTAACTTAGATAAAATAATAATTTCTCAAGTCCTCTTGATTTAAATTTTTCTCAAGGTGCATGTGTGTGGAAAATAAAATGATCAAGAGGCTTGGAAATTGTTTGAAACAAAGAGTTAACATGTTCATTTTAGAATTTCAGTATTCTTAGTTTTTTAAACTATAATGAAAGGTTTTTCTAATAAATTTACTTCCTAATCACAACCCAACCTAATGAACCCGGGCGCCCCCCCCCCCCCCCCCCACCCACACCCAAAGAAAAAAAATTTTGGGGTTCTCAAAAAACCTCCTTCAACCTTGAACTTTTTTCAAAAAGATCCAAGCAGTGTTAACCGCAATTTTTTAAATGAGCAGCTAAACTAATTATGCGGGGGCATTTTTGGAGTAGTTGTTCTATCAGAACACCCCATAGCTGGGTTGATTTGAGCCATTCATTTGGATAGTAAAGGGGCAATCAGCTGGTCATTTCCTTGCTTCCTATTGGGTTCAAATCCTTTCTCACCGTGCGCGAGGTTCTGATAGTATAACTACCTGTATTTATGCTAGAGAAATTATGGTTCATGTTAAATATTGTACCCATGTAGTCTTTATTTAGCCCGACATCGATAATAAAATCATTCATCCCCCCCCCCTCCAAAAAAAAAGCTACATATATAGCATAATAATAGGTGGGATGCATGTGCATTACAGGTGGTCAAATAATTTAATTATTTTATTTGGGTTCATGCCATTATTTTGTTCAAAAAAGATATTTATATCTTTACTATAACTCCTTTGTGAAATAGTGCATGGTTACTATATAATTTATTGCAAGAAATAAGATCATGTTTTAAATATCTACTTAATGATGATAACATTTTGTAGACTAATATCAAAGCATTGAATTTAGTTATATCTTGTAAATTTTATAACTCTGATCTAACATACATATTAAAAATTCCAACTTGTAATTTTAGAACCTTGATTTAATAGACATCGTCATGTTAATATCACACCTCTGACAACCAATCCTTTCATCACATTAATATTACACCTCTGATGATATCATGTTAATAATACACCTCTGATAATCAACTTATCAATCCTTATCAACAGGATGATAGGTACTCAAATTTGCCCAAATCGTAATCTTCCCCAGTAAGACGCTAAGTCTTCAAAATCTTGTTCAAATCACAAGTACAAATTCCTGTCATGTAAATATCACACCTCTGATAATCCACTTATCAATCCTCGTCAATAGGATGATAAGTCCTCAAAGTTACTCCGATCGCAACAAATTCTCGTCACGTTAATATTACACCTCTGATATTCCACTTATAAATCCTCTTTAAAAGGATGATAAGTCCATAAAGTTGCTCTGATTGCAATAAATTATGTCACGTTAATATCACACCTCTGATAACCAATCCTTTCATCATGTTAATATTACACCTCTGATGACATCATGTTAATATTACATCTCTAACAATTAACTTATCGACTCTCTTTAATAGAGCGATAGGTCCACATTCTTGTCATGTTAACAAAACACCTCTAACAATCAACTTATCAACTCTCTTCGACTTTCTTCAATAGAGCGATAGGCCCATAAAATACTATTAAGTTAGCATCACACCTCTAACTGTCAACCCCCCCCCCCCCCCAAATGAACTTGTTAATCCTTTTTCAACAAGAATAGTAAGTTTTCATTATAAAATCCCCAACAGATTAAAGATTTTCTAAATTTATCCTAGTGATAATGAAGAAAATTTCTAAATTTCACTCTAAGTGAAATTTCATGCCAAGTTAATACTACACCTCTGGCACTTGCAACTTTCTTTCAGTATTTCAAGGGAAAACATAACACAGGAAGAAACAGTGGAAAAGCCTATGTATTCAATATCGTAGCAGGTTTTTATTAATAACATCAGAATCTATGCCTTACACGCATGAGGGACTTTATCTCGATCCCTCATTAGAGATAAACCTACGTCTAACACGCGTCGCCGATTAGTCTTTCCCCGTGTAAATGACAAAAGCCTACGTATTCAATATCGTAGTAAGTTGTTATTAATAACACCATAATCTATTCATTACATGCATGGTGGATTTTATCTTGACCCCTATTTAGAGATATGTCTCCATCTAACACATGTTGTCGGGTGGCCTATTCCCATAATAATGGCAAAGTCTACGTATTTAACATCGTAGCACAAAAAATCCATATCTTTCACGTATGAGGGGACTTTATCTTTATCCCTAATTAGAGATAAGCATATGCCTAACACGCGTTGCCGGGATAGTCCATTCCTGTGAAATTGATAAAGTCTATGTGTTCGGCATCATAGTACTAAGTCTAAGAGAATTTATTATTTTAGCAAAACGTTACATGTGGAACGGATTTAGACAATCCACATGTTAGTCCGACTCAAACGATCGTCGGTAAAGGCTTATCAAATCCGTTGATGGCTGAGGGTTTGCTAAAAATCCTATGAATATTTGCGAGCCCATCAGCTGAATGGATGTGAGCCGTGACATAATATTTGAGAGCTACTGCTCATGAGTAGCATGTATCGTCGCTACAGTTTCTCTTCGAAGCTCATCCTCACACAGGTCATGTTTGGCAAATCCCTTCAACCAAGATGTCTTTGAAGCGGGTGCAGAGAACAACTCATTTATGACAAAGAATCAACAGCTCTAAAATCAGAGTTGAGATCCAAAATATTTTGAAAATTCATCCCAGTCAACCGCGAACTTTCAAAAACTTTAGAGGGGGTTCTGTAGGTTGTCTAAAAATTACTGCAGATAGCTGATCCTCATCAAACACCGATGATGGAAGTTATAATTTGACGACTTCTAAAAGACTATAATTTGAAAACTTTCACGTAGATCGATAAAGGTTACAATCTGACGACCTTCACAATAACCGATGAAAGCTCTAATTCAACAGTCTTCACAATCAATATCTAGAGTTATAATCTGATGACTCTCATATTTTCAAGGAGCCAAGACGAAGATTATAAGATGACGATCTTTGCAACGCTCTAGCAAAAGAAACTACAAATTGATGGTCTCTTCAAATCAACACGCAGATATCTCTTAAATAGTAAATAATTTGGCGAAACAGACGGGAGAAAACCGAACCCTTAGGGATGGTTTGGTCGGCTCCGTCTCATCAAGATAGTTAATTTTTATATATAATTCATCCAATTCCGACTTACGGTTTGAAAGTTATGAGCTGTTCTTCGCAGCAAGTTATATTCTGAAGTCCGTCTGCAAGACTGGACTTCGCCTGAATATTAGACTTAGCCTAAAGCTCGCCAAGCTTACATGAGGCTCGCCTCTATGTTCTAGAGTCAAAATGCAGAGTTCATCTCTGTTTTCCAGACTCAAAACACAGAGTTTGTGGATGCGTTCCAGACTCAAAACACAAAGTTCGTGGCTACGTTCCAAACTCAAAAGGCAGAGTTCGTGGTTGCGTTCTAGACTCAAAATGCAGAGCTCATCTCTGCATTCCAGACTCAAAACGCAAAGTTCGTGGGTGCATTTCAGACTCAAAACGCAGAGTTCGTGGCTGCATTCTAGACTCAAAACACAAAGTTCGTGGCTACGTTTTTAGGCTCAAATGCAGAATCCAACTCTGTGTCCTAGGTCTAGAACACAGAATTCGTGCCCAGAACACATTTCTTACATTTGACTCGTTCAAACACGAGCTGAACGATTTCAAAACCGTTTTTCATGATTTGAGGGGATCACTCCCCTACTTAGGAACGAATTAGGGGGCGGTTACACTCCTATAAATGGTAAAAAACTCAACTGAGTTCAGGATCCCCAATTCATCCTCTTTTCGGCAGCAAAGAAGAGATCATTTGGCAGATTATCTTTAAGGGAGATCGACATTTATCCTTGGAGAGCTCAAAGCATTCTTCGGCAACAGGAGCTTTCCTCATCCTTGGCTTACAAATTGATTTTGGTTAAATCAACTCTTTCATAGAGTTTCAAACTTGTTCAGATCAATTAACTTGTCAAGAGTTTCAAACTTGCTTTGCAAGTTAGTCCCAGACGTCGAGTCAAGAGGCAAAGACAACGTTCCAACGAGGTGTTCGGATTGTCAACGGGATATAATAATCTAAACTCCTATCGACACTAAGAAGAACCCAGACTTAAACAAATGGAAGGATCTCTGTCGACTCTTCTCTATTTTGTAAATCGGGAAACCGATCAAGAAGATTTGTAATTTCTTTTCTAAGTCTGTTAGAAAGAAGTTGTATCGAGTGAATTGTAATTAATTCTTTTTCTGAGCCTGTCAGAGAGAATAATACAAATTTATTTTCTCAATTGTCTTCTTTAAATTTTCCCACCAAACAGCAACCACGGGCATTTTCTTTCTTTTCTGAACATGTAAATAGCACGAATACGTTTTGGCTCATTGTTAACATATTTAAAAGTGAACTTCTTAGCTATAGAGTAGTATATAAGAGTCATTCTAACTTCTTTTGCGCTTTTAAATTGCTGTCCTTTTCCAGTAATTGCCTCGTGCCACCATGCTGAGATCTGTGACGAGTCACTTACTACGTCGTTTATCATCCAGACATGCTCTTCTTGAGGGATGTCGTTTGTGATCCTCTTTAATTCATCGATTGGGATCCTCTCATAAGGTTCTTCGATATGCTCTGATGACTGTGAGCTTATATTAGGAACACTGCAAGTTGAATGTAAAGGTCACATATAAGTCACATGTGATACTTACCGGTAAAGTCACATATAAGATATACATATCACAAATAAAGTCAATATGTCACAAATAAAGTCAATATGTCACGTTGTATGTCTTCAGGTCACATATATGACGTAATATGTCACGTGTATCCAGAAGCTAAAAATAAACTTTTGAATACTTACTTAAGCTCTGTTTCTATCCCTATAGCATGGGTGGGGTCCTTCATCTCTTTTAGTAACAGTCATGATTACCGTTTTTAACCCCATTGAACGATGATAAACTATCATGTTGAGAATATCTTCATCTTTTGCAAGCTCAAACGAGACATTGGGAAACTTCTCGATAGAGTAACTTATCAACAAACTTTCGTATGGTACTCTGAAAATCTCTGCAGCTTGCATCTTCAATTCTGCTAAACTTGTTGTCGAATTGACTTTAATGAGGGTTGCATTACTGTTAAATGAAATCACACACATTAAAGAATCTTCCATTTTGGTTGTTGAAGAAGTTAAGAGGAAAAAAGTTAAGAATATAAATGGTTGTTGAAGGTCTTAGGAGTAGATCTAACGAGGGAAGAGTATATATTACATTGATATGAGGCATGCATTATTTTGGAGGGAACTTAGTAGATTTTCCCCTCAAATTTTCCCTTTTCCCTCCATAAGACCTCTCCAGCGTACACCCCCAATCGGAAGTGACTTCCGACTTGATGATAGCTTGCTTTGCTGGCCAATAAGACAAATAACCTCTCCAGCCTACACCCCCAATCGGAAAATGAGTAGAAAGGGTAAAATGGGCAATGCTCAAAAATACACTATAAAGTACATATACAATGTTGGGTTTGGGGTATAAAAGCATGAAAACTTAGGTCAAGATGCTTACAAGTGGTTGGCTCTAGTTAGGGGGTGGGGATGTATGGTCTAATTAAATTTAGTTCCTCCAGGCAAATTTCCCTTTAAAAAATTAAAAATAATATTGTCCATTATTTGGGGGGGGGGGGGGCGCCACGCTCCCACTTTTTAGCGGAAGTGTATTGCTAAAGCCATTTATTCAAATCGCTTGACAAAAATCCCAAGCTTTGATAGCATGTGTGACATGCAATTCGTCAGCCGCATCACCCTGCGGCTCCCGCGCGCAAATCACCAAAATCAAACAACATGTTCTCCTGCTTGCGGTCGCGTTTCATCATGTCGGGGCCGTCGCGTTTCATCATGTCGGGGTCCGCATCCTTAAATCACATTTTCTCGCTCTCGATCAACCCGCCCGCAACGAACTACGGACCCCACTCCACAAGCGGACATCCTCAGCCGCATCACCCTGCGGCTCCCATCCCCCAGATCCCCGCTTTTAATTAAATCACATGTCGTCGCTCTCCATCAAAACCCGCCCGCAACTAACTGCGGACCCCACTCCACAAGCGGACATCCTCGCCATTAACTCAGCCCAGATGCGCTCACCGCAGCGACTCAGATCAACCCCCATCTGCTCAATCTTGCTTGGCTTGTATCGGGTCCAATCCTCTTAGGTCTATCAGCCGATGGATGTGAGGGTTTTTTTTTAAGGGGAAGCTTTGAAAGTTGAAGGGGCTTTTCTGAGAACCCCAAAACTGTAGGGGAATGGATTATATCATATTTTTAAAGTTAAGGGGTTATCTGCAAAATTTCCAAACTTAAGGGTGCTGTATTAATTTTACCCAAAATAGCATACTTCTAATTTTTTTGTTGGGTTGTTTTGTATTAGTCCCTTTCATCATCAATAATTACGAATTAGTCCCTAATTGCAAATTAGTCTCTTATATCATATAGGGTCTTGCAAAATGGTCCCTCTATTAGTTTGTCAATTAAAAACTTAATCAATATTGGGTTGACTCCTAATCCAACATCTGCAATTGACAAACTATCCTCTTTAACGTTTCAAACCATTGTGAAGCTAAACTTTAACTTCGGATTCTTCTCTAACAATCGTATAAGAAGAAGTCAAATGAGTTTAGTATTTTTCTTAAGCGAGTATTGGGTTTAAACCCATTAAGAGATGGATTGGGGAACATACTAAAGTAAAACATTCATTTAATATTTAACCATTGGATTTGAGGAAATATTCCCCTAAAATCTAAAGTGTAAGGCCCATTTTGCAAGACTATATAGGATTTGAGAGACTAATATGAAATTTTAAGATGTAAGGTGCTAAGATGCAACTTGAGTGCCAGCACGTAGCTGTGCTTTCAGCAAGAATTTCACCATTGGGAGCTGACGCCTTTCAAAGTACTTTCACGTGTGAACCGAAGTCATGTTGCGTCACATGTTCCCCACAGAGACCTACCAATAGTGACGTCAAAGTACCATATTGAAGATGAAAGGGACTAATATGCAAAAACCCCATTTTAGTTTCTTGTTGATTGAAGGTCACGCTCAAAGAAAGCGAGACATCATCAAATTCAAACTTTCGACTCCTTGTGCTCTTCACATTTGGATGAGATGTTACAGATCAAAAGAAAGAACAAAGCTGATTCCCATACCCCAAGAACATTCATCCTCGGCTGCAACATTCATTGTACTCAAGTCCTCTTTTTACACTTAACTAGTTTTTATACACATGCGATACACGTGGTTAAATATCATGACTAAGTATTTTTGATTTATTTCCTCACTAAAATTTATTCATTGGTTTCACTTTAATGGTTTTTGCCCACTTATATATCAAAACTTTAATACTGTGATTATTTTTTCTTTGATGTTTGTTTAAATAAGCTACAACCAACTTAAAATTTCATGTTAATAATTGATCTGATAGAAAATAAATATAATCGAAAATGAATAATTAGACCTAATAAGATAAGATGATTGGTTAAAAGTGGGGAAAAACAACACAAAAGAGACCATGAAGTTTGTTCCTAATCCCTTGATATAATTTAAAAAAATTATAAGCTAAAGATTAACTTAAACTTTAGTACACTTTTATATAATGAAAACATCCACATAAGCATATAAAAGTACTAAAATAAGTTCATGAAATTTCCTTATAAAGATTCCTAATTTACCCCAAAAAATAAACTCTTCTATAAAATATTCAGAAAACTGTATCTTTCATTCATTCTGTTTTATTTTTAATTCAATCAACATAATTCTTTCTCCACATTTATCTTTTTCAATAAAATTAGATTATTTTTAGATGTTGAAAAGAGATATTAAACCTTACATTAAAAGTTAAATTTATATATTTTGATGAAAGAATATTAAATAACTACTCTTTTTTTTGCTGAATTTTTAAATTTTAGTCATTTTTTGTGAATTTGAAATTTTTAACAGTGTGTTTTACGAATTTTAAAATTTTTAGAGTGATTTTTTAAAATTGGGTGCTTGGAATTTTCATATTTCATGTGTTGGTGGTAAGTTTTTAAATATCAAGATATTTCTTGTAGTTCTAAAATTTTGAGAGTGTTTTTTTTACAATTATTATAATTTTGGATTGTCTGTTGTAAAATTCAAAATTTTTTGGTTTTGCAGATAATATCTAGATTTGATATGTACTGGTTATAAGTATTAAAATTTCATGATTTTTTTTTGGTTTTTAACTTTTGAAGGAAATTTTTTTACAAGTTTTATAACTTTGAGGTAAATTTTAAATTCTTAGGTGCCTAATGGTAATCCCTTGAATTCATCTTTATTGTTTGCAACTTTTAAAATTTTAGAATTTCAGAGTGTTTTTTTATTGTTTGAACTTTCAAAGTTTCTATAATTTTAGAAACTTTAAGGGTGTTAATTTTAAAATTTTAATTCTTTAGAGGCTATTGTTAATTTTCAGATTGTATGTTTGTTGTTTTAAGTTTGGAAGCGTCAGAATGTTTTGCGTAATTTTAAACTTTTGAAGGTATTTTGTGTAAATTTTGAAATATTTTAGATTTTTTTGTAATACTTCACATATTATAGCATGTTAGTTTTTTACCTTAACAAACTAATACTGTAGAGTTGTTTCATGTATTCTTTTTTTCAGCTTATTTTTTCAACTTGTTGAGCTGTAGGTAGTTCAGAAAAGATTAGGATAAGATATAACTATGATTAGGATAGATTAATATTTAAATAAAATATTTAAAATAGTGAATAGTAATATCAACCATGAAAAGTATTTCCCAAACTCATACTTTAAAAGATAGTATGTATGATCCATAATGCAAATATATAATAGGATGCCGCATTGATAAAAATCTACACACACATACACACACAAATAT
>BQKN01001107.1:1586724-1649452 GCA_022839385.1 Asparagus kiusianus | reverse complement strand
TATATATATATAAGTTACTTATTAGGATGCATGATGTGCTGAAATTTGATGAAATGCTCTGTTCATGTTGATTTATAATTTTAATAACATATAGATCAATGCAAATGGAAGGATCATTCAAACTGATAAAATATTAATATACAGCTTGATAAATAGAGATAACTGTATACGTTTTGAAACGTTTTCAATGCAATTAGCTAAAAATTAATCTCATGATATATTCTTTACTTTTTTTTGGATAATTATTGTGCAGGTGGGAGAACCTAAGAGTGGTCAGGAGGCCACCAGTTTATTAGAGAAACTGAAGGACATTCATTTGCTTTTCTAGTGGCTTTTCTTTAATTGAAAATGGGACGTTGTTTACTGTACTGTGAGAATATGGTGACATGCATGACAAAGAAGAAAATTATGTAAAGTGGGCATTATCTTGTGTCATAAATAGTTGAGGCAGGTCTTCTAATGACCTTGAAATTATATACTTAAAATAGTGTTATATCCATGCCATCCTGCGGGAAATTGTTTCTCTCAAAATTTTTGCTATAAATTTTTTATTTTATATTACTAGAAATGTACTACGCAATTGAATGTTAGAGTATAATTCACGTAGTCGACCCAAAATCAGGTAAAGGCTATTGTTGCTATTGTTGTATACCAAGAAAGTGTGTTCATTTAAAAATTATATTTACCATACTTATCTTTTTCCAAAACTTCTGGTCTACTATTCAACATGATGTAGTATCCTTCATCCAATCCTTTCACTCCCAGCCCTAGCTTCTCCACAACATTAATTACGCCTTCATTTGTCTCATCCCCAAGAAGGATGGTGCAGCCAATCCATCAATTTTTGGACTATCAGTCTTATCAACAGCTCCCTTAAAATTTTCATCAAGATTTTGGCTAATAGAATCTGCAGATTCATCCCTTCTCTTGTGGACAGCTCTCAGGCAGCCTTCCAAAGTGACAAATCATCCATTGACTCCATTCTCTTTGTCCATGAAATGATCAACCATTGTTCCACTAGCAAGAAGGAGATTTGCGCAATCAAAGTGAACTTTTTCAAAGCTGTTGATTGTGTTAACTGGAACTTCCTCCTTTCCCTTGATTTTGTTGGTGGATATGGAACAGCTGCAACAACCTCATTTTTAATGATACTAAAGTCAACAATCAGCAACTAGCCTCTAATATAGCAAGACACATTCTGTTCTAGACAGGAACTCCAGCCAATAGAGCTTCCAGTAGACTCCGCAAGGCTGCCATCCAATTGGGACTGGAGGATATTGCAAAAACAGGTGCGCATGATGTAGTCGGAGATAATTTCATGGCGAACCAATGATCTAAGAGTTTCTGTAGTGTTTCAGACAATCTCCACCTCTGTTCTCACTTTCTCTCCTCTTGTGTTTCGTTTTGTTTTTCTTCTATGATGGTTTTTCTTTTGGTTTGTTTTCATATTGCTGACAGTTCAGCAGTGATACTCTCGGTTTTTGTATATTCCCTATTTTTCTTTTAATGCATATATGAATAGGGTAGCTCACCCTGTTTCTTTTCCTTCAAAAAAAAAAAAAAATACATAGAAGATCAAAAATAAAAATGAACACTTTTATAAAGAATATTTAAAAAATACTCAAAAAGCATCACATATGACAATCCATCTGTGTACTTTATACATTAAAGTAAAATCCTTGGTTGCCACTCTGAAATTTTGATATATTCAAGCAACCCAATCGAAAAAGAACCAATAATCAAGCCTTATTTAACGCCAACAACACAACGACTATATTTGAGAAATCAATGCAATCCAAGTCCACAAACATAAAATGTGAAAGTCGATGTTTGAGTTGAGTGCTTGTAGATGAAAGACCCAAATTTCCAAATACCTCTGTTTGATCAAGGAAAATGATATCAGCGTCAGTCTAAACACCAAATTCATTAATCAAGGAAGAAAATTGTTATGGGGTATATCTGTTCCACGGATATATGATCTCATAAGTCGATATTTTGACTAGTCAAACAACCCGACACTCTTGTATCGACACAAAAGGTGATGTTGGTCGGCACGAGAGATCCTGACCTCCCAGACGAGTCAACATCTCTATATCGATTCGAGAGATGGTTGTTAACTGAGACAAGATGACATTCCGACCAGTCGGATAAGCCGACACTCTTGTGTCGACACGAAAGGTTGTGCCAGTCGACACGAGAGTCAGCAACTCGAAGATATGACATTACAGGTCTTGCTTCTTGACGAAGCTAAGAGATTATCCTTGCCTTGAACCTATCGACATAAGTGGCACTTCTTAATATTGTTTAATCTTCAATGATCATCATTATGTCTCCATCCTCAACAGTCTTGAAGACTCGTCGGACTGTTGGTTCTAATGTTGCTAAAGTGACTTCCCGTCACTCACTAACCAACACGTGTAGATGATACGGGTGTATCTTCTCTTCGAAAAAAGTGATCCTCATGGGAGCTTGAGGATAGATGATTCTCATGATATCTTGGGAATAGACACGTGGTTGGAGCCATAGAGGACGGGAAAGAAATCAGAAGGAGAAAAAAACCCAGAAGATCAGGAAAACAGGGTGGAGCTCTGGCCGGTCGACCGCGGCACCCATGCCGGTCGACCGGAAAACCTGCACGCTGCAGAGTTTGAGAAAATTCTCTGGCCGGTCGACCGGACCAAGCCTGGCGGTCGACCGGATCGCGATTTCTGGGTTTCCTATTTCGTTTTGGATTCTGTTTTGACAGGGATTCCTGATTCTTTTGGGCTTGTTTATTTACAAGATTGCCATTCATGTTTGCACATCTATAAATAGGATTGTTTTAGGGTTCTAAACAAGAGACCTAAGAGAGAGAAATTCTAATAATTGTATTAGGGTTTTAGAGAGAGAGTTGAGAGGTTGTTCTTAATTCTAGTGAGATTGTGAGAGAGGGATTGTAATCTTTTCATGCTCATAATCTAGAGAAGGTATTTTTCTTCGCCATACTGAATTGTTCTTGTGTTTTGGTCATCATCTTCTCAACCCACCTTTTGGTAATTCCGTGACCAAAGGGTGCTCCCACGGCAACTCGTATCAAGTTGGTATCAGAGCATCAGATTCGGTGAAGGGGCATCTTGTGTATGGTCTTTACTCGGTCCCAATACAAGAAGCTTGGCGAGATCCTTTTTTTCTTTGGAAGGAGTTCAGAGACTAAGGAAGAAGAAGATGACTGAAGACAGCAAAGATGGAGGGGCTCGATAGTTTCCTCAGCAGGAGTTCTAACTTGAAAGGGACTTCAAGTTTCTAAAAGGGGGACCCATGATACGGGTGTATCTTCTCTTTGGAAAAAGTGATCCTCATGGGAGCTTGAGGATAGGTGATTCTCATGATATCTTGGGAATAGACACGTGGTTGGAGCCATAGAGGACGGGAAAGAAGTCAGAAGGAGAAAAAAAACGCAGAAGATCAGGAAAACATGGTGGAGCTCTGGCCGGTCGACCGCGGCACCCATGCCGGTTGACCGGAAAACCTGCACGCTGCAGGGTTTGAGAAAATTCTCTGGCCGGTCGACCGGACCAAGCCTGGCGGTCGACCGGATCGCGATTTCTGGGTTTCCTGTTTCGTTTTGGATTCTGTTTTGACGGGGATTCCTGATTCTTTTGGGCTTGTTTATTTATAAGATTGCCATCCACGTTTGCACATCTATAAATAGGATTGTTTTAGGGTTCTAAACAAGAGACCTAAGAGAGAGAAATTCTAATAATTGTATTAGGGTTTTAGAGAGAGAGTTGAGAGGTTGTTCTCAATTCTAGTGAGATTGTGAGAGAGGGATTGTAATCTTTACATGCTCATAATCTAGAGAAGGTATTTTCCTTCGCCATACTGAATTGTTCTTGTGTTTTGGTCATCCTCTTCTCAACCCACCTTTTGGTAATTCCGCAACCAAAGGGTGCTCGCACGGCAACTCGTATCAGTAGAACAAAGGATAACTCAACTTCCAGCTTACCCCTTACCACCGTCTTACTGTACACTCATGAAGTGACCAATCTGCCCTTGGCATCCTCTATAAATACATGTATTATTTGAGATAGAAAGCGGGTTCACAATCTAAAACCCCCTAAAGCACACACTACACAAAAACAAGAACACACAGTTCTTCTTTGACCCCACTAAAGTTCATCAACTGACTTGATCGTCGGAGGTATTACGGGGGAACTCATCCCCGCCCTCTTACGACTCTTTGTGTGTGATTGCTTGGCCATCCTAATTCTAGAATTAGGTATAAAGTCAAAGAAGAAAGTGGCCTCCCTCTCTCTTTGAGTTTATATAAACTCCGTGACTTTAATTGGTTGTGTGATATTTAACATCAATAGTTTGGCGGCCACTGTGGGGCCTCTTTTCCTTTTTTGAGAAAAAAATACCAGGCTCCGAGCTAGGATCTTAGCAGTCCTAACCTGGGCGAAAGTCACCTAATTATATTACCCAGGATCAACTAGATTAAGCAGTGAACCAACTCTCCTACCACTTAAAGAGCAATTTACCATCTTAACTACGAAATTCTATGGCGAATCCTAATGCTGCCACATGCCACTACACCACCTCCACCTTCTGGAGACTAACGATCGGGAGCACCTCCTTCTCAGCAATTTGGCATCTCACCGTAGACTCCTCATAACCCCCCTAAGCAGACGGAGAGCCGCCTCAAGCAATCGGATAACTTATTTCAATAGGAGCGGCTTCACCGTCCTTATCTAAAGACCCATGATGAAAGTCTCGATCCCAGTCATTCGGAGGGACGTGCCAAAGGAATAGGATTCAAGACGCCCCACCATCATGCTTTCCCATCCTCATCGGAGGGAATATCCCACTCTCAGATGAGATAATGGAATGCCCGTTCGAGAAATTTAAAATTCCCCACTTAGGGATATACTCGGGTGAAGGAGATCCTTCTGAACATGTTCAAAACTATTTCGACATAATGAGTATACTCTAAGTTTTTGAATCAATCCTCTTTCGGTTCTTCCCTATCACCCTCACAAGAAGCGCTAAACTTTGGTGGAATGCTTTGGGTAGAAGATCCATCAGTAATTTTTGATAACTTTGTCGAAAGTTCATCCACCACTTCCTAGCTGACACCAAGCAGAAGCTCACCCCTCATGTGCTGATCCAAATGAGGTAAGGACCAGAAGAGAGCCTCCATGCCTACTTCAAGAGATTCCAAGCTAAGAGGTTGGAAGCCAACGACCCTGGAACCGCAGTCGCCATGTCTGTACTTGTCGTCGGCTTGCAGAGCAATAAGCTGGCCGACCTCTTGCTATGAAACAAGTCGCCAATTATGAACAATTGATGGCCAAAGCCTATGGATACATGGACATGGAGGATGCCTGGGCTTACAAGGCTTTAGCAAGGAGCATGGAGGGTCCCATTGCCACAACTTCAACAACGACAGCAACCGTGACCGTTCCATCAAACCCTCCAATGGCCCCAGTGGTAATTTTGCCCCCTGAACTGATCAGGAGTCCTCCGAAGGTAGAATGACACAAGAATCCTCCAAGGGTGAACCCACGTCCTAATCAATCCGACAGGAGGAATCAGCAGAGAAATCCGATGCTACAGGAGTCTCTAACCATCTTTGACCCATTACTTAATAATGCCTTGTCTATGGTCCAGAGGGAGGGATATCTCAAAGATCCTGCACCCAAGATGACATCAGATCCCAGAAGTAGGGATACCAAACAATTTTTTCATTACCATCAGGATCGCAGGCACCTTACCAATGATTGCCGAATCCTCAAGAGTGATATAGAGGATCTGATTGAGAGGGGATACATGAGAAATCTCACTTCCCAGAGAGATCGTAGGGATACTACCTTAACCAGAAACGATAGGAGATCCCACTTACAATCACCTCGACCTCGACCTCAAATAGACGAATGACCCCTAGAGACTACTCATAAAGGAGTCATCAATATAATAAGTGGTGGTCCTACAGTTGGGGAGTCATCCAATAATGAGCGGAAGAGATGCTAGAAGAACGCTGCAAGTTGACCATAATCCTAAGAAGACGAAGACAGAAGAGCTCATATCTTTTAGCGACAATGACCTACAGGGTGTTGAGACGCCCCACAATGATACTCTTGTTATCACCACAGCCATTAATGGTTATTAGGTGAAAAAAATTATGGTTGACACCGGAAGTGCGATGGACGTCTTATATACCAGCGCCTTCAATCAGATAAGAATTGACAAATCCCGCCTCCTCCCTTGCAGAGGACCCCTTGTGGGTTTCACTGGCCATGCCCTCTTACTAGAAGGAATGATAACTTTTCCATTGGTATTAGGAGAATATCCTAGGTAAATCACTACCCAAATCTAGTTTTTGGTAATGGATTTGAAGTCGGCCCATAATATTATATTAGGTCGAACCTCTCTCCACCCCTTGCGGGCCATCCCCTCAACTTACCACCAGATTATCACATTTTTGACCCCAAATGGAGTCAGAGTAGCCCGGAGCAATCAAAGAGAAGCTAGGTTTTGCTATTTACTATCGGTCAAGGGAAAGGGTGTGCAAGGTACTATGCTAATTGAAAAAACCTGTCTCCAACTGGAGAAGATTGCAGAGAGATCGAGGACAAACATGTAGGAATGAAGAAAAATAAGATAGGGTCTGGATTAGTCGATCCCTTGAGAAGGGCTATGGTTAAATTTCTAAAAACCAATATTGATGTATTTGCTTGGAGATCGGATGACATGCTAGGGGTTCCCCGCGAGATAATGTGTCACAAATTGGCTGTGGACAAACATGTCAAACCCGTTCGACAGAAGAAGAGACATCTTGACCTAGAATGCCTAAAGGCAGCATCAGACAAGGTGAAGAGGCTTTTCAAAGCCGGCTTTATCCGAGAAGTCCAATACCCAGAGTGGTTAGCCAATATAGTCATGGTGAAAAAAGCACTAAACAAGTGGAGGATGTGTGTAAACTTCACCGACCTTAATTAAGCTTGTCCTAAAGATAGTTATCCCCTGCCTTCGATCGATCAGTTAAGTCGATGAGAGCGCGGGACATGAATTGCTTAGTTTCATGGATGTATTCTCTAGCTATAATCAAATTTTCATGGCTAAGTATGATCAAGAGAAGACTTCTTTCATTACCGATATGGGTATGTACTATTACAAAATGATGCCCTTCGGACTTAAAAATACTGGAGCCACCTACCAGAGACTTGTAGCCAAGGTTTTCAAGCATTAGATTGGTCGTAATCTTGAAGCTTATGTAGATGATTTATTGGTGAAATCCAAACAAGCGTCTGCCTATATTTCAGATTTGGACAAGACCTTTTCAACCCTAAGGCGATATCGAATGAAGCTCAATCTAGCTAAATGTGCCTTCGGAGTACAATCAAGAAAATTCTTGGATTCATGATTACCCAAAGAGGTATTGAGATTAACCCTAAAAATATTGCTACAATAGAGAGACTCCCTGAGGCGCGTACTTTGAGAGAGATTCCGAGGTTGAATGGAAGGGTTACAACTCTAGGTTGATTTTTATCTAAGTCCGCCGAGAGAAGCCTCCCTTTATTTAAAATTTTGAGAGGAAGCAAAAACTCGAAGGAGGGTATAGTCTGGACGACTGAATGCAAAGCAACATATCAAGATCTCAAAGCCTACTTAAGCACAAAGCCACATTTGAGCCAACATATGAGAGGGGAGACTTTGTTTTTATACATAGCCGTCTCCTCTAAAGCAGTTACCTCTGTCCATGTTTGGGAGGAAGAAAATACTCAAAAGCCCATCTATTATGTGAGCTAAATCCTCCGAGCAGGCAAACTCAATTATCCCTCTATAGAGAAAGCTACCTTTACCCTCATGCTTACAGCTAGAAGACTCCGTCCTTATTTCCAGGCTCACTCCATTATTGTCAGGATGAGCCTACCCTTAAAGAAAGGTTTAGAAAGTCCTACAACATCAGGAAGAATGGTTGCCTGGGCAGTTGAGCTTAGCGAACATGATGTCCAATTTAAACCTCGAATAGCTATTAAAGCTCAAGCTTTGGCTGACTTCTTGATCGAATCGTCTCCCCAAAGTGATGAACTAGAAGTACTCGTGTCACCTTCTCAACCTTTACCCCCAGAGCAACAAGTGATTCCTCCAACTCATCATGCTTTAGAGCATGATTCACCTGAATATGACTCGTGGTGGCTACTATAAGTAGATGGATCCTCTAGAGAAGCTGGCAGTGGAGCAGGAGTGGTCTTACGAAGCCCCAACGGGTCAATAAATGAGTATTCCATTTCCTTTAAATTCTCAACCTTGAATAACAAAGCCAAATATGAAGCTCTACTCGATGCCCTCTGAGCGGCATGAGCTTTGAAAGCTGAACGCCTTTACATTCTAGCCGACTCACAATTAATGGTCTATCAAATCAACGGATGCTATGCTGCTAAGGACCCAAGGATGGCCCTATATCTTCGAGTCGCCAAAGAACTTCTAACAGGCTTCCTGGAATCCAATATAGTTCAAGTTTCCCACACCCTCAATGCTCAAGCAGATGCCCTCTCCAAACTGGGATCAACGAATTTGGGAATTTGCTTTAGACCTGTCTATACTGACACTTGAGCACCCCAATATCTCTAGCCGTCGAAGATCCTTATAGAGACAAAAGAACTTATATCACCTTGTTGGCTAGATCCCATTATCCTTTATCTAACAAGAGGTGTGTTACCTGAAGATCGAGTTGAAGCCAAGCGCATTTGAAGGAAGTCTCGCCGCTACCTTATGATTGAAAACTAACTTTATCAAATGTCCTATGTTTGTAGCAGTATAGGACCCTACTTGCGATGTCTGTGACCACCAGAAGCTCTCTATGTGCTTAGAGAAATCCATGAATGTATATACAGGAATCATCCAGGAGCTCAAACCCTAGCGCAAAAAATCATTCGTCACGGTTATTATTGGCCGACTATCCTACCCAAGTCAATGGAGCTAGTATCTCATTATCAAAGGTGTCAATTCTTTTCATCCATTCCTTGAGCAGCCGTGACCAAGTTGACTTGTATTTTGAAGCCTATACCTTTTGCCTAATAGGGCTTAGATCTGTTAGGACCTCCCCCTTATAGCTTCAGGGTAGAGAAAATTTCTTATAGTGGCGATTGATTACTTCACCAAATGGATCGATGTCGAACCGCTGGCTAAGATTGGTGAGAGTAACGTCACAAACTTCATGTGGAAATCCATTGTTTGTTATTTTGGTGTACCTCGGTCATTCATTACTAACAACAACACCTAATTTTATAGTAGGGGTTTCCGTGATATTTGTGAAGAGTACAACATTCACCTCAAGTTCGCCTTAGTTGCTCACCTAAAATCAAATATACTTGCAGAAACTACAAATAAATGCATTCTTCAAGCATTAAAGAAGAAGATGGATGCCATCCTAAGACGATGGGTGGAGGAGTTACTGAGTATCCTATGGTCATACCGCACAACCCATAAGAATTTAACAGGGGAGACTTCCTTTAAGCTGGCATATGGGGTTAAAGCAGTTACTCAAGTCGAAGTACGTATGCCGACCATTCGACTACGACACTTTGATGAAGACATGAACTCGGTAGGACTTCGAGTCAACCTCGACCTCTTAGAAGAAACTAGAGAGAAAGTACTTCGGACTCAGGTCATCAATCAACAACGAATCGTTCGCTACTACAATAATAAGATTTGTCCAAGAAGATTCAATGCTGGGGACCTTGTCCTTCATAAAGCAATATTTGACAAAGACACCCAACGAGGCAAACTAACTCCTAATTAGGAAGGTCCCTATATAGTTCTGGAGGAACTTAGAACGAGTACCTATTTGCTAAAGGCCCCAGATGGAAGAATCCTTCATCATACATGGAATATCGAACACTTACGGCGGTATTTTCCTTGAACTTTAAAGTTTAATTTTTCTTAAGCTCTATAGATTTCTTTGGAAGAAAGCCTATATTAAATAGTATGTTTAATAAGGAGGCTTTAGTCAAAATTACGCATTCCTGTTATAACTGAAAAATGCTATATCTAAGCCCTTGGTACCTTATCAGAATCAACCTAAGGCACAACCTTTTGGCCGACTCCCACAGTCGTCCCTCGGCCTTAGAGGAAGGAAAAACCTAGTCGACTCTCTTGAGCCTAGGAGTTTGACTTCTGAGTCAGATTCTAAGACCTTGGTACCTTATCAGGAATAAACCCAAGATATAACCCTTTGGCCGACTTCCACAATCGTCTCTCGGTCCTAGGGGAAGGAAAGACCTAGTCGATTCCCTCGAGCCTAGGCGTTCGACTTTCGAGTCGGATTTTAAGCCCTTGGTACCTTATTAGGAGTAAACCCAAGGCACAACCCTTTGGCTGACTCCCACAGACGTCTCTCAGCCTTAGAGGAAGGAAAGACCTAGTCGACTCTCTTGAGCCTAGGTGTTCGACTTCCGAGTCGGATTCTAAGCCCTTGGTACCTTATCAGGAATAAACCTTAGGCACAAACCTTTAGCCGATTCCCATAGTCGTCTCTCGGCCTTAAGGGAAGGAAAGACCTAGTTGACTCTCTCAAGCCTAGGCGTTCGACTTCCGAGTTGGATTCTAAGCCTTTGGTACCTTATCAGGAGTAAACCTAAGGTACAACCCTTTGTCCGACTCCCATAGTCATCTCTCGGTCTTATGGGAAGGAAAGACCTAGTACACTTTCTGGAGACTAGGTGTTTGACTTCCGAGTCAGATTCCAAGCCCTTGGTACCTTATCATGAATAAACCCAAGGCACAACCCTTTGGCCGACTTCTACAGCCATCTCTCAGCCTTAGGGGAAGGAAAACCCTAGTCGACTCTCTCGATCCTAGGCACTTGACTCCAAAGTCGAATCACATGCTTTTAGAAAATCTACAAGTATTGATATTGACTGAGTTCTAAGCATTTCAAAATTCTATCTAAATAAAAGCATCATAAACTCGAGATAAAATAGATTCTTCCTAGATCAACACTGGTTATTTACAATCATACTAAAAACACTAATAACACGCTAAAAAGGGGGAGGGGAGATGTGGAAAGGGCACAACAAGTTCTCAATTATCACCACCCGTGGGGGCTTCTTAGGGTGGAGTGATAGCTTCTTGGATAGCCGTAGGTTCCTCATCCATGCCATCTAAAGATTCATCATCATTACCCAAGATTGAGTTCAGTCCTCCTCCCTTCGCCTCGAACTCTTTTAGAAGATCGAGACAGCAGGAGACTGGGGAAGGATAATAACGATCAAGAGGAGGATGTGAGCTAGGAGGCACCAAGGAGGCGAAGTAATCAACCCCAACTTTACATGCTAAGGCCACCTTGGCTTTCCCTATAGAACCATGATGCCAATCTTTGATTATTTTCTCCCTGTATTACTGTGAGTTGAAATGAGCAAGTTTATCCTTTAAGTCCTTCACCATGGTAAAGGACGCTTGACGACTCAACTGCTCTTTCTCGAGATCACGCCTCAATTATTCAATTGAGAGATGACTCAATCGAACTTCTTCCTCGATAGTTATTTTCAGGCCCCTTTCGGATTCTACCTCCTTAGTTAAAGCAGCTAACTGATCATCTCATTCTTTGATCCTTTGATGGAGATGATTGATTTCCCTCTTTTGATGAGCTACTTCTCCCTTAAGATCTCTAATCATAGATGTCTGCTTATCACTCAAGAGACCGAAGCCCTTCAAGGACTCTATCTCTAGCATTCACCTCTTAGCGCTAGCGAGCTTCGATGCCGTTCAGCTCAGCCTCCAAGGCGTTGACCCTCTTCTCTATCTCCTCTTTGGCTGCCTTCTCCTTTGCTATCTCCGATAGCCACCCCTGTGGAACGTCATGCGTGTGTTTAAGTCGCTCATACAATTATTGCTCTACCAGCGCACCTCGGACTAGATGAGCCTTAAGAGCTAGATGCAAGCCAAAGATTATCATCCTCTTTAAGATATCCTCATCCTTGGGAAGGGAGAATTATTGTACGGTCATGATTGGAGCTGAGAGGGATCCTAGAATGGAAGTCTCTTTGTCAAGATTTGCAGACGGGACGAACTTGTCACCCTCGGAGAGCTCTTTCCTTGGCGAGCAAGGGCCTAACGACACTCCTACAAGCATCGCATTAGTTCTCTCCCAATCTTGGAAATCTATTTTTGAAATCCAGTGAGGGAAAGTCCAGCCACCCCCTCCCTTTCATCAATCTCATATTCCCCGATAGTTTCTTCTGCTTGGGGCTCAGGGAGGGGTGATGTTTCTTTAGCCATTTTCCTCGTCGGCTCAACCAGCTCTTTGCCTAGTCTATGAGATGATGCCGACTTAGAAACTAGGTTGACAATTTCAATACCAGCCATAGCATCGGTGGGTTTAGTCGATCCCACTACCTCCTCAGCCACCGGAGGAATGAGGGGATCTTCAGCGATGACCTTATCCCCTTCACTGACTCGAGTGCCCGACTGTTCTTCAAGTGGCCCTTGTTTTGTAGCAGGGCTAACTCAGGGTGCCTCAGTAACTTATGTTGTAGCTGGTTGATGGCTGCATCTAGTCACTAGTTTCTTAATATTTCTCACCTTTCCCAGTTAGGCAGCCAATTTGCTCATCCTAGACCTCAGCTCGGATGTCTCTTTAGGGTTCAAATATTCCCTCGGCCTCTTTTAGGGCCTAGCAGTGGACCCCGACTCCTCGCCTTTAGATCTTGCTTCCTCACTTCTAGCAAGAGGGAGTGCCAACATGCTCGCCCTAGCTTGATTGACTTTAGTAGGCAAGACATATGAGATGTGAGCCACCTGAAGTGACGCCGAGTCAAAGAGGTTGCTCTTCTCTCTAGATCTAATATAGGATTGGATCTTCTCTAGTTGTTGTCTTTCCTCAACTTTGATGGGACTGGGTTTTAACACATCTTTATTGACTCAGGCCACTCCGAACATGAGAGAGTTTCATCAACTTCGAGAACCCAGAAGAAATGTCCTTTTCAGTCCTATTAGACTCTAGAGCATCAGAGATGAACTTGAAGCTGGTTGTATAATAGAAGAAGAAGTGCGGATCCTTTTTCGTTGACTTAGTGCCAACCAAGTGACTGAATAAATTCATAGTGGGAAGAACACCTACTCGGAAGCAGATGACTATAAAAGCCATCAGAACCCCATTGCATTCGGAGCGAGTTGAGAAGGGGAGATCCCTATAGCATCACATGCCTCATTTACGAATGGATGAAGAGGCAGTCGAAGTCCTTGATCAAGGTGGGCCAAGTATAATGGCACTATGTTAGGACTATGGAGATATACTGGGTCATTTCCCTCAAGAACCATCAACTTGAGATCTCTGGGAATATCATACAGGCTGTAGAATTTCTCAAGATTCCCCACAAAGATTTTTGAATGAATGGGCTGAAGAAGATTAATCCTTTCTTCGTTGCGACCAACGATAGAGCTTTGAGAAGCCATGGCAAATTCTTTAGTTGAAGAAAGGTTTGAAGAAGAGGAGAAACGCTGTGAAAATTAGAGTGAGTAATGACAGAGTCAACACCCCCTATGACGGCTTGAAAGGCGGTACTAGTCGGCTCGGAGTAGTTAGTAAATTTCTACAAGTTTACAAAGAAGGCAACTCATTTGACAAAAATTTTGAGGCTTTGCAAAATCAGGAGAACAAAAGATTTTTTTAGTTATTGATCAAGTATTACAAAGTATAAGATCTACAATACGACTATGAAAGAATTCCTATAACACCTATTGAAAATCCATTCTAGCTCTTGGTGTCGGAGGTGATGAACTTTTAGGAGTGGTCGATGGAGGAGACAATCGACCTTGATCTTCATCTAAATCATCTTTAGTATCATCAAGGTTGAATCCTCCTCCTAGCGCTTCCATTTCCTCCAATTCTCCTAAACAGTTGGCGACCATGGAGGTATATTGAAAGCAATTGGGGATACTTTTCAAATCATCTGGGAGCTGAGCCAAAAAGTGATCGTATCCAGTCTTACAAGCTAATACCACCTCTATTTTCCCAAACAAACTTTCACGATAAGTGCCGATAATATCTTGGCGATAAGTATCGAGGACCTCCTTGCAATGCTTGTCGACAATTTCCTGCTGATGGGATTTAGACTTGAGGTGTGTGACCTCTTCTCGGAGCTTGGTGATTATTATATGTTTTTCGTCTAATTGATGCTTTGCGTGTGCCGCCTCCTCCTTTTCTGCTTGAGCCAACACCTCAGCATGATCCCTCTATTGAAGCGCTTCATGTAACTTCTCTCTAAGCTTAGTGACTTCAGAAGTGTTGGAGACGGATCCTTCGATAGCTTGTTGTCAACTAATTTTCTCGTTGGCCTTTAATAATTCCACCTCCCCAAGAAGCTTATGGTACTCAGTCCACACATGTTCTACTCGACCATATAACATATTTTCCAATATAGCTCCTCGAGTAAACTAGCTGTGGAGAGACCGAGGTCGGGAACCTTCTCCAGATACTTCTCTTCTTCTGGGAGGAGGAATTAATCAGCTACCTTAGATTGGATTCGGTGAGACCTAAGGACAATCCCCCGAGCATCGACGTGACGTTCACCTTCAAAGAGAAACTCCGGTGCGGGTTGTATGTAGGAAAATTGCAATGAAAAGAATAAAAGAAAATTGATTTATATTTCTTTTGATTCCGATTACAACTTGATTACAAAAGAGAAGAAAACGAATTTGGTTTTCTCCTTTGTTTAAAACTGGGTCCTTCTCGGTAGCGATGGAATGCCTCCTTCGATTGCTCGCGTCGAATTTGCTCTCTGTTGACGATCTGACCGTCCTATCTCGTGGGAACGATGAACTTCTGTGGGAAGTTTTATACGTAACTCTTCAACGAGTTTAAGAACTCTAAACGAGTTAAAACTCTATAGATAGAGTTGTTAGAACCAAAAATTCGGTTAATGATCAAGCTGTTATTCTGTTGTTGAAGAATCCTCTCAGATTTGATCTTCTGAGATCGATTCAAAAATCCTATCTTCAAGGATTTCGCTGCTGCTGTTGCTGAACCGCCAAAGCTGAGTGGTTTAGATCCTGAGGATCTCCCCCTGATCTGATTATCACCCAATTCGATCCTCCAAGAGCCAGCCTCTAACTCAGTTGAGTTTGTTGAGATTTTATAGGGGGATAAGAGGTTGTAACTGCCCTCTAAATCCACTCCTACGTGGGCGTGATTTCCTCAGATCGTGGGAAAACAGTTCTGAAACCGTTCGACTTATGTTTGAATAAGTCAAACGCCCAATCTGGCGTTCAGAACCCAACTTCGTGTCTTAGGATTGAGACGCGAGGTTGGGTGTTGGCTGAACATTAATGAACGCGAGGGTCACTCGTGTTTCGGCTTGTTGTTTGCTTGGAAACGCGGGGGTCGAAGTGGGTTGAACCCCCCACGAACGCGAGGGTCGCTCACGTTTAATTTGTGACTTGGAAACACGGGAGTCGCCTGTGCTTCCAGAATTGTAACGCGGGGATGACTTCCGCGTTGACTTGTAACCTCTTCTGTAAGGTGTTGCAAGGACCGTCGTTCAGTAATCCTCGCTTGTTATGAGGTGTGAGAGTCGTCAAATTATAACTCTCACTGTTGATTGTGAAGACTGCTGAATAGAGTTTCCATCAGTTGTCGGAAGTGTCATCGAATTGTAACTCTTCTCAATCTATGTAAAAAGTCCTCCATTTATAGTCTTCGCTTATCGACCCGAAAACTATTTGATTGTAGCTTTCGTTGTTGGAACTTGTCGGGAATCAATATCCATAGTGTCTTTTAGACGAATATTTGCCCACAGCTCTCTACCAAGCAACTCACCAACTAAGTCCAACCTTTTATTTCTGAAATCATTCCACTGCTCATCAGCATCTCTAATAGTTGCTAATATAATATTGGTCATGTTGTTATCGCAACCATCAAGATCAATCATCTCAAATATGAGGTCGTGTTTGTAGCGATTATAATGCTACGGATGTAATGATTTAAAAATCTCTTCTGTTTTGTTTGTAAGGATGAATTCTGCTTCTTGATTCGAAGGAACCATTGCCTCGTAATCTCGTAGGGATCAGCTATCTATTGTGATTTTTAGACAGCCTACAGAACCCCCTCCAAAGTTTTTAAAAGTTCGCGGTTGACTGAGACGAATTTTCGGAATAATTTGGATCCCAAAATTTGCTTCTACCCATCTGATAGACTCCTCAACGGAGTCGCCTATCGCTTTTCAATTTTGGTGGTTGACCTCAATTGAACTCTGCACTTGGGAGTTTAAACGCATAGGTGAACTCCACACTTGGGAGTTTAAACGTGCAGATGAGCTTCGCATTTGGAATTTTAACCGACCCAAACGTGAGGGTCGAGTTTGGGCGGGATTCTGACCTCGAATCCCGTCTGTTAAGATTTGACAGCTCACAGCTGTCTATAAATAGACCGCTGGAGGTCAAATCAAGAGTCATTCGACTCTTCTTGAAATTCTAACGAAAAATTTTTCGTTCTCATCTCTGGCAAAAAGAACTGTTCCTCTTCTCCTCCGACGAGAATCCATGGCACACAAAAGGACCGTCTCTCGCCCTTCCAGATCCGACACCGCCGCGGCTCAGGGGTCATCACCGTCGGCCGACGGTGCTGCTACTCCGGCGACCGTGCCGCCCTCACTTCCTTCGATTGGCAGTGAGTATGCCTCCGTGGTCATTAAACTTGTTTCAGCAAGTTCTGATCTTTGGATCAACGAGGAAACTCATTTCGATAACGCGGGGTTTGACTCCGTCGTTTGGTATTTTTGACGAGGGGTTCGACCTCCGCGTAATAAATTATTGATGCGAGGTTCGACCTTCGCGTCTGAACTTTGTTGACACGAGGCTCGACCTTCGCATCTGAACTTTGTTGACGCGAGGCTCGACCTTCGCATCTGAACTTTGTTGACGCGAGGCTCGACCTTCGCGTCTGAACTTTGTTGACGCGAGGCTCGACCTTCGCGTCTGAACTTTGTTGACGCGAGGCTCAACCTTCGCGTCTTGAATCAAGTTTGACCTCTGTGTCTGAGATCTAACTTTTTCCTTTGCTTTTTGTAGTGCGTCATACTGCTGAGCCTCTTCCCTTTCGCCATCATTTTGGACATGAAGGTGGTGTGGACATGAACATGACCTTCAACCTTCGTGAGGAGCTACCAGTTTTTCGAATCAAGGATAAGAATCGCGCGGAATTGATCACCCAGGCTTCTCCCGAAACTCTTAGGATTTTGGTTACGGATGCTCTATTTGAGAACCCAAGCCGTAAGCCAATAGTTAAGCCTGCGTTTTTCTTTGGAGATTACGTTGACTTTGAGGACAGCACTGCTTATGATGGGGATTACAAATGGTTGCGGAAAGTTGGTGAATGCAACCTTTTCTTGCCTAACATGGAGAGGATGTTCCCCATGTCATACTTCCAGTGCGCTTCCATTCCAAGGCGAATGGAGTGGCCTTTGGTTAAAGATCAGGATGGAGTTGCTCTCGGGACCCTCACTTTTCAAGGTGTCCGCACAGCTGGTTACAACCGATTAGTGACTTCTTTACGGTCGGGACTGTTTGCCAAGGAATACCCTATGGGTGAAGTGGCTAGCCCTGCAGACACCTTTGTCAAGAGATTTTTGACAAGGAAAGGAGAATTTCTCGCGCAAGGGTTTAGAACTCCTGGCGGGAAAGGAGAACTACCCGGATGACTAAATTCGTTTTGGACGAATTGGACGCGCCTCTCGCTCAAGCTGGTTTGAAGATTCCGGTACGGGCCACCAAGTTCGGGATTGTTCAGAGCCACTTTCATTTCTTCTCCATATTGAAGAAGTATAATCCTAAAACTTGTACTTTCTTTACCCCTGTGGGGGAATTAGGCTTCGCTCTCCACGAGATGCATGAAGTCTCGGGTCTTCTTCTTGGGGACTTACCGTACGAAGAGTTTGTTTTGGGATCTGCGGAACTTAAAATTTTAAAGAAGACCAACCCCGACATTTATGCCACCCTCTGGGAAGTCATGTGTCACTTCCACATTTGTATGCAACAGACGGGGGCCCGAGGAAGCGGTATTAAGCAAGTGTCCTGGGCAGAATACTTATTCCAGAACTTGGCCCATAAGGGAGGCTTAGTGACCAGAATATCTGCCAGCACTTTGGAGGAAGTTCAGGCTCGAATTGATGATGCCACTTCCCACTACACTAATGAGGCCAAGGAAGATGTTTTCCCAGCCCGTACGGAGTTTGAAAGCTTCCATTATCAAGCTCTGATTCCAATTTCAGACGCGGCACTGTTGGCTGGATATTTGATGCTATGGCTCAAGCGTTGCGTTGTTCCTACCAGGCCGATCGATGCTCTTACGGTCGAGGTGATCTACCCTGCGGTTCTCCTGGCACATGGGAAACCATTGAATCTGTTGTACGCCATGGTAGGCCGTTTGCAGAATGGACTGCGGGAGTTGGCCTTGGAATTTACTGATGTTACCGAGGTGGAGTCTGGAGGTCACACAGCTTTTGAAACTCCCAATCCCCGGATACCACTGCCATATACCTATCTGATGGCTTGGTATGTGCTCCACTGCCCTCCCATAATGAGTGCGGCCTCTCCTCCAGGGGACTCGTTCATCCCGTTTGTGCAACGATTAGAATCTGCAAAATGGGAAGGGGGATACGTGGTTAGAATTCGACAGATTTTGTCGCGGGATACCCATTACCACATATGGCGTTGTTTCCCCGATTTTGAAGGTGGCGCTTATGGAGCAGAATATCAGGACGTAGCCGGTCCTAACGGATTCACCCAGCTGAGCGGGGGTGTTTTCTATTGGTTGCTCTCTATTAGGCCGGGCTACTTGATCTTCCGACAAGGCGCTCAGTGCTTCCTTGAGCCTTACCAGCCCTATAGGTTTGCTCGCCAATTTGGGTACAATCAGTTGTATGTTGGGAACCCTCGTCCTCAACTCTCAGCTGTGGTCAACTTATATGAAGGGGCCAGGGCTTGGTATTACTCTGTGGCAGGTTGTACCAAAACGACCTTCAGACTTCCCCACAAAACACCTAACTCTTATACCTCCCTAAATTTCTGTAATTGGTATTACGCCACTTCTTAGACTCCCAATTACAACTTAAATACATCTTGCCTGAAAGATATTAGGCATATGTATGCTTCAAGGAGGGGGTCAAAGACATCCCGATTGAGAGGGATTGATGAATTCCTGTCCATTGAAAGTCAGCCTGCTGGACAAGAAGAAGAACAAACAGCTGAGATCGTTCTCGGAGAAGGGCAACAAGTAGTTGAGCCTCCCACCACAAGAGCAGCGGGGAAAAGAAAGCTCTCTGCAGATGAAGCCGGTCGATATGAGAAGCAGATCCGCTGGAAGTTGATAGTTGACTCTCCTCCTCGCAAGGGCCAGCGAAAATCCAAGTTGATGGCCGATGCTATCAAAGCTGCTGAAGATGAAGACCAACAGGAATCTTCAGTCAAAGGCCTGCCACATAGAGCTGGACTTCGTTCTCATGGTCCAGCCTTATCAAGTGTGGCTTCTTCTTACCATCCCCCCGAAGACGAAGAGGACGAGTTAATGGCTGCAGATGCTGAATCTATCCCAGTGATGGACCTTCCTAGGTCTCCTGCCTTAGAACCAAGGGATCTTGAAGGAAATTTATCCCCTCCTCCTTTAGTACTAATGCCGCAACCTGGTGATTTGGTTCCTAGTCCTACAACGGGACTTATGACTAAACCAGCTACCGACACAGATCTTCCTGAACCTTCCACTACCCGGGATGATGAGGAGCGAGTTGATTATGAAGGCTCTTCGATTGGTGATGGAGCTGACGAAGATAGAGGTGGTGAGGATGCTGAAGTTAGCAACTTGCCAGGTAATGATGTGGAAGATGAGGAGCATAACTCCATGGACGACATAACCATTTTCGATGACGCTCCCAAGGTTCCATCTGATAAGGCATCTGGTTATACTCCTTTCTATCTCACCGGTAAGCTTAGTTTGTTTCGACTTATTCCGCACGCTTTTTCCGCGTTCTGACTGTTTTTTCGTGCAAGTTTGCCTACCCCCGGGACTACTTCAGCTGCTCCTTTAGAGCAAGAACCTGCGCAAATGTCGGCTCCTCCACAAGAGCAACATTTATCTGGCTCACCCAAGGTGACTGTTTCATCTGTAGAGTTGCCTAAGACCACTGCTGTGACTCCTCCTCTGGAACAACCGGTCGTGCAGGTGTCAGCTCCTTTGCGGGAGCAAACCTTACATGATTCCTCTGTGGTAGCTACTTCACCGAAAGCAGTAATGAAGATCTCACTCACCCCCATAGAGGCTGGGCCAAGCTCATCTCAAGCGAAGGCATTGATGGCTTTGACTTCAAGTCCTTCGCAACTAAATATTTCAATTGCTTCTGCAGCTTCGGTACCTGGATCGCCCGCCAACCATCATCTTAACGCACCAATCTCAGCTGCTGAAGGGGTATCTTCGGGTGCAGTTTGCAGTCTCGCTAATGTACCTAAATTCCTTCAAATCTCTTTAGTGTATCTAAACAGTCTTGCGAAGACGGTGGTTGAGTCCCTGATGAATGGTCAAGGAACTTTGAATTCCTTTCGACCTCTTCTGGAGGCGGGCTTAAACGGGGCCAGGAGCATGGGCAAAACTCAATGGTTCGAGTGCTGCTCAGAGATTATCCTTCGTTTGGAGGAGAAATTACAACGCTTTGAGACCATGGGTCATAGTGACTTTCAGCCACAAATTATGTCAACTCTGGCTAGTCTTCAGGTTGCTGAAGTGATACACCGAGAAACACTAGAACGGGACTTAGCTGAAAAAGAGCGCCAGGTTGCAGAGCTTCGTGAGTGTAATATTCAGAAGCGAGAAGAATTAGAACGCTCGACTACTTCTCTGAATTCGCTTCGTGATAGACTCGTCGAAGCTGAGGCTGAAGTCTTACGCTTAAAGCCTGAAGTTTCCCGCGAAGAAAATGTTGTCAACATCCTCAGTACCCAGAATGCAAACGGTACTTTGGAATATCATTCGCAGGCCCAAGCCCTGGAGCAGGCTAGGAATGAAATGGCAGCCATTATTATACCAAGTGCGGATGAACTCCGAGCCAAGGCTGAAGCTATAGTACGAGCTAATCATGAGAAAGAATTAGCTGAGCTCAAGACTCAACTCACAGCTTTTGATTTGATGCGTGAGTGAACTTGTTTTTTTTGTAAGGTTCTTTTGGTAAGAACAAGTTTGTCTTGTATCACTTTCTTTTGGCTTTTGAATAAAAAAGTGATATTGATCCTTTAGTGTTCCTTGCATTTATCATGTCTTGATTTTAAACAACGAATCACGAGGAATACTCAAAAATTTTCTATCGTAAGATAACTCTAGAAAATTTTTAACTGCTGGGGACAAATATTTGATTATTCTCCCAGAATCAAGTTGCAAAGCAGAATCCTTTCCGTGTTATTTTGGTTTTAAACACTGAAAGAAGTCTATAAATACCAGAGATGTAGTTCTGACTTGGTAAGGGGAATATTGCGATCAGGGCAATTTTGAGGGGTTATCGCTCTATTGAAGAGAGTCAATAAGTTGATTTTGTCAGAGGTGTAATTTTAACGTGACAGGGGAAATATTGCGATCAGGGCAATTTTGAGGGCTTATCGCTCTATTGATGAGAGTCGATAAGTTAATTTTGTCAGAGGTGTAATTTTAACGTGACAGGAAAAATATTGCGATCAGGGCAATTTTAGGGGACTTATCGTTCTATTGATGAGAATCGATAAGTTGATTTTGTCAGAGGTGTGAGGTTAACGTGACATGAGAAATATTACGATCAGGGCAATTTTGAGGACTTATCGTTCTATTGATGAGATTCGATAAGTTGATTTTGTCAGAGGTATAATTTTAACGTGACAGGGAAAATATTGCGATCAGGGAAATTTTGAGGACTTATCGTTCTATTGATGAGAATTGATAAGTTGATTTTGTCAGAGGTGTAATTTTAACGTGACATTTGTGGGGAAAGAATATTGTAGCGTCTCACTGAGGAGAACTGCTAAGTGTTTTATCACTAGGGTGACGAATTGTATCACTTATGATTTGAACAATATCCCACTGAAACGAATGGGGTCAATTGATTATTTGATATTCCGTTGAGGAGAGTTGATCAATTAACCAGGATTTGGATAATTTTGGAGATTTATCGTTCTATTGATGAGAATCGATAAATAGACATTTACAGAGGAATTGTAGTCATATTGGTAGTGATAATAACTAAATTCAATCTCTGTTAGGGTGATGACCATCTAAGGTGTAATATTAACCTGATGAGTTGAGGAGATACAGAGTTTTAAACGCACTCTGTTGGAAGAATCCATGAACTTAGAGGATAAGTATCAAGGATGGGTTCTTCATTTAGAAGAGTTACAACGCGAAGGTGACCCTTGCGTTTGAGGTATGAAACGCGAGGTTAAAAAAACCTTCATAACGCTGGTCTGAGCCTAGCGTTTGAACGTGTGGGTGAACTTCGCGTTGAGATTAAGGTCTTAACTGACTTTATCCAAAAACGTAAAAGGTTTACGTTTTAAATATAAAACGGTTAGGATTCTTTTAGAGTCCTGAACCATCTTAACAGCTTGATAGCTGTTATAAATAGACCTGAGTGGTCACGTCAAGAGTCATTCGACTCTTTCCACTTTCGGCCGTTTCCAAGAACGAGAAATCTCGTTTGATTTTGGTGAGATCTCGGACGAACTTCGTCTCTTTCGTTCAAGAGCATTTCTTCCGATCGACTGCATCAATGGCGCCTCGAAGAGTAGGCTTGAGCTCCAAGAAAGTCGTCAGATTGACTTTCGAAACGCCGTCGGCTGAGGACGCCGGCGGTGTTCTTGTTCGTGCGGGAACATCATCGTCGTCTCCGCCGTCGCAGGGGCCTCCCTGTCGTGGTGAGTGCTGACCGAAATAACTTGCTTTGGCAAGTTTTCTGAAAACCCTAGATGGGTTCTTGATAACGAGGAAGATGACTCGTTTTAACTCGAAGAAAACGCGGGGTTGGGATCCCCTTTGGGTCCTGACCCTCGCGTTCCAATTTTTCAACACGAGGTTCGACTCTCGCGTTTGAGACTTCTGACACGAGGCTCGACCCTCGCGTTGGAGATTTTAACATGAGACTTTAACCCATTATGTTTCGGGTTCTATCTTTATGTCGATAGCTCGCTAATAGCTGCTAACATCTGCTTTTGATTGTGCAGTGCTTTTACCAAACGTGCCGCTTTCACAAGAGCATCATTTTGGGTATATTGGCGGGCCTGATGCAAATGAAATTTTCAGCCTTCACAACATAATTCCGCTTTGTACTTTCGCCGACTCGGAAAGAACGGTCATGATTAGGTCCCCTCGATGTTCTACTCTTAGAATTTTGATCACTGATTTAGACATGGAGACCCCTGCTGGTCATGCCCAGTTTCCCAAACCGGCGTTCATCTTCGGAGATCGAATATCCATCGATGATCACCTCATACATGCAGAAGATTTAAAGCTGTTGCGGAAAGTTGATAATCGCTACTTCTTCCTTCCGAACATGAAGAGGATGTACCCCCTCTCTTACTTTTTAAATGCAAGCCGCCGTCGGAGTCTGACTTTCGACATAGTCAAAGAGAAGGAAAATGTGTCGTTTGGATTTGGTCGGCGAGCTCGTACACAAATCGGGGGATAACTCAAGGGGTTAAGACCTGGTTTGTTCGAGAAGAAGGAGCTGGTTCAGGAGATGCCACGTCCAGCGAACATCTTTATTCGTCAATTCCTTGCAACTCAGGGTGAATTCTCTACCCAAATATTCAGGTCCCATGGATGGGTCTGTTCTGGAGAAGGAGGTTGGTGGACCCGTATGGTTGACTTTGTTCTTGAGGAGCTTAAGGAATCGCTCGCTCAATCGGGTCTCACAATTTCTGTATTAGCTGTTCGACGGGGAGTTGTGTAGAGTTTCCACAATTTCTTCGCTATGTTGGAGAAATATAATCCGGACAGCTGCACATTTTTCACACCTACAGGAGAGTTAGGTTTTGCTCTTCATAAGATGCAGGCAGCGTCGGGGTTGCCGCTTGGAAAAACACCCTACGAGGAGTTCATCCCCACTACCGAAGAGCTTTCCCGACTGAGGTTGGCGCACCCAGAAATTTATGCTACTTTCTGGGAGTTGATGTGCCACTTCCACATATGTGCTCAAGTCTTTGGGATGCGTGGAGGGGGTATTATGCATACCACGTGGGCGGAATACCTCTTTCAGAATTTAAACCGGAAAGATGTAGCCGTATCTCGTATTGCAGTTATCTCCCGTAAGGATGCCAAAGCTCGAATTAAGACTTCCAGTGCTACCTATAGGACAGAGCATGCAGAGGGTGATTTTGAGGCTGGTGTTGAATTTGAAAGTTTCCACCACCAAGCCACAGTTCCTATCTCTGACACGGCTCTTCTTGCGGGCTTCTTCATGATTTGGTTGAAGCGGTGCGTGGTACCGACAAAACCAATTGAAGCGATATTGGCTGAGGTTGTGTATCCAGCTACCTTGCTAGCACATAGGAGACCTATGAGTCTCCTTACTGCTATGGTTGGGTGTATACAGAATGGCCTGAGGATGTTAACCTCAGAACTTCTAAGTGCTTCAAGAATTACGGCTACTAGGAAGAAAGCCGGGAGAGCTCCTCCACCACGTATACCAATGCCATACACGTATCTAGTGGCCTGGTTCGTGTTACATTGCCCTTCATTGATGACGGGAGTATACGAGCGCGATGAAGCTTATATTCCCTTCGTACAGATATTGGAGTCGGCCACATGGACTAATTCTTATATAGTCAGGGCTCGACAGCTTCTGTCCTGGGAAGACAATTACCGGGTCTTCTGCTGCGCTCCTAATTTTGACGGAGCTGACGTGGAGGATGCCCGCTTCATGGACTTGCTTTTTGAGGGCTCGTCTTCTCTGGAAGAAGGCACATTCAACTGGCTTCTTATGATCAGGTTGGGCTACCTGGTCTACCGCTTGCGGGAGAAGTGCTTCATTGAGCCTTATGTGCCTTCTCGGTTCGCCAGACAGTTTGGATATGACCAACTCTATGTTGGCAATCCTAACCCAGCGTTAGCTCAGATTGGGAATTTATATGAAGGAGCTCGTGTATGGTACTTCTTTTCCGCCGGGGGAACTCATGCGCAATTCACTTTACCCAATTCGCCGCCTGGCTGCTCCACTGTTGCCGATTTCCGCAACTAGTTTGAAGAAGTCTCCCAAGTCCCGGGGTATGATATTTATACTTCATGTATAAGTGAAATTCGGGCGTTGTATCGTTTGAGGAGTCGTTCTTCCAGCACTCGTTTGCCGGGGGTAGAAGAATATCTATCCTGCGAACAAGAAACAACCGGAGCCGTTGAAGCTCCTAGGAATTTGTCCACCATCGAACCTCCTAAGGAAGAAATTCCTATGGGGATCGAAGAGGGAACACCGATTGCTGACTCTCCCGAAGAAAAGCCAATTCCAGAAGCGCCTGTTCCTGAACCTCGTCTTCTGAGATCGGGTAAGACGGCTCTTTCTGCTGCTGAGCAAGGCGAGTATGACAGGAGGGTGCGTAAATGACTGCCTGTCATAGCCAAAAATTCAAAGAAGTTCAAGTTGATGGGAGATGCAATACGATCAGCACGTGCTGCATCTCCTGAAAACAGAGAGGATATTACGTTTCCAGCTGCCCCTCCGAGTCTAGGAACGACAAGCGGTGGGCAGGAACCGGCTATCGCTGACTCAGTGTCAGATATGGTCGATAAGGCATTATCTGAGGCGGCGCACACCTCTACCCGCACTGATTATTTGAATTGTTTTATTTATTCGACCGCTCCACCTCCAAGCTCAGAAACTTTGAGAGAGCTCATCGAACAACTAGAGCATTGGATGCAAATGACTGTCGACGCTGTTAGCCTCGGGGGTGTGAGCTTCAAGGTTTTCGAACCTCACTTGCTGGAATGTCTATCCAAGATTAGGAATCAAGGCGATAAGGTATGGACCGAGAACTGTCACGAGAGCATCATTATCTTAGAATATGAACTGGAGTTCCTTTTCATGCTGCAACGCGACGACATAGGGCCAGAAGTGGATCGGGCTCTTTCTGAGGCCAAGGTTCTGAAGGCACAACAGCAAGAGGCTCTTCGAAGGAGTTTATCCGAAACAGAACCTCGTCTTGCTCACCTGCGTGGGGAACATATCTGGGTACAGGAGGACATGGGCAATCTCGCTGTGGGTCTTCGGGATACCGCAGCAGAACTTGCTCGCGCTGGTGTTGAAATTCCTCAAATAAACGCTCAGCTAGCTGATGGTACGAAAATTTTAAAAGGGGTAGCTGATTACTACGACGGACTCTTCAAATGCTATTGAGATGAAATTGTCGCTGCCGACAAGCTTCGGCGAGAACTTGTAGAAGCAACACCTAATGAAGAGGAGCTCAAGAGCAAGATTACTGAAGAAATCAGAAAGGCTCGCGAGGAGAATATATCAGCGATGAAATCTAAACTCAAGTCTTTTAGACTGATGAGTCCCGATGCTTAGGATTTGCGCTACTTTTGGTGGAGGAATAGATTTGTATCATTTTCCTTTCAATTGCTTTCACCTTTGTATTCAAATTAACAGTATTGAATGGAAATGATTTCATTTTGGTTTTCATCATCTCTTTTGTTGAAGTATGATTCAAGACAATGAAAAGTAATGCGACTGCTGTAAATATAGTGTTAACTCAATATGAAAACGAAATTCTCTTTATTATTACTTGGAATAATTCCAAAAAATTTCAATCGTCAGAGGTGTAGTGTTAACATGACGAAATACAAATAGAATTACACTATAAATTGGCAACCCCCAGCCTGATTTAGCTGGGGTTTAGGGGGCTACATGATTCACGGGAAGTATCTCTTTAGGAATTTTCCATTGATTGGCATCATGAGCCTGTCTCCTTTTTGGTTGATCAGGCGATAGGCTCCATTCGAATAAACTAATTCTATTACGAAGGGTCCCTCCCATTTAGGATTGAATTTCCCTTTGGTTTTGTGTGTCATCACTATGGGTCGTCTGTTGGCCAAAACCAAATCGCCTTTCTTGAAGACCCACACTTTAACCTTTTTGTTGTAGGCTTTAGAAATACGGGCTTGATATAATTCAATTTGCTGTTGAGCCTGAAGTCGCTTGTCGTCTAGGGCTTCAAGTTCTTGCAGACGCCGCTGATATTTCTCCTCTTCTGTTAGTCTAGTTGTGATTGCGACTCTCAGAGAAGGGATCTGGATCTCGAGTGGCAATACAGCTTCACAGCCATATACCAAAGAGAATGGTGTAGCTCGCGTAGGGGTCCTCACCGTCGTACGGTAAGCCCACAGACATTCACCGAGTCTTTCATCCCAATCGCGCCGACTCTTAGAAACTAACTTTTTGAGAAGCTTCACTATGGTTTTGTTGAAAGCTTCTGCAAGACCATTTGCTGGCGGATGATATGCTGTAGATGCGACACTTTGGATTCTGAATTTGTCACAAAATCTCTGAAACCCAAAGCTGACGAACTGTGTCCCGTTGTCGTGAACTATTCGCCTCAGGATTCTAAAATGGTAAACGACGTGATGCTTAATGAACTTGATCACATTCGAAGTCTTGACTTCTTTCAACGGGATAGCCTCCGCCCATTTGGAGAAATAGTCGGTTACGGCTAGGATGAACCGGTGTCCCTTGGACGTCGGAGGGGAAATCGGTCCGACGATATCCATGCCCCATTCTTCGAATGGCCAGGATGCAGATGTGGGATGTAAATTCCCAGGTGCTTGGTGGATGAAATCCCCATGAATTTGGCACGTGTGACAACGTTTAGCGTAGTCAACCGCGTCTGAGAACATCTTTGGCCAGTAATAGCCAATTCTACGGAGGCGATCTCCTAATTTAGCTCCGGGTTGATGGGCTCCACACATTCCGTCGTGAGCTTCTTTAATAGCTTCCCTTGCTTCCATTCGAGAAAGACATCGAAACAAAACCCCGTCATGGGATTTACGATACAGAGTCTGAGAGACTGCATCGTAATAGAATCGGAGGGCCTTTCGTTTGATGGCGGCCGCTTCCTTAGGATCATTGGGCAAAATTCCGTATAGGACATAGTCAATATATGGAAATCGCCAATCTCTAGACTCGAATTCTATAGAGGTTGTACAGACTTCTTCCGTCATCGTCTTGTCTGGATCTCCCTCCGTAGGAATCTTAGAGCAGTATAGTTCACGCCCTGCGACGGGGATCGTCGTTTCGGTACCTAGCGGTAATGCTAGCGAAGTTGCCAATAAAGCCAAAGCATCAGCGTAAGCGTTTTGGGCCCGTGGGATGTATTCAATAAAGAATCCCTCGAACTTCTTAGCTTGCTTCAGCACTGCAAAGTAGTACGGGATCAAATCCTCATGACGTACTTCGTATTCCCCTCTGACTTGATTTACAATGAGTTGAGAGTCACCATAAGCCTCAAGATGCCGAATATTAAGTTCTTCAGCAAGTTGCATTCCTAGTAACAAAGCATTATACTCAGCTACATTGTTGGTGCAAGGTTTGATTAGGGAAAATCCTCTTGGGATTATGCGACCGTTAGGAGAGACGAACACCACTCCTACTCCCGCAGTAATCGCTCCATGAGGGTTTACTCTAGATGCACCGTCGAAGAATAATTTCCACACTTGCGTAGATTCTTGAATGATGCAAGCTTCAGCAACTTCATTAGGTAATTCTTCATAGAGCTTAGATGTCCCTGGCACCGGGTGATCGGTTAAGAAGTCTGCCAATGCTTGACCCTTGACTGCTTTTTAGGGCATGAATTGCATGTCATATTGTGACAAGAGTATGGCCCACTTTGCAAGCCGGCAGTTTAAAGACGATGGTTTTATCATCAGAACTCTTAAAGGGTTTACCTTAGAGATGACATGAATTGTTTGTCCGACTAGGTAATGTTGCATCTTTTGAACGGCGAATACTAAAGCGAGACATTCTTTTTCGACCGGGTTATACCGATGTTCGGCTCCCATCATGGTCCTGCTTAAATAGTAGATGGCTTGCTCTTGTCCTTGATCGTTATTCTGGGCTAACAAAGCTCCGAGAGAATGATCCATGGCCCTCACATATAACAGGAATGGTTTTCCTGATATAGGGGCCACGAGAACAGGTGGCTGGGTGAGATATTTCTTGATCTCCTCGAACGCTTTTTGACATTCCCCATCCCAAACGAAGGATACCCCTTTCTTCATGAGCTTAGAGAAAGGTTGGCAGCGCCCAGAAAGATTGGATATGAATCTCCGGATGTAAGCCAATCTGCCTTGCAACCCTCTGAGTTCTTTGAGATTCTTTGGCGGTGGCATGTCTTGGATAGAATGCACCTTTTCGGGGTCGAGAGAAATTCCCTTGGACGTGACAATAAATCCCAGGAATTTTCCACTTGATACTCCGAGAAATGATTTTGTAGGGTTCATCTTCAGCTGATGTGTTCGCATGATTTCGAACATTGTCTTCAAGTCTGCAAGATGATCATCCTTACTTTGACTTTTCACCGCTATGTCATCGACGTAGCACTCTATCTTCTTACGCAGATGTTCGTGGAAGATAGCATTCATTGCACGTTGATAAGTTGCACCTGTGTTTTTCAGGCCAAAGGGCATCACTGTGTAGCAATACACCCCCAGCGGTGTTCTGAATGCAGTATGCTTCTCATCTTCCGGATACATCTTGATTTGATTATACCCGGAGAATCCGTCCATGATTTCCGGATGAAACCTACGTTGTTGTTGTTTAACGGGTTTTGCATCCGGATCGATATTGAGACGATGCGTGGCTACTTTTGGGTCAAGACCAGGCATGTCTTCATAATTCCAAGCAAAGACATCTACATATTCTCGGATGAGAAATACAAGATCTTCTTTCTCAGATGGTGATAAGCTTTCGCTTATGAAAATTGGTTTGGGGTCCTGTTCATCTCCCATGTTAATCTGGACCACTTTGTCCTCAGTAGGTGGTTCGCATTGTTTAAACCGCATATCCCACAAGACATTAAGAAGTTTGATCCAAGGGTCGTCGGTTGATTCGATTAACTCTTCATCACCCCCTGCGTCTTCATCTGGATGACTGGTTGAAACCATGTTCACAGTCAAACTTTTAAAGAAAGGTCCGACACTGACATCAGACTCGTATGCAGATGTTCCGGATGAGTGGTCCCGACGCAGATAATTACTTATTTCATTCTCTGAGACAGCGGGAGGTGTGACAAATCCTAAACCCCTTCTAGTCTTTTGGTAGTAATCTGGGGGTTTCCCTTCGGGGGTTAGGGACATTCGGATTGGTGTTCGTCTTCCCTTCCCGAAGTTTAGACCCTGCTTTTCGTCAAAGTCATACCCCATTTGTTTCATTAACCGAAGGGAGTTAGGTTCGTGATAATGGAATTGAGGAACTCCATCATCTTCCTCCGAACTTCCTCGTTTGAGTTGTATGGGTTTGACCTTCCCGAAATAGATCGGCTTCCGCTCTTTCTTTTTGGATGGGACTTTGAAGAAAGCCTTCCATGCATCTTCTATTTCTTCATCTGAAACGAAAGATGACTCGATTGTCAATGTGAGTGATGCCTCTGCGCACAATACGTGCCATGGGTTGGTACCTGCATTAGGATTATTCACTATTTGTTTATTTTTAGAAGGAACATCAGACAAGTACGCCAAACTAAAATCTTCATTAATACACCACTCGCCCCCACTCGGTACATTATTATCACTCTCACTTGGACCCATTACATCAAAGTTTAATTCCCAAGGACAATCTTCCTCAGGATCTGGTTCAATGTCAGCTTCGTTACCGCTGTCTACATCTTCCTTCTCCTGGGATTCCAGGTAGAAGACGGAGTCGGTGTGGAAGTTTTCCACTCCCCTGAAGGGGTATTTCTCTGCAATTAGGGTTCGAACCTCCCCTTCGTCATTAGCGTACTTCATAACCTGATGTAGAGTAGACGGGACAATGCGGTTTGCATGTATCAAAGGCCTTCCTAACAATAGATTGTAGGAAGTGTCCGCGTCTATGATGTAGCATGTTACTTCGGACTTGAGGTCTCCAATCTGACATCTGAGTTTGATCTTCCCTAGGGGCCGAGTACTGTTTGCGTTGAACCCGAAGATGGTTGTCTGAGTTGTGTTCAGCCAATGTATAGGGATTCCTAAGACCTGCATGACCCTGTAAGGCATGATGCTGAGTGCTGAGCCCGGGTCTACTTGGACACGACTGATTTCGGAGGATCCGATATACCCTGTGTAGTATAACGGTTTGTCGTGTTGGTGTTTGACCTGCATATCTTCCTGAGTGAAGGATATGCAGGGTAGGCTTCTTGCCGCTTGCAGACATTGCAGGCAAGGCTGATCTTCAGAGGCTTCAGGGATTGGGGTAACTTTGTGATGAAGCTCTCTGTATTCTTTAATGCTTCGATCAGAGCTTCCTTGGTAGTTTTGGATAACCTCAGGAGCTCATATAAGGTAATCCTGGCCGGTATGTTGGCCAGCTACGCCATAACGTTGAATTGGAAGGGCGCGCTCGACTCCCCATGTTCCTGTTGGAGATTTTTGTTGAACCGGACCTCTTTTTGCTTCCCTTTATCAGCCGGCTTTTTCAGTACAGAACCCCCAACGTCTTGGGGCTGTTCTTTAGCTTCTTGAGGATTCTGATTGTAATCTCTCAAGTAAGTCTTTCCTGACCGAGTGCCAGGGTTATCTCCCGGGTATGCTGCCAGGACAATCCTCTCTTCCTCTAAATCAGTTAGAGGTTTGAGGTGATCATCATTTTCGGTAACGGAGGGGCTAATCATATTGGAAGACTTAGCCTTGCCTCCTTTCTTTTTGGACGAGGTGTTCGTCCATTGTTGATCTCTTAGCAGGTCAGGGTGGACCCACATGATTTCCCTTTTTGGGGTGGTGAGGGGTACCAACCCCCTGTCCTTCTGACTATGCAAGTCAACGTTCTTCAGGTGCATCTCTCCCTTATGAATGGGAACGATGCCATTTGCAGTGGTCACTGGTGGGAAGTCGCCAAATTGGACCGCTATCAAGTTGGTAGACACGGTCTTCTGTTCTGGCTTCAAGGTGAGCACATTAGCATTTACCAAATTCTGCAAGATGTCTTTGAAGACATAGTATTTTTTGGTAGGATGCTTAAGGAATCTATGATAACGGCAATAGTTAGGGTCATCCACTTTCCCTGCTTCATCCGGCTTCCTGATTTCAGGCAACTGCAGCTTGTTGTTCTTTCGAAGTAACTAGAACAGGGTGTCCACATGTTCTTCCTTAAACGAATACTGCTTGGGTGCCCTTTGCTGATTGGGTGCTTTGCCTTGCTTATTGGGCGGTGGTACTCGCGTGTAGTCGGCTGCTAAAGTCTCTTTTCCCTTAGACCGCTGGGCATTTTACTGATTGCGTTGCTGCTGCGGCTTGGGTTGTGGCACTTCTTCAGCTTTGACTCGCGCCACTATCTCTTCAGCTTGTTCTCCTTGCGACACCAGCCGTCTCCAGGAGGGACACTCCGCTACCCCTATCTGGGCAAGGAGCTGAGTCTGCAGGTTGTGCCTGTAAGTTTTAACCAAGGTTGATTGGGTCATACCCGAGGGGCATCGTAATGCCATGCTGCGGAACCTCTCCACATAGGCCTTGATGGACTCTCCCTTCTTCTATTTGGTGGTGAGAAGAGTTGGGACCGAAACTTCAGTGTCATCCTCAAAGAACCTGGCCAAGAATAGCCTTTCTAAATCTACCCATTTCTGGATAGATCCAGCAGGCAATTTCATGAACCATTCAAAGACAACTCCTTTAACAGTGCCGATGAACAAGCAGGTTAAGATGGCGTCATTTGCTACCACATCTCCGGTCTGGGATTTGAAGTAGTAAATGTGTTGATTCGGCGATCCTGTGCCATTAAACGGTTGCAAGGCAGGGGCCTTAAACTTTGGTGGGTAAGGGGCTGTATCCCATTCCGCAGGGTAAGGCTGTATCACCCCTTCTTCGCGAAGCTCGCTTCTGTTAGCCATTGCGTTGAGGCGGGCTTCTAGCTCATCCACTTTGGTGGACTGAGGGTGTAATTCTCTTTCTGTCTCCTTCTCGTTCTCAGAGGAGGATTCCAGGTTGTGAGTTTCGCGATCTGAATGTTCAGTCGCTTTTTGTTTTCCCTTAGATGTGGTTCTTCGGGAAGATTCAGGTTTGTGGCCTTTTTCAGCCAGAAGCTGGGCCAACATATCCTTCACTTGGAGAAGCATCTCCTATTACGCTTGGAGCATGACATGATGTTCGTCAACTCTTTTAGCTAAATCTTCATGATTCCCTGTTGTGTAAACAGAGACTTCACGAGCTACAAAAGAGCTGGAAGATTAGGATTCGGCTATTGCTGAATGTTCTTCATTAGAAGCGATCCCCTGGGCTAACCTCTGGTAGTTAACCGCGTGAATGGCTCCTGTACGAGTTTGGGTGTGTTGGTATACCCCTTCAAACTCTTCGTACCTTTCTCGAACAGTCGGGGATGGCTCCTTTGTGATTCTTCGGAATCAGGCTGCGAGGCTTTCCTTCGGCCAATCATATTGATAGTGACCTGAGGGTATTCAAATTCATCTACCTTCTTTTTTGTATCAGCGTTGTCGTTTGGCAGGCCTAACGACGTTTGTTAACCTGTCGAACACGGATTGCCGAGGTGCAGATGTGCAACAATGGCACTCCGAAAGGACCGCCGAGATAAGCCTCTCACATTGGCATGAGTGAGCTGCTTGTACTGTTGGTTTTCCTCTTGACAATAATTCCCGCAGATCAGGAACTTAGGAGGAAACTTTCCCTGGGTGTGGAGGTGGAGATGGAACCCCCTGCCCTTGGGTGGGTGAGATTGGTTCTTGTCGAACGTGGATTTTGAAACCACGTTGATCTTTTTGAACCTGACGGACCTCTTGATGATTGCGTTCTTGAAGAGCAACGCGAGGGTCGTGTTCCTAAAGGGTAACGCGAGGGTCGCGTTTGGATTTATAAACGTTAGGCCGAGGCCTTCGTTTAAATGATGAAACAGACCCGCGAGGGTCATGTTTTGTTTGAACGCGCCCCTGAGGGTCGCGTTTATTTGGTGAAACATACCCGCGAGGGTCATGTTTTGGTTGAACGCTTCCCTGAGGGTCGCGTTTGTTTTTGGCAGCTTCCTTCTGAGGGCTGTGTTTTGAAGAGACAACGCACCACTCAGGGTCACGTTTTAGCTGAATTAGCCGAGGCTCGTAGTCGGGCTCATTGCCACGAAGTGAGCGTTCTGTTTTGGGAACGCTAGGTTCGGGTGAAGCTTCAGGAACGCGATTCTCGCGTTGTGCCAGCATTCGGCTTTCACGCAAGTGTGCTCGTCGTATGGATCTTCTCCATCTGCGAGCGGCGTTCTTCTTGGCTTGTTTCAAAGCCTTAGCGGCAACGTCGTTGACGCTTATGGAACTCGTCTCCTCCAGAGGCCGTTTGTGGCCCGAAGTATGTCCAGCTGACGCGGAGGTGGGATTTTCAACTAGCAGAGCTAGTTTGAGTTCCTGGCCGAAGGAGAGGGCTTTCTTCGGGGTTTCAACAACAGAATCGACCTCCTTGGAGATCTTGCGGACACCACGCTTAGCCTTGGGGCTAAGCGATCCAGAGGACAAGGCTTCCTCATATTTAGCTTGATCAAACTCCACGACGAGAGTTTCTACAGTCGTTCCCATGAGGTGGACGTCGGACTGCGCCACCACTTCTTCATCGGAAAAGCTAGTCCCCAGCGGAGTCGCCATCTTTTGTATGTAGGAAAATTGTAATGAAAAGAATAAAAGAAAATTGATTTATATTTCTTTTGATTCCGATTACAACTTGATTACAAAAGAGAAGAAAATGAATTTGGTTTTCTCCTTTGTTTAAAACTGGGTCCTTCTCGGTAGCGATGGAATGCCTCCTTTGATTGCTCGCGTCGAATTTGCTCTCCGTTGACGATCTGACCGTCCTATCTCGTGGGAACGATGAACTTCTGTGGGAAGTTTTATACGTAACTCTTCAACAAGTTCAAGAACTCTAAACGAGTTAAAACTCTGTAGATAGAGTTGTTAGAACCGAAAATTCGAATAATGATCAAGCTGTTATTCTGTTGTTGAAGAATCCTCTCAGATTAGATCTTCTGAGATCGATTCAAAAATCCTATCTTCAAGGATTTCGCTGCTGCTGTTGCTGAACCGCCAAAGCTGAGTGGTTTAGATCCTGAGGATCTCCCCCTGATCTGATTATCACCCAATTCGATCCTCCAAGAGCCAGCCTCTAACTCAGTTGAGTTTGTTGAGATTTTATAGGAGGATAAGAGGTTGTAACTGCCCTCTAAATCCACTCCTACGTGGGCGTGATTTCCTCAGATCGTGGAAAAACAGTTCTGAAACCGTTCGACTTATGTTTGAACAAGTCAAATGCCCAATCTGGCATTCAGAACCCAACTTCATGTCTTAGGATTGAGACGCGAGGTTGGGTGATGGCTGAACATTGATGAACGCGAGGGTCACTCGTGTTTTGGCTTGTTGTTTGCTTGGAAACGCGGGGGTCGAAGTGGGTTGAACCCCCCACGAACGCGAGGGTCGCTCACGTTTGATTTGTGACTTGGAAACGCGGGAGTCGCCTGTGCTTCCAGAATTGTAACGCTGGGATAACTTCCGCGTTTTAGAAGAAGTTTGTTGACTTGTAACCTCTTCTGTAAGGTATTGCAAGGACCGTCGTTTAGTAATCCTCGCTTGTTATGAGGTGTGAAAGTCGTCAAATTATAACTCTCACTGTTGATTGTGAAGACTGCTGAATAGAGTTTCCATCAGTTGTCGGAAGTGTCGTTGAATTTTAACTCTTCTCGATCTATGTGAAAAGTCCTCCATTTACAGTCTTCGCTTATCGACCCGAAAACTATTTGATTGTAGCTTTCGTTGTTGGAACTTGTCGGGAATCAATATCCATAGTGTCTTTTAGACGAATATTTGCCCACAGCTCTCTACCAAGCAACTCACCAACTAAGTCCAACCTTTTATTTCTAAAGTCATTCCACTGCTCATCAGCATCTCTAATAGTTGCTAATATAATATTGGTCATGTTGTTATCGCAACCATCAAGATCAATCATCTCAAACATGAGGTCGTGTTTGTAGCGATTATAATGCTGCGGATGTAATGATTTAAAAATCTCTTCTGTTTTGCTTGTAAGGATGAATTCTGCTTCTTGATTCGAAGGAACCATTGCCTCGTAATCTCGTAGGGATCAGCTATCTATTGTGATTTTTAGACAGCCTACACGGGTTCCATCCCATACTTAGCACCAGGCGAGGAAAGTCTAACGAGGCACGTTCTTATCTTGTCCTATTCTCCCTCTTCCACATCATAGAATTTATGGGGAAAAGGATACATCAGACCGACAGAGGGTCCCGTCTCTTCATGAGCCGACTCCTTTCTCCGTCGAGTCGACTCCTGATGATGATCCGACGATTGCTCTCCAACCTGCATCCTCTCCCCGACTATTTCTTCTGGAGAGGCCTTGGATGGTTCTCTCAAGATCGATCTCTATCTCGAATCACCCAAAGGGACAATATTAGTCTACCTCTCTTCCTCCCTTATTTGAATCATTCCTTTAGATTCTCTTTTTCTCCTCCTAAGAGTGAGGGAAGCAACACTTTCTTCATTGACCGATTGTGTCCCTAAGGAATGAAAATCTTCACGAAGATGTTTAGATGGCCTAACAGATGCTTCCCCCTGGGGATCGACTGGCCTAGGTGTGGGCATCATAGTCACCTCTATTGATCCAGTGATGAGGACCGTAGCCCTATCTATGTCTCGAGAAGCCGCCGGCTCAACTGACACCCCGATCATGCGCAAGAATGATCTATCGAGCATATCATCAAAGTGGAAAGAGCCTACGAATACCTTGATTAAGTCGAGTTGGTTTTTCTCTCCCGAAGACAGCATGTTTCTAGCAAGAGCATCCCTCCTTATGTCAGGCCAATCGGAACAGCGCATCTCTAAATCATCCCCAACTACCCACACAAACTTCTCCTTCCAATCCTTATGTGAATCTAGAAGATCTACGATCAACTTAAACTTTCGTATCATTTGAAAATGATAATAGGGCTCCTTTTGATTTACCTTTACGACCACTAAATGAGCGAAGATCTTCAGAGTAAGCCTGATTGCAAATCAATGACATATTACCACGAATACCACATCAATGAATATGGTGTTCGGTTTCATTTGCACATGCGAAACTCCTAGTGTCTCAAATAGTTGTTTCAAAAATAGAGACAGGGGTAATCTTAAACTGCACTCCAGGTGTCTCAAGTAGAGAGGATGCCGTATAGGCCCATGGTCAAAAATAGCCTCTGAACTCGTCGGAGTGAGTAGCTCATATCCTGCTGGGATGTCAAACTTTTTAGACATAGTCTTCAATTAAGACAAGGTTACTTTGGAATGAATGCTTTCTAAAATATCCCGACGATAAACCTCTTCTAAAGCCATAGAGAAACAGATGGATAATTGGTAGAAAAAATGAGCAAAGGACAAGAGAGATTAGGTAAGAAGAATAGTTAAACAGAAGGGAATTTGAAAGGGTGATAGCGGTGCATGATGGTTTTATATATAAATATAAAAAACTCATACTTTAAAACTATCAAGGTTTGAGTCGTTGGATTCAATTACCTTTTATGGTTAGGATCTATCCTTGGAATTCGAAATTATCCCGAAAGACGAAGCGCCCCACCTTTCTTTTACCTTGAAGAACTCGTAATCTACAAGGAGAGTAGCCTTGCTATAGTTATAATGATGCCCGCTGATGTCAGATAATACAGTTCTTTAAATAAGACCATCTCTTCCCTTATTTGTCCTTTGATTATTTTATTTTACTTAGACTCGGCTCAAGCCGACTCCAAGCGATAGGGGCTAACTGTTATGGGGTATATCTGTTTCATAGATATATGATCTCATAAGTTAACATTTTGACTAGCCAGACAAGCCGACACTCTTGTATCAACACGAAAGGCGATGTTGGTTGGCATGAGAGATCCTGACCTCCCAGATGATTCGACATCTCTATATCGACTATTGAGACGGTTGTTAGTTGAGACAAGACGAAATTTTGACCAATCGGACAAGCCAATACTCTTGTGTCAACACGAAAGGCGGTGTCAGTCGACACAAGAGTTAGAAACTCAAAGATATGACATTACATGCATTGCTTCTTGACGAATCTAAGAGATTATCCTTGCCTCGAACCTATTGACATAGGTGGCACTTCTCAACATTGTTTAATCTTCAATGATCATCATTATGTCTTCATCCTCAACAGTCTTGAAGACTCGTTGGACTGCTGGTTCCTAATGTTGCTGAAATGACTTTTCGTCACTGTTGGTTGGAAAAATTTATAGTAAAAGAAATGAAAGAAAATTTGATTTGTATTCCATTGACCTCAATTACAATTGGATTTCGATTATAAAAGTGAGGAGAATGAATTTGATTCTCCCCTTTATTTAAAACTGGGTTCTTCTTGGTAGCGATGGAGTGCCTCCTTCGAATGCTCACGTCGAATTCGCTCTCCGTTGACGATCTGAACGTACTTATCTCACAAGAATAGTTAACTTGTGTGACAAGTTTGATTGAAAACTCTTAACGAGTTTAAGAACTCATAATGAGTTGGAAACTCTAAAAAGAGTTGTTGAAAACCGAATAACTGATTGGTGTAATTAATTCGCGTTACAAGCTTAATTAAGATCTCTTAACGAGTTTCAAAACTCAAATTAAGATCTCTTAACATGTTTCAAAATCAGAACGAGTTGAAACTCCGTAACAGAGTTGTTAGAACCGAAAATTCGGTTAATAGCCAAGAAGATCTACCGTTGGTGAAGAGATTTTCTGAGATTTGATTTACTAACTGCCGAGTAGTTCGTTGATCTTCAGAAAAATCGCCCTCTCCGCCTAAGAATCCAATCTTGTGCGGTTTCTGTCTCCAAATCTCCCACCTCGTACGGTTTAGCTGCCAAAACTGATCAACCCCTTACTCAGTTGAGTAATGCGGTTATTTATAGGAGGATAAGGGGTGTAACCAACCCCTAAATCCGCTCCTAAGTGGGCAGAAATCCCTCAGAATGTAGGATAAAACGTGTGATAAACGGTTGTGAGGCCGTTCAGCTTTTGTTTGAACAAGTCAAACGCCTAAATTGGCGTTCTGTGTCTTAACTCTGTGTCTAAGACTTGAGACGCAGAGTTAAATCTCTGCTAGAAATTGGAAACGTGCAGGCCGCATGCATTCTAGAAATTAGAGACGCACAGGTCGTTTGTGTGCTGAATCTCAACTCTGCGTCCTGAGTTTGAGACGCAGGATTGAGTGTTTACTAAAGAACGCACAGTCTACGTGCGTTTTGAGTTTTAACTCTGCGTCGCAGAGTTGAATGCCTGCTGAAGAACGCATAAGCCACGTGTGTTTTGAGTTTGAGAAGCGCAGAGGTGGACTCTGTGTTTGGGCGAGGCCAAGGTTAAAGCTCATTGATCTTTGCTCATTATGGGGTGTGAAAGTCGTCAGATTGTAACTCTCAGCGTAGATTGTGAAGACTACTGAATAGAGTTTCTATCAGTTGTCGGAAGTTTCGTTAAATTGTAACTCTTCTCACTTTATGTGAAAAGTCCTCCATTTGCAGCTTTCGTTTGTTGGTATGAAAGCTATCTGATTGTAACTTTCATTGTTGGAGCTTGATGGGGATCAGCTATCCATTATGATTTTTAGACAGCCTACAGAACCCCCTCCAGAGTTTTCAAAAGTTCGCGGTTGACTGGGATGAATTTTTAGAATACTTTGGATCCTAAAATTTAGTGGATTGGTTGTTCATTATGAAGACGTCGCGAACCTGGTTATTGTAATGTTGAAATTATGTTACCCCAAACCAAACAACGTAACTTTTGAGTCTTGATGACAACGAACTTAGTCAAACAAACTAAATCCCATGTCATCGCCAGACTCATCGACAGGCTCGTCCTTCTTCTCTTCTTCCTTAGAGGCAGGAGTAGTAGCATTCTCAGCAGGTGGAACAGAGATAACAGCAACAACAAACTTGCTCGGATCCTTTAGATACTCCTTCACCCTCTCAGCCTTTGAAAAGGTATATTCAATGTCAACAGCAACAGCAAGGATGTTCTTGTAGGCATTGACGAACATGTAAGACGCGGCTGCAAGAGCTAGGTAAGAGAGGGTGAAGGACAGCGAAGCAACCATAGAAACACCAGCTGCAAACTTGTCAACGAGGTCATCCTCCATGAGGTTGAATACCTCTGGGCTTAAGACAGATCTATTGTCATAGACAGAGAGAATCGCAAGCCCACATGAGAGGGGCTTTATCCTAAATTTAGTTAAGAGGACAGCCTCAGAGGAATTTACTTTTTTCCTTTCTTGATCAGCTCAACTTACTCTTTGTTGGGATGTTAAGCCATTTAGAAGAATGAGTTGCGCGTCAGATCGTGTCTTCATTTAATCTTCGTTGGGATGTTAAGCCATTTAAGAAAAATGAGTTGTGCGCTCGGTTGAGTCAGGTTTAGCATTGCTGATTATAATCTGCCTGTACCCATCCAACAGACTCTACAGCGGAGTCGTTTGTTTCTTCTCGGGTTTGGTCACCTTGATAGCTGACATCAGTCTTTCTCTATTTATTTGAAGCTATGTCTTGGATTTAAACGTCGAGAAATTCGTTCGGTTGCGTTAAAACACACATGAGGATTTATTTTAGCCAAAGAATTGAAACGCAGAGGTGAACTCTGCATTCAGAAGCTCAACCAACGCAGACGCACAGGTGGATTTATTTTAGTCAAAGAATTAAAACGTAGAGTTAAACTCTGCGTTCAGAAGCTCAACCAGTGCAGACGCACAGGCCGTGTTTGGTGGGATTCTGGGCCTAGAATCTCGCCCCGATTCGACAGCTCATATCTGTCTATAAATAGACCGCTGATGTCAAATCAAAAGTCATTCGACTTTTCATCTGCTCTTTCTTGCAAGATTTTAACAAAGACTCTTCGTTTTGAACTCCGGCGAAGCCTGTTCATCCTCTTCGACCATCATCCTCTATGGGCCCAAAAAAGAAGACCGTCTCCTATCAAAGGTCGGCAGCTGTCACTGCTCTGAGTTCTCGGTCAACCTCGGCTGTCGGCGGTGATGAAACTCAGGTTGGTGCACCGTTGACACAGGCTTCTCTCGTAGGTGGTAAGTATCGACCTTCATGGCCACAAAACTTGCTTCGGCGAGTTCTCTGAAAACCCTAGATGGGTTCTTGTGAACGAGGAATACTCATTTTGATATTGTAACATAGAGTTGGGGACTTTACGTTTCGAATTTGAAACGTTGGGGTCTGACCTCTGCGTTAATAAGTTTTGAAGCATGGTCTGGGCTGTGCGTTAGAAAGTTTAATGCAGAGTTCGACCTCTGCGTTGATAAACTTTAACGCCAGATCTGAACTGTGCGTTTGAAAACTTAACGCAGAGTTCGAACCCTGCGTTGATAAACTTTAATGCCAGATCTGAACTGTGCGTTTGAAAACTTAACGCAGAGTTCGATCTCTATGTTGATAACATTCAACGCCAGGTTTGGGCCGTGCGTTAAAAAACTTAACACAGAGTTCGACCTCTGTGTTGATAATATTCAACGCCAGGTTTAAGTTGTGCGTTCGAAAGCTTTCACTCCTCTAGGGATTTTGACTAAGGTTCCCTTTGATTTATTTCCTCGTTGACTAATTGAGTACTAATTGAGTACTTTTTTCTTTTGCAGTGCCTTATTCCCGCGAACCTCGTACTCTCCGCCACCATTTCGGGCGTGAGGGTGGCATGGATTTAAATATGCAATTCAATCTGCATCAAGAATTCCTAATATTCTAAGATACCGACAAGGATCATGTCACTCTGATCTCAAATCCAAGCCCGGCTGTACTCAGGATTCTAGTTACAGACACCAAGTTTGAAACTGAATCCCGCAAGAAGCTCACCAAACCAGTTTTTCTATTTGGGGATCATGTCACTATCTCGAAAGAGACCATACATGGTGGCCATTACAAATGGCTAAAGCAAATCGGGGATCGCCGCTTCTTCCTCCCTGATATGCACAGAATGTTTCCCATATCTTACTATCAGTGTGCCTTTGTTCCCCGTCATATGAATTGGGACTTAGTTAGAGAGCAGGATGGGGTAGCTGTTGGGGTTTTGACTTACAAGGGCGTACACACCGTTGGTTATAATCGACAGGTGTCAGCTTTGGAGCCCTGCTTATTTTCACGGGGATATCCTTTAGGAGAAACGGCTAGCACAACCAATACTTTTATGCGGAGGTTTCTGGGTGCAAAAGGGGAGTTCCCCTCTTTAGTATTCAGAACTCCTGGATGGGTCCATTCTAGCAAAGCAGGATGGTGGGCCCAAATGACAGAATTTGTGCTGACAGAGCTAGAAGGGTCATTAGCTCGATCTGGGCTCAGTTGCCCTATAATGGCTACTAAATATGGTATTGCATACAACCACTATAATTTCTTTGCCGTTCTGGAGAGATATAATCCGTAGACTTGCACATTTTTTACACCGGAAGGAGAACTAGGGTTTGCCCTTCATGAAATGTATGATGTTTCGAGCCTTCCTTTTGGAGATTTGCCCTATGAAGAATTCATCCTTGGGTCCAATGAGCTCAGAATTTTGAAGGAGGCGAATCCTGAAGTCTGTGACACCTTGTGGGAAGTGATGTGTCATTTTCAAATCTACACCCAGCTGACGGGGACACGTGGACGTGGTATAAAACAGCTATCTTGGGCTGAATACCTTTTCTAGAATTTGTCTCATAAGACTGCTATCGTGTCTCGTCGGGATGTGAGCACCCCTGAGACTATCCAAGCTTTGATTAATGATGCTACTATTCACTATGTCAGTGAAGGAGTAGAAGATGATTTCCCGGTGCAGACTGAATTTGAAAGCTTTCACCATCAGGCTGCCACGCCTATCTCTGACATGGCCTTATTGGAAGGTTTTCTCATGATGTGGTTAAAACGGTGTGTCATCCTTACCAGGCCGATAGACGTCGTAGTATTAGATGTAGTCTACCTGGCTGTCCTCTTAGCTCATGGGAGGCCTGTAAACCTGCTTTCGGCTATGACGTACTGTTTACAGCATGGTTTGAGGGAGTTGTGTCTCGAATTCATTCAGGTGAAGGAGATAGAATCTGAAGGAAAGAAGGGTTTGGTGACTCCAAATCCTCGAGTACCTTTATCGTATACTTACTTGATGGCTTGGTACATATCTCATTGTCCTCATTTGATGAGCACTCCATCTTCCTCAGATGAAGGCTTTGTCCCCTTCGTGCAAAGACTAGAAGAGGCTACTTGGGAAGGCACCTACGTGGTGAGGGTCTGTCAAATTCTGTCGAGAGACCTCAACTACCATATATTCCGCTGTTTCCTGAACTTCGATGGCGGCGGTTATGGGCAAGTATTCCAAGATACAGCTGGCCCTAACGATTTTACTCGTTTAGACGGGGGAGTTTTCCATTAGCTTTTAAACATTAGACCTGGTTATCTCCTCCTCAGGCAAAATGACAAATGTATAATCGAGCCGTATCAGCCATATCGATTTGCTCGCCAGTTTGGGTACGGCCAATTATACGTTGGAAATCCGAGGGGCCAGCTTGCAATTGTGGGCAACATATATAAGGGAGCTCGGGCCTGGTATTACTCTACTGCAGGCTGCACTGGAGCTACCTTTAGATTACCTCACAAAGCGCCTAATTATCTTCTCACCATGGCTTTCTACAACTGGTATCATACAGCTTCTAAGATACCCGATTATAAGCTAAACCTGTCAGGCCTTCGAGAGATCAGAAGGATGTATTTGTCCTGGAAAGGAGCTCGAGTATCTCGTCTGAAGGGGATCAACGAGTTTTTACATTGTGAGTATGAGGCTGAGGAAGGAGAAAGGGACCTGGGACTAGAGAACGCTCCAATAGTGAGCCCTAGGGCTGCTGAAATTCTAAGAACAAAGGCGTCTGGAAAGAGGGCTCTGACCAAAAAAGAAGCACTTCAGTATGAGAAACGTACCTGCAGGAAATTGCTAGTAGACCCTCCTTCCTAGAAATTAATGGCGGATGCTTTTAAATCTGCCAAGGGAGGGGAAGAGCAAGAACCATCTGCTGCAAATTGTCCCGATCGTATAGGCCCTCCTTCTGGGGGTTCTGCATTTTCCGGATAATTTTCCTCTTACTATCCTTTGGATCAAGAAGAGCATGGAGATGAGTCACTGATTGCGGATATGGGGGCTTCTCCTACAAGAGACCCTGATATTTCACCATTTCTAGATCAAATTCCAGGTGCTATCCCTTCGTCTGTAGGGACATTGCCTGCAATGTCTCCCTCTGAAGAGATTAGATTGCCTACAGATGAACTGGTGACGGACGAACTTACAAATTTTAACGAGAATCAGTCTCCTACTTCTTCCGCATTATTGCCACATTCGGGGACCATTATTCCTAGTCCGATGATTGGCGAATGACTAAGGTGGATACGACTACAAATTCTCCAAGACTTTTGGCTGTAGATGATGAAGAAGCGTTAGATTATGGGACTTCTTCGCGTAGTGTCAACGCTGATGAGGGGGAAAGTGATGGTGATGATAATTCGGTTGGCTGGGCCACGCCGCCACTACTTTCTTCTGATAAGGTATCCGTTTATGTTCCTTCTTCCCCCATTGGTAAAGACTATCCATTCTGATTTGTCTAGTGTTTCTTTCTTTTATACTAACTGCTCTTTTGTGTTGGTTCTCCGACTCACGAGGTTGCTGACACTTCTTTGCTCCCGGGCCAACAAGCGACACTTACTTTTCCTTCTGAGCAAATACCAGCAACATCGACCCCTTTGCAAGAAGAATCTCCTCCGTTAATGATTCCTCTCAGATCTGTGGGGACGGAGAATGTGCTAAGTTCAGCCTAGATAGGGGCACTCATGATTCTCCCTTCAAGTCCTTTACAATTGGACGTCATTATGGCTTCCCCTGCTTCTTCACGATCGTCACCCTCCGTTCTTGCGTCAGGTTCTACAATTTTGGGCTCCCCATCAACATCTCCTGTAAAATCTCTGAGTCCAGTGGTCATCCCTTCTGTGCTTAGAATTCTTGTACGACCCCTGGAGGATATGATGAAGGTGGTTATTGAGGAGGTTGGCGCCGGACGAGCTTCATTTGATTCTTTTAAACCAATACTCATGCATTCCTTGAGCGGCATTCGATATGTGGATAATGCTCGGTGGTTTCAGCACTACTCCGAGAACATCTCTTGGTTGGAAAAAGATCTGAAGACTTTGGAAGAATTGCGTTGCGCCGATCTTGCTGCCCAGACCATATTAGTTTTTGATAATCTTAAGGCTGAAGCAATCCGCCAATATGAAACTCTTCAAGAAAATATCACTGAAAGGGAGCTTAAGATTGCATCCTTACAGGGGCAATGCATTCAGAAGCAACACGCTGTGGATGCTTCTAATGCTACCGTACAAACGTCCAGGACAGCAATTGATCGACTAGCGGTGGAGTTGGCTCGACACAGGACCGAGCTGGCGCGAGAAGAGGAGATTTTAAAGAAGCTCACATTAGAAAGCGTGAAAACCTATGCCACCTATCGTTTGTCGGTCTAGGACCTTGAACTTATCCAAAAGGAAGCTATTGCGATGACATCGGATAAGACCGCACTTAAGAAGAAAGCCGAGGTAATGGTGCAGGCCGCTCACAAAGAAAGACTATCTTCTATTAAGTCCCGCCTTTCGTCTTTCACTTTTACTGGTCCGGGGGCTTAATTATGTATTGTTCTTTCTTTTTTTTATAAGAACAATGTTCTTGTATCACTTCTTAATATTTCTGAGTAAAATAAAAGAGTGATTTTGGCTTTTCTCTATTTATTGCATGTGTCGTGTTCTAACTTGCAACAAGGAAATTATATGAAGAATGCCAATTTTTATAAAATTTCATTTATTACCATTTATGATAATTCTAGAAAAATTTTGATTTATTGGGAATGGGTACATGAACACTTGTTATTCTTATGTAGAAGATTTAACTGGTTCAAAAGGGTTAGAACAGAATTTCATGAACCTACCGTTCTAAAAAAAATCGATAGATTAATTTTGTCAGAGGTGTGATGTTAACGTGACAGGAAGAAATATTATGATCGGAGAGATTTTGAGGACCTATCGTTCTATTGGGGAGAGTCGATAAGTTAATTTTGTTAGAGGTGTGATATTAACGTGACAGGAAGAAATATTACGATCGGAATAATTTTGAGGATCTATCGCTCTATCGGGGAGAGTCGATAAGTTGATTTTGTCAGAGGTGTGATATTAACATGACATCTGCGGGGAAGACATTTTAGCACCTTGCTAGGGAGGATTGCTAACTAATCTATCATCAATGTGATGAGTTGTGATACCTGTAATTTGAACAGGATTTGGGGAATTTTATTGTCCCATTGAAAGGAGTTGATAACCTGATTATTTACTACTCTGTTGCGGAGAGTTAATAAACTGACCATGATTTGAGTAATTTTGGAGACTTATCATTCCATTGATAAGAATCGATAAGTGGATTCTGACAGAGGAATTATAGCTGTATTGGTATTGATGCCAGCTAAATTCAAACTCTGTGGGGATGATGATCGCCTGGCGTGTAATATTAACCTGGCAAAGATTTAAACTCTGCTGAGGAGATGCAGAGGTTTGACAACACTCTGTTAAAAGAACTCATAATCTCAGGGCATAAGTGTCATGTTTAAAAATACAAGGGTGGATCCTTTATTTATGATAATTGCAAGGCAAAGGTAATCTTTGCGTTTGAGGTTCGAAACGCAGAGTTAAGAACTCTTGTAACACAGGTTTAAGCCTTGCGTTTGGGAATTTGAACTCAGAAATGAGTTCTGCGTTTAAAGTCCAACCGACTTTATCTACTAACGCGGAAGATCGCGTTTCAGAGATGGTTGAAATTCTTTCCTAGAATCCCACACCGATTTAACAGTTTGACGGCTGTTATAAATAGACCTGAGGGGTCACATCAAGAGTCATTTGACTCTTTCTACTTTTAGCTTGATTCTAAGAACGAGAATTCTCGTCTGAATCTCGATTGATTCCCCGACGAACTCCGTCTTCTCCGATCGACTACACGCATGGTGCCTAAGAGAATGAGCTCGGGTTCTAAGAAGATCGTCAAAGCGGCTTTGGAGAGATCGCCGGCTGAGCACGCCGGTGGCGTTGCTACTCTTACGGGGGCCTCAACATTACTGCCGCTGTTGCATGGACTTCGTTGCTGTGGTAAGGGGTGGCTACAATAACTTGTTTCGGCAAGTTTTCTGAAAACCCTAGATGGGTTCTTATCAACGAGGAAGATGACTCATTTCTTTATAATTGGAACGCACAGTTGGAATTTTGCGTTAATTGTGAACTCTAATCGTGAGTTTAGACTATGCGTTTAAAGCGTAGGTTTTGAATAACGTAAATTTTGTATTCTACGTTTAAAATGAATAACGCAGATTTTGAAGTCTGCGTTTAAGATCGATAACGCAAATTTTGAAGTCTGCGTTCAAGATCAATAACACAGACTTTGAAGTCTGTGTTGAAGATGAAAAACACAGATTTGGGGTCTGCGTTCAAGATCAATAACGCAGATTTTGAAGTCTGCGTTCAAGATAAATAACGTAGATTTTGCGGTCTGCGTTGAAGATTAAAAATGCAAATTTAGGAGCCTGGGTTCACAATTATTTCCTTTTCTTAACAACTCCTTTTAATTACTAACTTCTTGTTTCTTGTTTCGCAGTGCTTTTTCCCAATGTGTCGCTTCTGCCGGAACAATATTTCAGCTATGCCGATGATCCAGAAGTGGGGAGAACTTTTGGTCTTCTCTGAGAGATTCCTTTATGCACTTTCCCTAGCTTTGAGCGGGCACATTTAATTAGGTTTGTCGGATGTTCTACTTTTAGGATTCTGACCACTGATCTGGATTTAGAAACACCTACAGGTCTGGATCAATTTGTCAAACCGGCGTTTTTGTTCGGAGATCATATATTAGCTGACGACCAAGTTGGGTATGTAGAAGATTCCCGGATGTTGCGACAGGTCGATGATCGTTTCTTCTTTCTCCCAAGCATGAAGAGAATGTATCCGCTTTCATAGTCCCTGAGTGTCGGTGATCGTAGAGGTTTGGCCTTCGATCTTGTCAAGGAGAAAGAGAACATCTCGTTTGGATCCGATCGATCATCTCGGGTACGCATTGGTGGGCAACTCAAGGGTCTGAGACCTGGCAGATTTGAGAAAAAGAACCTCGCTCAGGATGCACCTCTTCCGGCGAACATCTTCATATGCCAGTTCATTGCTGCTCGAGGCGAATTTCCTGCACAAGCCTTTCGTTCTCCCGGTTGGTTGTTCTCTGGAGAGGATGGCTGGTGGACCCGGATGGTGGATTTTATTCTTGAGGAACTCAAGGAGCCTCTCACTCAGTCTGGCCTTATAATACCAGTACAGGCTACAAGGCGTGGAATCGCTCAGAATTATCCCTTTTTCTTTGCTATGCTGGAGCGGTACAATCCGGATAGCTGCACCTTTTTCACAACCGTCGGGGAGTTAGGATTTTCTCTCCATGAGATGTATGCAGTATCAGGGCTATCCTTTGGGCATATGCCCTATGAAGAATTTGTTCCAACAATTGAAGAACTTTCCATTCTGAAGACTGCTCATCCAGGGATATATACCACTATTTGGGAGTTGATGTGTCATTTCCACATCTGCGCTCAGGTTACTGGGATGCATGGAGGTGGTCTCATGCATACAGCCTGGGCAGATTACCTATTTCAGAATTTGGGTCAGAAAGATTTAATGGTGACCCGTCTTGCTGTAAGCACTTCTAAGAGCATTAAAGCCCGCATCAAGGCTCCTAATGTCACTTATAAAAACAAGTATTTAGAAGATGGATTTGAAGCTGATAGTGAATTTGAAAGTTTTCATCATCAAGCTGCAATTCTCATTTCTAACACGGCCCTCCTAGCTGGTTTCCTGATGCTATGGTTGAAGCGGTGCGTTGTGCTAACAAAACCGGCTGAATCGATCCTGGCCGAGGTAGTCTATCCAACCATTCTTCTGGCTCACGGAAGACCTTTAAATCTTCTCTCTGTAATGACAGGTTGTCTGCAGAGAGGCCTACATGATTTGATTTCCGAATTCCTCGATATTAAGGAGATCAGTATAGTTGGGAGGAAAGTTTGGAAGACTCCCTAGCCCCGTGCACCAATGCCCTATACTTATTTAGTGGCTTGGTCTGTGCTACATTGTCCTTCTTTGATGACAGGGATTATGCATGACAACAATACTTCTCTGCCTTTTGTACAGAGGCTTAAGTCAGCCACGTGGACGACTGTGTACATAGTCCGGGCTAGACAACTCCTATCCCTCGGGAGAAATTATGATTTTTTTTGTTGCCACCCTTGTTTTGATGGGGCTGAAGAAGAGGGCCCGAAGTTTGGTGATGTAGTTTTCGAAGGCTCCTCACTCTTAAACACAGGGGTTTTCCAATGGCTTCTTGCTATCAGGGTAAGTTACCTAGTTTTCTGCCTGGGTGAGAGATGTATAATTGAGCCATATATTCCTTAAGGTTTTGCTCGACAATTCGGGTACGACCAACTTTATGTTGGTAACTCTAATCCGCGACTAGCTCACATCGGGAACCTATATGAAGGGGCTCGTGCTTGGTTTTTCTCTTCTGCCAGAGGGACTCATGCGTAGTTCACTCTGCCCAATTTGCCGCCTAGCTGCTCAACCGTAGCTGACTTCCGCGATTGGTTTGACAAAGCTTCTCAAATCCCAGAATATATACCTCATGTATAAATGAGATCCGGGAACTTTATAAGTCAAGAAGTGGTTCTACCAGGACTCGATTACCAGGGATAGAGGATTATCTGTCTTGCGAACGAGAGGCGGTTAGGATCGAGGAGATCCCAGAGGAATTACCCGCTGCTGAGCCTTCTGAAGAAGAGGCTACTAAAGAAGTTCTTGAGGGAGCACCCCTTCCTGAGCCTCGCTCCTTAAGATCATCAGGGAAGAGGGCCCTTATTGCTGAGGAGGAAAGCGAATATGATAGGAGAATTCGCAAGCGGAAGCCTGTTGCAGCCAAGAATTCCAAGGGGGCTAAGTTGATGGGGGACGCTATGAAGTCTGCACATGTTGCACCTCCTGAGAACAAAGAGGTGCCGCTCCTCCCAGTTCTGAAATGACCACAGGTGGGCGGGGGTCGACCATTCAAGGCTCGGTGTCAAATACGCCCGAAAGGTTATCATCTGAATCTGTCCATCGCTCTACTCGCACTGATTATGCGAATCGCTTTACTTATCCGACTGCTCCACTACCAAGCTTGGAAATTTTGAGGAAGCTTATCGAGCAATTAGAGTATTGGATGCAAATGACTATCGACGTCGATAGTCTTAGGGCTGTGAGCTTTAAGGTTTTTGAACCCCATCTGCTAGAGTGTCTTGCTAAGATCGGGCACCAGGGGAATGTATTGTGGACCGATAATTGTCGTGAGAGCATCGTTTTTCTGGAATATGAATTAGAATTCCTTTCAATGCTGCAACGCGACTACATAGAACCAGAAGTGGATAGGGCTCTTTCTCAGGCTAAAGCATTAAAAGCACAACACCAAGAGTCTATTTAGAAGAGTCTATCTGAGAAAGAATCTCGTATTGCCAATCTGCGTGGGGAGCATCTTCAAATACAAGTGGATATGGGCAGCCTGGCTATAGGTATCCGGGATACTGCAGCAGAACTTACCCGTACGGGTGTTGAGCTATCTCAGATAAATGCCCAATTAGCTGACGATATGGAAGATATAAGAGGGCTAGCTGCTCACTGTGACGGGCTTTTCAAAGGCTATTGCGATGAAATTGTTGCTGCTAACAAGATTAGGCGAGAGATTGTAGAAGCAGCACCAAATGAAGAGGAGCTCAAGAGCAAGATAACAGAAGAAGTCAAAAAGGCTCGTGAGGAGAAAATATCGGCTTTGAAATCTAAGCTCAAGTCCTTTAGGCTGATGTGCCCCGACGCTTAGGGTTTGAATTACTTTTTAGCTAGGGAATAATTTTGTATCATTTTCATTTTAATTGTCTTCACTTTGTATTCATATTAACAATATTGAATGAAAATGATATTATTTTGCTTTTCATCACCTCTTTTGTTGAAATCTAGTTCAGGATAATGAAAAGTAATGCAAATGCCATAAATGTAGTGTTAACTTTGTATGAAATCGAAATTCTCTTTATTATTACTTAGAATAAATCTAAAAAATTTCAATCGTCAGAGGTGTAATGTTAACATGACGACATACAAGATAGGAAAATTAAACATTTATTCCTGAAATACGCTCTGAATTGGCAACCCCCAACCTGACTTGGCTTGGGTTTAGGGGGCTGCATGATTTACGGAAAGTATCTCTTAAGGAACTTTTCGTTAATCGACATCATAAGCCTATCTCCTTTTTGATCAATGAGGCGATAAGCTCCACTCGAATAGACTGATTCTATTATGAAGGGCCCTTCCCACTTAGGGTTGAACTTCTCTTTGGTCTTGTGGGTCATTATCATGGGTCGTCTGTTGGCCAAAACTAAATCGCCTTTCTTAAAAATCCGTTCTTTAACCTTTTTGTTGTAGGCTTTAGAAATACGGGCTTGATATAATTCGATCTGTTGCTGAGCTTGAAGTCGTTTGTCGTCTAAGGCTTCAAGTTCTTGCAGACGTCGTTGATGTTTCTCTTCTTATGTTAGTCTAGTTGTAATTGCGACTCTCAGGGAAGGGATTTGAATCTCAAGTGATAGTACAGCTTCGCAACCGTATACCAAAGAAATGGTGTAGCTCTTGTAGGGGTCCTTACCATTGTGCGGTAGGCCCACAGACATTCGCCGAGCCTTTCGTCCTAATCACGTTGGCTTTTAGAAATAAACTTTTTAAGAAGCTTCACGATGGTCTTGTTAAAAGCTTCTGCGAGGCCGTTTTCCAGTGGGTAATATGCCGTAGAGGCAACGCTTTGGATCCTGAACTTATCACAAAATCTCTAAAACCCGAAGCTGACGAATTGTGTCCCGTTATCGTGGACTATCCGTCTCGGGACTCCAAAGCGATAGATGACGTGATGTTTAATGAACTTAATTACATTCGAAGTCTTGACTTCTTTCAGCGGGATCGCCTCCGCCTATTTGGAGAAATAATCGGTTACGGCCAGAATGAACCGGTGTCCTTTAGAGGTCGGAGGCGAGATTGGTCCTACGACATCCATGCCCTACATCTCGAATGGCCAAGATGCGGATGTGGGATGTAATTCACCTGGCGCTTGGTGGATGAAGTCCCCGTGAATCTAACATGCGTGATAACGTTTAGCATAATCAGCTGCGTCTGAGAACATTTTTGGCCAATAATATCTAATTCATCAAAGGTGATCTTCTAGCTTAGCCCTATGTTGATGAGCTCCACACATTCCTTTGTGAGCTTCCTTGAGGGCCTCTTTTACTTCCTTCCGAGAAAGGCATCAAAGCAAAACTCCATCATGTGATTTATGATACAGTACTTGAGAAGCTGCATCGTAGTAAAATCAAAGTGCTTTCTGTTTAATAGCGGCCGCTTCCTTAGGATTGTCGGGTAAAATTCCGTACAGTATATAGTCGATGTACGGGAATTGCTAATCTCTAGATTCAAGCTCCATAGAGGTTGTACAGACTTCTTCTACTATTGTCTTGTCTGAACTTTCCTCTATAGGAATCTTGGAGCAGTATAGCTCATGTCCCATGACTGGAATTATTGTCTCAATCCCTGGTGGCAATGCTAGCGAAGTTGCCAACGAGGCTAAGGCATCCGTATAAGCATTTTGAGCTCGCGGATATATTCAATAAAAAAAACCTTTGAACTTCTTAGCTTGCTTCAGCACTGCGAAGTAGTACGGGATTAAATCCTTATGACGTACTTCGTATTCCCTTCGGACTTGATTTACGATGAGTTGAGAGTCACCGTAAGCCTCGAGATGCCGAATATTTAGCTCTTCAGCGAATTGCATTCCTAATAGCAGAGCATTATACTCGGCTATATTATTGGTGCAGGGTTCGATCAAGGAAAATCCCCTTGGAATCACGGGCCCGTTTGGAGAAATAAATACTACTCCTACTCTTGCTGTAATTGCTCCATGAGGATTTGCTCTAGATGTACCGTCAAAGAACAATCTCCACACTTGCGCAGATTCTCGGGTGACACAAGCCTCAGCGACTTCGTCGGGCAATTCTTCATACAACTTAGATGTCCCTGGCACCGGGTGATCGGCTAAGAAGTCTGCCAACGCTTGACCCTTGACCGCTTTTTAGGGCATAAATTGTATGTCATATTGCGACAAGAGGATGGCCTACTTTGCAAGTCAGTAATTTAGAGACGATGGTTTTATCATCAGAACTCTTAAAGGATTTACCTTAGAGATGACATAAATTGTTTGTCCGACTAGATAATGTCGCATCTTTTGAACTGCGAATACCAAAGCGAGACATTCTTTTTCGACCGGGTTATACCTATGTTCGGCTCCCATCATGGTCCTACTTAAGTAGTAGATGGCTTGCTCTTTCCTTAGATCATCGTTCTGGGCCAACAAAGCTCTAAGAGAATGATCCATAGCTCTCACATATAGCAGGAATGGTTTTCCTGATATTGGGGCTACGAGAACTGGCGGTTGAGTGAGATATTTCTTAATCTCCTCGAATGCTTTTTGACATTCTTTATCCCAAACAAATGATACGCCTTTCTTCATAAGCTTAGAGAAAGGTTGGCAACGCCCCGATAAATTAGATATGAATCTCCGAATGTAAGCCAGTCTGCATTGCAGACCTCTCAGTTCTTTAAGATTCTTCGGTGACGGCATGTCTTGGATGGCACGCACTTTCTCTGGGTCGAGAGAAATTCCCTTGGATGTGACGATAAATCCCAAGAATTTTCCACTTGACACTCCAAGGAATGATTTTGTCGGGTTCATCTTTAGTTGGTGTGCTCGCATGATATCGAACATTGTCTTCAAGTCTGTAAGATGATCACCCTTATGTTGGCTTTTTACTGCTATGTCATCAACGTAGCACTCGATCTTCTTACGTAGATGTTCGTGGAAGATGGCGTTCATTGCGCGTTGATAAGTTGCTCCCGTGTTTTCAGGCCGAAGGGCATCACTATGTAGCAATACACTCCCAATGGGGTTCTGAATGCAGTATGCTTTTCGTCTTTAGGATACATCTTGATTTGATTGTATCCAGAAAATCCATCCATGAAATACATCCTTTCATATCCACAGGTATTATCGATCATGACATCAGTGATGGGAAGAGGAAACTCGTCTTTTGGACAAGCTGCGTTAAGGTCGTGGAAGTCGATACATATTCGGACCTTACCGTTCTTTTTGGGAACTGGAACAATGTTGGCTACCCAGTCCGGGTGTTGCTCTTCCCTAACAAAACCCGAGTCTATAAGCTTTTTAACTTTAGACTTAATTGCTTCCATGATCTCTGGACGAAACCAGCGTTGTTGTTGTTTAACGGGTTTTGCATCCGGATCAATGTTGAGACGATGCGTGGCCACTTTGGGGTCAAGACCAGGCATATCTTCGTAATTCCAAGCGAAGACATCTATATATTCTTGGATGAGAGATATAAGGCCCTTTTTCTCGGGTGATGATAAGCTTTCGCTTATGAAAATTGGTTTAGGGTTAGATTCATCCCCCATGTTGACCTGGATTACGTTATCTTCAGTAGGCGGTTCGCGTTGTTCGAAATGCATATCCCACAAAATGTTAAGGCGTTTGATCCATGGGTCATTGGTTGATTCGATCAATTCTTCGTCACCCCCTGTGTCCGCATCTGGATGACTAGTTGAAACCATGTTCACAATCAAACTTTTAAAGAAGGGTCCGCCACTGATGTCGGATTCCCACGAGGATGTTCCAGATGAATGGTCCTGACGTAGATAATTACTAATTTTATTTTCTGAAACAGAGGGAGTTGTGACATAACCCAAGCCTCTTCCAGTTTTTTGATAATAATCCGGGGGTTTCCCTTCGGGGGTTAGAGACATTCGAATTGGTGTTCGCCTTTCTTTCCCGAAGTTTAGACCCTGTTTTTCGTTAAAGTTATACCCCATTTGTTTCATTAATTGGACGGAGTTAGGTTCGTGGTAATGGAATTGAGGAACTCCACCATCTTCTTCCGAACTTTCCCGTTTGAATGGTTCGGGTTTAACTTTACCGAAATGAATTAGCCTCTGCCCTTTCCTTTTAGATGGGACTTTGAAGAAAGCCTTCTGTGCATCTTCTACTTTTTCATCTGAAGTGAAGGATGACTTAATTGGCAATGTAAGGGATGCCTTTGCACACAATATGTGCTACGGGTCAGTACCTGCATTATGATCATTCTCTATTCGTTTATTTTTAGAGGACACATCAGACAAGTACACCAAAATAAAATCTTCATTAATGCACTATTCACCCTCGCTCGGTACATTATTATTACTCTCATCCTGACCTATTACATCTAGATTCAATTCCCATGGACAATCTTCTTCAGGATCTGGTTCAACGTCGGCTTCATTGCCACTGTCCACATCTTCTTTCTCTTGGGATTCCAGATAAAAGACGGAGTCGGTGTGAAAGTTTTCCACTCCTCGGAAAGGGTACTTTTCCGTAATTAGGGTTCGAACTTCCCCCTCATCATTAGCATACTTTATGACCTGATGCAGGGTAGACGGGACAATGCGGTTTGTATGTATCCATGGTCTTCCTAACAATAAATTGTAGGAGGTGTTCGCGTCTATGATGTAACATGTTACCTCGGACTTGAGGTCTCCAATTTGGCATCTGTGTTTGATCTTTCCCAGGGGCCGGGTGCTGTTAGCGTTGAACCCAAAGATGGTCGTCTGAGTAGTGTTCAATCGGTGCATAGGAATTCCTAAGACCTGCATGACCCTATAGGGCATAATGCTGAGTGCTGAGCCCGGGTCAACTTGAACGCGACTGATCTCGGAAGACCCGATATACCCCTTATAGTATAGTGGTCTGTCATGCTTGTGTTTGACCTGCATGTCTTCCTGCGTGAACGATATGCAAGGTAAACTTCTTGCTTCTTGTAGGCATTACAGGCAGGGTTGGTCTTTGGAAACTTCCGGGATTGGAGCGACTTGGGTAATAAAGCTCTCCGTATTCTTTAATGCCTCAATCAGAGCTTCTTTAGTAGTTTTAGACAACCTTAGGAGCTCGTATAGAGTAATCCTAGCCGGTATGTTGGCAAGCTGCGCTATGACATTGAATTAGAAGGGAGCACTTGACTCTCCGGGCTCTTGGAGAGGGTTTTTATTGAATCGAATCTCCTTTTGTTTCCCCTTATCAACCGGCTTCTTTGGTACAGAACCCCCGGCGTCTTGGGGCTGTTCTTCAGCTTCTTGAGCATTTTGATTGTAGTCCCTCAAGTAAGCCTTTCCTGATCGAGTGCCAGGGTTGCCTTCTGGGTATGCTGTCAGGACAATCCTTTCTTCCTCTAAATCGGTAAGAGGCTTGAGGTGATTATCGTCTTCGTTAATAGAGGGGATAATCATGTAGGATGACTTAGCCTTTCCTCCCTTCTTTTTAGACGTGGTTTTTGTCCACTGCTGATCTTTAACTAGGTCGGGATGTACCCACATGATGTCCCCTTTTGGGGTAGTAAGGGGTACCAACCCCCTGTCCTTCTGACTATGCAAGACAGTGTTTTTCAGGCGCATTTCTCCTGTATGAATGGGGACAACTCTATCTGCAGTCGCCAATGGAGGGAAGTCACCGAATTGGACCGCTATCATATTGGTGGATACGGTCTTTTGCTCGGGCTTCAAGGTGAGCACATTAGCATTCACTAAATTTTGCAGGATGTCTTTAAAGACATAACACTTTCTGGTAGGATGCCCTAGGAACCTGTGATAGTGGCAATAATTAGGATCATCTACCTTTCCTGCTTCATCCAGTTTTCTGATTTCGGGAAGCTGCAGCTTGTTGTTTTTTCGAAGTAATTAGAACAAGGTGTCCACATGTTCTTCCTTGAATGAGTATTGCTTGGGTGCTCTTTGCTGATTTGGTGCCTTGCCTTGCTTAGCAGGTGGTGGTGCTCGAGCATTGACGTCCGCTGCCAAAGTCTCCTTTCCCTTGGATCGAGAAGCATTATTCTGGTTACGTTGCTGCTGCGGCTTGGGTTGTGCAACTTCTTCTGCTTTAACTCGAGCAATAATCTCTTCGGCTTGTTCCCCTTACAAAACCAATTTTCTCCAGGAGCGACACTCCGTTACCCCCATCTGGGCGAGGAGCTGAGTCTGCAAGTTGTGCCTGCAAGTTTCAACCAAAGTTGATTAGGTCATACCTAAGAGGCATCGTAATACCATGCTGCGAAATCTCTCCACATAGGTCTTGATAGATTCTCCCTTCTTTTGCTTGGTGGCGAGAAGGGTAGGGATCGAGACTTCCGTGTCATCCTCAAAGAACCTGGCCAAGAAAAGCCTTTCCAAGTCTACCCATTTCTGAATAGATCCGGCAGGCAATTTTATGAACCACTCGAAAGCAACTCGTTTAAGAGTTCCGATGAATAAACAGGTCAGGATGGCGTCGTTTGCTACCACATCTCCAGTCTGAGACTTGAAGTAGTAGACGTGCTGATTTGGCGAACTTGTGCCATCGAATGGTTGTAAGGTTGGAGCCTTAAACTTTGGTGGGTATGGAGCTGTGTCCCACTCAGCAGGATAAGGCCATACCACCCCTTCCTCACGGAGCTCGCTTCTGTTAGCGATGGCGTTGAGGCGAGCTTCTAGTTCATCCATTCTAGAGGACTGAGGATGTAATTCTCTTTCCATCTCCTTCTCATTTTCAGAAGAGGATTCCAGGTTGTGAGTCTCGTGATCCAAATGTTCAGGCACTTTTTGCTTTCCTTTTGACATAGTCTTCTGGGAAGACTCGGGTTTTTGGCCTTTTTCGGCAAGAAGCTGGGCCAACATGTCTTTTATCTGGAGAAGTGTTTCCTGCTGTGCTTGGAACATGACATGATGATCATCCACTCTTTTGGCTAGATCTTCGGGGTTTCTAGTCATATAAACAGAAGCCTCTCGTGCCACAATAGAGCTTGAAGATTGAGATTCTGTAATTACAGAGTGTTCATCATCAGAAATGATCCCCTTGGCCAACCTTTAGTAGTCGACCGAACGGATAAATACTGTCCGAGTTCGAGTATGCCGGTATACTCCTTTGAATTTGGCACAAATCTCCTTGACAGTCAGGGAATGACTTCTTTGTGACTCATCAGAATTGGGATGCGAGGCTTTTCCTCTGCCGATCACGTTGATAGTGACCTCAGGATATTCGGTCTCAGAGGCCTTCTTTTTGTGACGACATTGTCGTTTGGCAGGTCTAACGATATTCGTCAATCTGTTAAACATGGATTGCCGAGGTTCAGATGTATAGCAGTGACATTCCGAAAGAACTGCAGAAATAAGCTGCTCACATTGGCATGAATGAGCCCCTTGCTGTGTGGGTCTTCCTCTTGACAGTAGCTCTCGCAAGTCAGAGACTTGGGGAGAATCTCGTGAGGGTAGAGACGGGACCCCCTGTCCCTGTGTGGATTGGACATGAACCTTAAATCCATGTCGACTCTCTTGAACCCGATGGACTGTGTCGCGTTCTTGAGATGAAACGCAAGGGTTGCGTTTAGGTTTATAAATACCAGGCCGAGGCGTGTGTTGAACTGATGAAACAAACCCCTGTGGATCTTGTTTTGATTGAACGCACACTTGTGGTGTGCGTTTAGCTGATGAAGTAGACCCCTGAGGGTCGTGATTTGATTGAACGCACACTTATGGTGTGCGTTTGGGTGATTGAACAGACCCCTGTGGGTCTTGTTTTGATTGAATGCACACTTGAGGTATGCGTTTAGTTAAATGAACAGACCCCTATGGGTCCTGTTTTGATTGAACGCACCCTTGTGGTGTGCGTTTAGATGATTGATCGTGCCATTGAAGGTCACGTTTTGGTTGTGAAACGCACCCTTGAGGTGTGCGTCTAGATTGAACAACGCGCCACTGAGGGTCACGTTTAAGTTGGATTACCCGAGGTTCATAATCGGGTTCATTGCCACGAAGTGTGCGTTCTGGAGCAGAAGCGCATAGTTCGGACACAGGCTCAGAAACGCTATCTTTGCGTTGGGCAATAGCTCGGCTATTTCGTAAGTATGCTCGCCGTATGGATCTTCTCCTTCATCGAGCAGCGTTTTTCTTTGCTTGTTTCAACGCCTTGGCCGCAGTGTTGTCGGCGTTGGTTGGATTTTCCTCCATCATAGGCCTCTTACAACATGTTACACGCCGTGTTGATACGGGTATGGAGTCTTCAACTCGCTGAACGAGTTTGGAATCTTAGCTAAAGGAGAAGACTTCCTTTGGCATTTCATCAGTAGCTAAGACCTCTTTGGAGATCTTGCGGGTATTATGCCTAGCCTTAGGGCTAAGCGATCTAGAGGAGAGGGCCTCCTCGTATTTGGCTTGGTCGAACTCTACGACAAGAGTTTTGACAGTGGTTCCCACGAGGTGAACGTCAGACTGCGCCACCATTTTATCATCAGAGAAGCTAGTCCCCAGGGGAGTCACCATCTTTTGTTGGTTGGAAAAATTTACAGTAAAAGAAATGAAATTTTTTTTGATTTGTAGTCCTTTGACCTCAATTACAATTGGATTACGATTACAAAAGAGAGGAGAATGAATTTGATTCTCCCCTTTATTTAAAACTGGGTTCTTCTTAGTAGCGATGGAGTGCCTCCTTCGAATGCTCGCGTCGAATTCGCTCTCCGTTAACGATCTGAACGTTCTTATCTCACAGGAAGAGTTAACTTGTGTGACAAGTTTGATTGAAGACTCTTAACGAGTTTAAGAACTCAGAATGAGTTGGAAACTCTAAAAAGAGTTGTTGAAAACTGACTAACCGATTGGTGTAATTAATTCACGTTACAAGCTTAATTAAGAACTCTTAACGAGTTTCAAAACTCAGAACGAGTTGAAACTCTGTAACAGAGTTGTTAGAACTAAAAATTCGGTTAATAGCCAAGCAGATCTGCCGTTGGTGAAGAGATTTTCTGAGATTTGATTTACTAACTGCCGAGCAGTTCGTTGATCTTCAGAAAAATCGCCCTCTCCGCCTAAGAATCCAATCTTGTGCGGTTTCTGTCTCCAAATCTCCTACCTCGTGCTGTTTAGCTGCCAAAACTGATCAACCCCTTACTCAGTTGAGTAATGCGGTTATTTATAAGGGGATAAGGGGTGTAACCAACCCCTAAATCCGCTCCTAAGTGGGCGGAAATCCCTCAGAACGTGGGATAAACGGTTGTGTGGCCGTTCAGCTTGTGTTTGAACAAGTCAAACGCCTAAATTGGCGTTCTGGGCCTTAACTCTGCGCCTAAGACTTGAGACGTAGAGTTAAATCTCTGCTAGAAATTGGAAACACGCAGGCCGCATGCATTCTGGAAATTGGAGACGCACAGGTCATTTGTGTGCTGAATCTCAACTCTGCGTCCTGAGTTTGAGACGCAGGATTGAGTGTTTGCTGAAGAACGCACAGTCTGCGTGCGTTTTGAGTTTTAACTCTGCGTCGCAGAGTTGAATGTCTGCTAAAGAACGCATAGGCCACGTGCGTTTTGAGTTTGAGAAGCGTAGAGGTGGGCTCTGCGTTTGGGCTAGGCAAAGGTTAAAGCTCATTGATCTTTGCTCATTATGGGGTGTGAAAATCGTCAGATTGTAACTCTCACCGTAGATTGTGAAGACTGCTGAATAGAGTTTCCATCAGTTATCGGAAGTGTCATTGAATTGTAACTCTTCTCGCTCTATGTGAAAAGTCCTCCATTTGCAGCTTTCATTTGTTGGCATGAAAGCTATCTGATTGTAACTTTCATTGTTGGAGCTTGATGGGGATCAGCTATCCATTGTGATTTTTAGACAGCCTACAGTCACTCACTAACCAAAACGTGTAGAACAAAGGATAACTCAACTTCCAGCTCACCCCTTACCACCGTCTTACTATAAACTCATGAAGTGACTAATCTGCTATTGGCATCCTCTATAAATATAGGTACTATTTGAGCTAGAATGCGGGTTCACAATCTAAAACCCCCTAAAGCACACACTGCATAAAAATAAGAGCACACAGTTTTTCTTTGACCCCACTCAAGTTCATCAACTGACTTGATCGTCGGATGTATCAGGGGGGAACTCATCCCCACCCTCTTACGACTCTTTGTGTGCAGATTGCTCGGCCATCCTAATTCCAAAATCAGGTATAAAGTCAAAGAAGAAAGCGCTCCCCCTCTCTTTGAGTTTATATAAACTCTGTGATTTTAATTGGCTGTGTGATATTTAACATCAACAAAAATCAAAAATTTATATTCTGCAAAAAAAATATGACAGACGAAGGTTCTAATCTCTTAGATAACAAAAGCAAACATTTTTTTTGTATATACTCCGTTGTTAGCATAAAAAAGAAAATATCCATACAGTTTGAAGCTTTTTTCAAGGGAAAAATGCTTCCAGCCCCCAAAACCCAAGAAAACGTGCTCCCACCCAAGACTTTGTCAATGGGTGCTTTGTCCCAAAAATAAAGATTTTGTTCTCTAAGCCCCCAAAACATAAAACCGAAGAGATTAAAATATGCAAAGACCATAATACCCTTCTCTCTCTCTCTTTATCATGATGTTACTGATAGTTGAAGTGAAATGATTGATGGCCATTGTTATTTTATTATTTTTATTTATTATTATTTTTGTTATTGATGAGAGGAACTAATTGTTTTGTTCGTATTGGGAGATTGTTAAGGTTACGGGTTTAATTGTTAAGGTTACGGGTCAATTGTTAAGGTTATGAATCCCTTCTCTCTCTTTCTCTCTCTCTCTCTCTCTTTATCATGATATTACTGTGATGATAGTTAAAATAATTGATGGGCATTGTTATTTTATTATTTTTATTGTTGATGAGGAAACTAATTGTTTTTGTTTGTATTAGGATATTGTTAGGGTTACAGGTTTAATTGTTAAGGTTACGTGTTAATTGTTAAGATTACGAGTCAATAAACGCATTAATTATTAAGGTTACGTATTAATTATTAAGGTTATGGATCCCTTCTCTCTCTCTCTCTCTTTATCATGATGTGACTATGATTATAGTTAAAATGATTGATGGAGATTGTTATTTTATTATTTTTATTTTATTATTTTCGTTGTTGATGGGGAAACTATTTGTCTTTATTTGTATTGCGAGATTGTTAAGGTTACGGGTTTAATTGTTAATTGTTAAGTTTGGGAGTTTGGACAAGAGGTTAGGGGTTCAAACCCCTACAACCATAATATTTTTAGAATATTTATTGTTAAGGATAATGGTTGGTTGTAAAGGTTATACATTGGTTGTTAAGGTTACGGGTTGGTTGTTAAGTTTATGGGTTTGTTGTGTAGGTTACAAGTTTGTTGTTAAGGATATACATTGGTTATGAAAGTTATGTTTTGGTTGTGAAGTTAACCTACACAACAAACGCGTAACCCAGTAACATCATCATAAAGAGAGAGAGAGAGAGAGAGAGAGAGAGAGAGAGAGAGAGAGAGAGAGAGAGA
>BQKN01001107.1:1542457-1567061 GCA_022839385.1 Asparagus kiusianus | reverse complement strand
ATTTTACCCTATTATACGGTAAGAAAAACATATCTATCAGGGGAAACAATCTCTTATAGGTTAGATCTAACATTTAGCCCTAAACATGAAGGAAAAACATTAAACCAAAATAAATACTCATGTTTTTATCCTTTAAGCAAAATTCCAGATCTGGGTTTTCCTTAAAAACTGGTTGGTGGGGATTTAAAATCTTAAACACATGATTTCTAGCATTCTCCCTATCAAGAGCATTGATTTATACTTGAAGATAAGGCTTAGACTCAATAAAACTCATAAAAACGTTTATAAATAAATAAAAACATAGGGAAGGGTTTGGGTGAGATGCTACTCGCCTCAAATGTGAAGAATAGCAATACCCTTCGCTGAAATCCAAGAGAGAACACTGAAAACCCCTTGAAATGCCTCCAAAAACACCAAGAACACCTAGGGTTTTGAGGGAGAGGAAGAGGGCTAGGGTTTCTTGGGAGTTCAGATGGGAAATGTGAGTTTTCGGGTGAGGGAAGCATATATAAGTCAATGAAAACCCGACCCGAAACCCAGCAAACCCGACCCGAAAACACCCAGAAAATCGTCGATAAGTCGACTCATGATATGTCATGAGTCGACTCATGACTCATGGGTCGACTCATAAATTATGAGTCGACTCAGCAGAAAGAAAATGGGAACAGGACTCGATATCATGAGTCGACTTATGACAGGCGCAAGTCGACTCAACCTGATCAGTCGACTCATGACATGTTATGAGTCGACTCATGAATAAAAATCTGCATACATTGATTCTTTTGCACACGATTTGCAAACTTGCAACTCATCCTCATACCTGAGGCATATACACATGCTCATAAGCTCAAATATCATTTCCCATGCATGACCATGCCACAAAGATATTTATAATATATATTAATTATCTTTGTTCACTCATATTCACACTTGAAAGTTGTCAAAATCAACGGGGTCTTACAGTGTATTATGGGGATTAGCTATCTATGATGATTCTTAGACAGCCTACAAAACCCCCTCCAAAGTTTTCAAAAGTTCGCGCTTGAGTGGAATGAATTTTTGAAATAGTTTAGATCTTAATTTTGTTTGATATTGAAATTGCTGATTCTTCATCCTGAAGTGTTTGTTCACTACATCCGTTTCGAAGGCATTGTGAACTTAGTTGTAGAAACTTGTTACGCAGGATCTGTATGCCGTGGCTCTTCTTCTGAAACATCAGCATGGGCCACGAAGGTGAGCCTTGCGTTCAGGAGTTGAAACACGAAGGTGAGCCTTGCGTTCTGAAGTTGAAATGCAGAAGTGAGCCTCGCTTTCAGAAGTTGAAACGCGGAGGTGAACCTCGCGTTCAAAAACGCGGAAATGAGCCTCACATTCAGAAGTTGAAACGTGGTGGTGAACCTCATGTTTAGAAGTTGAAACACAGAGGTGAGCCTCACATTTAGAAGTCGAACCGACTTAGTCTGAAATGCGGAGATCACGTTTGGGCGGGATTCTTGCGTAGAATCCCATACCGATTTGACGGCTCCAGATGTCTACAAATAGACCGCTATGGTCAAATCAAGAGTCTACTTGACTCTTTGATTTTTTGCTCAAATTTTCTTAATGAAACTTTTTGTTTAAATCTTTGGTGTATAACTATTCATCACCGCCGATGAATCACATGGTCCGCAAGAAGATAGTTGTGAAATCTAAGAAAACCGTCACGACGGGTTCAAGTGTGCCGGTGGCCTCGGCCGTCGGTGGTTCTACTGCTCAAGCAGCCATGCCACCGCTCAAAACTCCCCTGATTGGTAGTGAGTTTTGGACTACTGAACTTATTTCGACAAGTTTTGAACTTTAAACGATGAGCCAAACTCACGTTTTGTTATTGGAATGTAAGGGTGGACCTCTGCGTTTTAAATTTGAAACGCAGGGTTAGCCCTCACATTTAGAACTTGAAATGAAGCTTGACCCTCGCATTTAGATTATGAAATGCTAGGTTTATCCTCGCATTTAGAACTTGAAATGCGGGGTTGACTCTCGCGTTTTGAACTAAGTCTTTTAGACTTTTCTTAGCTCCTCGGTTGTTTTAAGCACCGATTGTTATCTCTTTGTTTGAAGTGCGTTACTCTAGTGAGCCCCTTTCACTCCATCGCCACTTTAGTCATGAAGGTGGCGCGGACCATAATGTGAAGTTCAGTCTTCACCGAGAACTTCCTGTCTTCTAGGATCAAGACCAAGAGCATGTGTAAACCGTTACTCAGGCTATTTCGACAACTCTTAGGGCTCTAGTCACAGATATTAAATTTGAGATCATAGACCATAAGAAATTGAACAAGACGACCTTCTTATTCTGAGATCCTATTGAAATTAAGACTAGGCATATGTATGACGGGAACTACAAGTGGCTGAGGAAAGTTGGGGATTGTAATCTCTTCTTGCCCAATATGGAGAGGATATTCCCTTTGTCATACTTTCAATGTGCTTCCATCCCAAGACATATGCATTGAGATCTCGTCAAAGAACAATACAAGGTTTTGATTGGTGCACTAACTTACCAAGGTGTTCGTTCGGTAGGTTACAGCCAGCAGGTCAGTTTTGATACCCACCTTAGTTGCAAGGGAATATCTAGTCGCCGAAGCTCATAGCCCGGCTAACACTTTTGTCAGAAAATTTATTGCAGTAAAAGGTGAATTTCCTACACAAGATTTTAGATTTCCTGGATGGGTGTATTCTGCTAAAGGAGGATGGTGGGCCTGGATGAAAAATTTTGTTTTGGAGGAGTTGAGGGAACCACTTGCTCGATCTGGCCTTGGGGACCCTGTGATGGCTACCCGGTATAGGATTGTACAGAGCCATTACAACTTCTTCGCCATGCTGGAGCGGTACAACCCAAAGACAAACGCATTCTTTACACTAGTTGAGGAGCTGGGTTTCGCTCTCCATGAAATGTTTGATACCTCTGGTCTACCATTTGGAGAACTGCCATATGAAGAATTCGTCCTAGGGAAGGAAGAACTTACAATTTTAAGAGCAGCTAGTCCTGAGATCTATGCCACTTTGTGCGAAGTTATGTGTCACTTCTATATCTGTACTCAGCTAACGAGAATACGAGGAACTGGTGTTAAATAAGTATCCTGGGTAGAATACTTGTTCCAAAATCTAAATTATAAGGAAGCTTCAGTGATCCATCTAGCGGCGAGCACTCTTATTGATATCGAGGCTCGTATTGATGCTGCTACCATTCACTATGTTAATGAAGCCAAAGAGGATATTTTTCCATCTCTCGCCAAGTTTGATAGTTTCCATTATCAAGCTTAATTTCCCATATCTGACATGACTTTATTCGCTGGATTTCTGATGCTATGGCCAAAATGGTGTGTGGTACCCACCAAAGCGATTGAAGCCATTGTGGTTGAGGTTGTATATCCTATGGTTCTCTTAGCTCATGGGAGACCGCTAAATCTTCTCTCGGCAATGGTATGCTGCCTGAAAAATAGCTTACAAGAGTTGTTTTTATTTTGTTCAAATCAAGGAGATGGGCTCCAGTGAGAAGAAGACCCTCAAAACTCCTAACCCGTGTGTACCGATACCATATACTTATTTAATGGCACGTTACATTTTACATTGCCCTACATTAATGACTACACCCACCCCCTACGATGGTTATTTCATTCCATTCATATGACGACTTGAATCAACTAAGTGGGAGGGTTGGTACATGATCAAGATCCGACAGATTTTGTCAAGGGATCTTAACTACCATGTTTTTGTTGCTTCCCTAACTTTGAAGGCGGCGGGTATGGTGATTTATATCAAGATATGAGGGGCCCCAATGGCTGTACAAATTTGAATAGGGGCATCTTTTGCTGGCTCATCAACATTAGTTCAGGCTATCTCCTTATTAGGTAGGACGGTAAATACATTATTGAGGCCTATCAGCCATATCGGTTTGCCCGACAGTTCGGATATGACCAGCTATATATTGGAAATTCCAACCCTCGGCTCACACTCGTCGGCAATTTGTACGAAGGAGCCAGACCTTGGTATTATTCGATAGCTGGTTGTACCGGAGCTACATTCAAACTCCACCACAAAACACCTAAATCCTACACTATTTTGGGCTTCTGTGCTTGGTATCATGCCGCCTCTCAGACAACATCGAACATGTCAATAACACTGCTTGGGGGACCTATATATTCAGTGAGACATCTGACATGATAGAGAGGGCACTGAAGGGATACAAATTATACTCATCTTGTCTGAAAAGATCAAAATAATGTATGAATCAAAGAGGGGATCTAAGATGACTCGTCTGAAAGTAATCTATGAGTATTTAACTTGTGAAGAAGCGGTGGTCAGGGATGAAAGAGGCGAAGCAGCTGAGGAAACTCGGGAAGAAGAGCCGAGAGCAGCTAAGGCCCATGAAGGGAGAGCAGTAGGGAAAAGAACCCTTACTGTAGAAGAAACACATCTCCATGAGAAGCGGAATCGCCAAAAATTATCGGTTGAGTCCCCGACTCCTAAAGTTCAAAAGGGAGCAAAGCTGATACAAAACGCTTTCAAGTCTGCACCTATTGTTCATGAGGAAGGGGAAGAATCATCTGTTGTAAGAATTTCTCATCAAAGGGAATTCCGCTCAATTGGCCCAGCTTTAATAGGTGTGGCTCCTTTCAATCATCCCTAAGAAGGGGAAGATGAATCAATTGCTAATGATGCGGAGTCTATCCCAATAATGGAACCCCTTGCTATGATAATTCTAAGTCAAGCTTCAAGTGTCGTTCCCCTAGTTACAGAGGTGACAAAAGTGCAAGTCGTGTCTACAACTACTCAAGCTGAGTAAGTGAGGCCTCCTGCAGGAGAACCTACAGTGGCCGAACTCGAGAAGCTTGGCAGAAATCAGTCTCCTTCTGCTTCAGCGCTGATGCCGACAATAGGAGCTTTAAAGCCTAGTCCAACAATAGAACTAGTTCGTAAGTTAGTTGTTGTCGTAAGTTCACCACAATCCTCTGTAGCAGAAGATGAGGATAAGTTATCATGGGGAACCTTTTGGGATGATGATGCTGATATCGATGAACCACTAACGATTACTTCCGACAAAGCGTCGGCTTATACTGTTATTTCTCCTACAGGTAAGCATTGTCCATTTTGAATTTCCATGAATTTTTTTTCTACATTCTAACAATTTTCATACACAGGATCCCCGACTTCGGTAGTTGAGGAGACTAGAGTAACAACTCCCCCGCCAGTGAAGCCACTTCCACTTGTGATTTCTCTCAAGCCTGCATGGGATACAAGTGTTTCTAGCTCAATTCAAGTGGGACCGCTTACGACTCTCCGCTCAAGTACTATGACTTTGAGTGCTTTGGTACCATCTCCAGCCGCTTCACCGAAATAACTTGCCACTCTTTCACCAAGCTTTGCAACTTTGAGGGCTTTGGCAACGTCTCCCGCTGCTTCTCCAAGCCTGATGGATATTTCTGACATGCTCAGAATTTTGATGGGGCAATTAAAAAGTGTAATGGAAAAGACGGTTGAAGTCGTCAGTGCTAGGTGGGCTCCTTTCGAGGCTTTTAGGCCTATTTTGATGAATTGCTTGAACAACAGATTTATAAGTGTTTAGAAAAATATTATTTTCAGATTACATTATTTATCATTATCTTTTAACACATGTATATGAAGTAATCAATCAAAATCATATAAAATCCATTTACTTTTAATAAAATATTTATATAATTGATAATATTTTAAATATTTTAGATTTTTAAAAATAACTGATAACATTTATTCGGATTTGAATATATAATTTATAATATTTTGGTTTTTGGTATTTAAGCGTTATAAATTTGGGGCTATAATTTTGTGAGAAATCAATAATGATACTAATGATTAGGGATTGAAATTAATGATTAAACACTTAAATTTAAAGAACAATATTGAAAATAAAATTAAGAACAATGATTATTAAAAAATTAGTAAATAGGCAAAATAACATCATACAAAGGTGGCAAAAATAAAATCTACCTATTTGATTTAATTTGGCTTAATTGTGTTGAGACAAATCACCAACCAAACTATTTCACCTGAAAAACATTGATTATAGGGTAATTCAAAACTTTTATGTTAATATGTTTGATTATGCAATAAATATTTAAAAAATTAAAATTTTAATAGACTACTTATTTCGCTTTCTGAATGTTTCATATAATAACTTTAAAACATCAATTATAGTGACTAGTGAACAATTAAAAATATTTATGTTTAATAAAATATATTTCCATGTTTATAGAGAAGAACAAGAGAACATGAAAATATATAATTAAATTTCAAAACATAAAGCATTAATTAGACCACATAATCAATATTGTTGTATAATGCTATTAATGTATATAAATCATAAGAAAGTAATTAAAATTAAACCCCTATCAATTTTCTTCTCTATATCTTAGTTACAATACCATTCATTACAATTCTAAACTTCAGTTATGAGCAACGTAGGATATCAAACATGGTCTATAAAATAAAGTAAAATAAAATATGTGTATATTACAACAGATATAAATATAAGAAAATTTAGAGACATAATTGAGAAGCGTAGGATATTGAACCTGGTAATGCATTAAAAGGCTTAGGAATTCTATTGCAAAATAACAACAAAATAAAATAAAACAAAGATCACGTAAATTCTAAGATGAATCACCTTGAGTTATCATTTTGATAATATTTGTATTTTAATACAAAATATAAAAAACCCAACCCTAGACCTAACATAACCCAACCTACATTCTTCAAAGAAAATGAATTTATAGAATATGACTATTACAATAAAGCATGAGAAATTAAATTAAATTAAATTAAACAAATGTATATAACAACATATATAAATAGAGGAAAATAAATAGATATAATCGAGTAGGATAGAATGAGAACCTAATAATGTATTAGGGGACAACTTAGGAATTCTATAGGAAAGTAGCACAATTAAATTAACAAAACAAAGTACGTGCATATTTTGAGATGAATTTCCAAATAATATTCAAGATTAATATTCAACAAAATTTAGTTACTAAAAAGCAAAGTTTGATATAATTTTAGTATTAAATTATAAAACCCCAAAATTTTGAATATTTTGTAATAAATAATAATAAATGAGTTACATTATGCAAAAATGATATTTATTTATGTTTGAGTATGCTAGGAATTGATTTGAGATTAATTCAATATATATATGTGAATATAGAAGCGATATCATGCACATGTGCACGAGCCTGATTTTGGGAAAAACGACCAGTTAAAAGTATATGTATATTACACACTGAATCAATTAGAATCTGGAAGAACTTAAAAGATAAAAATTCTAGGTCTCTTCAAGATCTTTCCAACAAATCTTTTATTACCTCATTCCAAGGTCAGACGTGAAAGTTATGGTCAAAATATCAAAGGTTATTTTTCTAGTCAGACTAGGTTTCCTAGTTCGGGTTAAACAGGTTTGTTTTGGGTTTGCCTCAATAAATATCTATGTTTTTCATAAAAATTTCTCGTTTTTATCATATCTATGAACCCAAGCAGCTATCATCTCCCCTTAAAAACCCTAGATCTTTTTCTTATGAATTTTTGAGAGCTTTGTGAAGCACAATACCTACACAAGGGTGAGATCTTCAACGTGTGACAAGGGAGAACGGGTTGTTCGTACTCGTGGATTGCTTGCTATTTATTTCAGAGGCTTAGAATGATGTTTGAGGCAAGATTATCTTTATCTAAACCCATCCTCATAGTTAAATAACTAATTTAGATGTTTAATATGTGTTTTCATGTTTAAATCTTAACTTGTGATGTTAAAAATCAGATTTCTTTTTTGATATTAAAACTTAAACCAATACTAAATTGGTAATCTTTTTTGCTATTTATGATAGTATATTGATCATGATCATTAGGGTTATTCATAATTTTATTTATATATGAGAAATTTAAGATATGTACTAAATATATATTTTTTTGCAGAAAACTGCAGCACTTCTATAATCTTTAACTGAGATTTTAAGATAGTAAATAAACTCTAAATTTAACCAAATAAGTTTCAAATGAAAGCTATAAATATATCTAGTTTCTAAACAGAAAATCATTGTTACAAAAAGTTTGTATAGAGAAGGATATATTCTTTTTACTAACAACATGTCCTGCAGAAAAGTTGTTGCACATCTATAATGTTTAACTGGAGATTTGGGATAATAAATGAACTCCAAACTAAAAAAAACTTGTGCTAATTGAAAGATGCGTGAATCTATTTTTTAAAACATAAAACTATTTCTAAAAATAGTTTTCCTAGAGAAAAATATGCCCGTTTTACTAATAGAAGTCCCGTCTGTTTTTCTACTCATTTTGTTGAGCTTGTGTTGAACTGTTTTGAGATACGTTCACGGAGTTTTGAGCCGCTTAATGTTATATGTATAGTCATGAATATGTTGTGTTACGCATTTGAGAATCCCAAGGAGATTATGATGAGTTTTAATTTGATCATATTTGAATTAGATATTGTTCATTCACATGTTAGATGTCGTTAATAAGCACAGCTCAGTACTATATGGGATAGTACGTCGACATACCAGATATACAAAGTTTATATATGAGGAGGATATCGTTGATGAGCTCAGTTCAGTACTACATGAGGTAATGCATCGATATTCTACATGTACAGGCTATTGAGTCGGATTTTAGGAGGCTTGATCTAGCCGTCAGTCCCGCACTAAGGTGCAATGAGGCTTGTGAGCCATATTTCTAGGATGGCTATTTGGTAGTTCGTCCCGTACTCATGTCATGCACTGAGATCGAGATGAGACTAATGAGCCGTGTACACAGTTCAGGATACCTACAAGGTAGTCTGTTACACTGAGACAATTACTTGATAGTCTAAGTATGGCAGATGTCGATTATGAATACGAACTATCACTGAACTATATGACCGAGATACGTTTCTTTTGAAAGTATACAAAATTATGTGTTAGTATTTTATTCTATCTCCCTAGTGATAGTAAAAGATATTATAAATGTGATGTGTTGATGTCTTAATTTTTTTACTGCTTTATTTACTTCTTAGTTGGGATCAATGATTAGAGATTCACAAGATTCACAACTTGAGACATATGGTATATATATGAGGGTTTCCTTATTTGGATTATTTCGCTCGACGTACCAGTCTTGTGTTGTGGATTTCCAATTATTAGCTTCATTAGATTGTCTTTTCTTAGTTCGGTATTAATGTTTAGATATCTACAATTTAAGACTTATGGTATATACATGAGGGTTTCCTTGTTTGGATTATTTTGCTCGACATACTACGTCTCGTGTTATAGGTTTCTAATTGTTAATCCCACTTAGATACGGGGAAAATAAATCTAGGTAGACTATGCTTAATAGATAGAGGCTTCACTCCATCTAGCAGCCCTTCCTCTGAGGAGGATGGAGGTAATCTTGCTATAGCGCTTTGACACTCTTATTATTGTTCTTTTTCTTTTAAATTAATTTTAGGTAGTTCGGAGTTTCGAAGAGCCGTAGGGTGACGGAGTTCTGGCATAGTCGCCGTCGCGTATTTTTACTTGTAGAGACTCCACTATAGTTTTGAGTTTTATCCAGACATTAAAGTTTCATTTTCATATTGTAAAGACAGTGGGCCTTAGTATAATTTTTAGTTGATTTATGTTGAGATATTTTTATTATTCAGATATCAGATGTATTATAGTTGAGACATAATTCTTTTTATTTATGAGATATCTCTTCTATATCACGTCTATTACTTTTATTCCCTTTATTTTGTCTGTTTTGTATCTATACTTCTATTTGGTTTCACTAGAGGATATTGCTATGATTGGTGAAACGCGACTATGCATAGTGTGGGTGCATGGTAGGTTTGACATCACTGGTTTTACCTTGAACTGTAGCCTTGTGTGAACCCATGAGCGTCACAGTTGGTATTAGAGCTCTAGTTCCAGCATCCTAGGATCATTTCTATGTCGAGTCGTCGAGCTAGGATAGAGTTTACTAGGAATCATGTATAGAGTCGGCTAGAAATTCCTAGAATGAGTGAGGATGTTATATACATATATTCAAAAAATTACAATTTTTTTTTGTGACAACTACCTTACTTTGATTGAAAAGTAATTACATGAATGATAAGTTATACGATTTTTTCTATTGGTATATGTTATGTTATTTATGATCGGGATCTCACTTACTATGTCAAATAAGCTCTCCTCTTGGTATTATAAACATTAGAACGAAGACGTGGTCGAGATAAAGCTTGTACCCAGAGAGCTGGGTAAGTAGAGCACGAGCCACAGCAAGCTCCACAGTATCTGATCAACTTGGTAATACCGATTGCAGAAGCAGAGACTAGCAACACTCGAGGAGTACATAGCAAGCTAGATTTCACTTTTTGAAGTTCCACCACCAGTTGTACCAGCCGTACCTATTGAAGAGGTAATACCGAAGGTTTCTCCATCGCCACATCTAGCTGTTAATAGAGTCGCAGAGCAGGAAGCTTGGCTCGGTAAGATTGAGGAAGATATTAGAAGTTGGGAGCACAAAAATTATAGGGCATATCGGATTCAGTTACAACCTATAAAAGGAGGAAATATGTGGGAAATACTTTTAGATTTACTTAATGTTGACTCACTACATAGACAGAGATTAGTTATATTCAGCTTAAAGGACGACGTTGGAGGATAGCAACAATTTTATTAATGCCGGAGCAGCGAATGTCAATTTCATAGAAGGATTTCATCTACTATTTCGAAAAGTAGCTAGACCTAACCTGATTAGAGCAGGGAGACGTACTAAGAGTTAATTTTGTAAGCATGATTATCTGAAGACCAGGACAAGAACAATAAATATTTTGTAAGACCGGGAGGAACCCAACAATAGGGTAAGGATTTTTATCACCACCAGCAGATCAGTGGTCAGGGTCACTAGTCGTAGGGCCATGGTTACGACTAATAGCAGAAGATCAAGGCACCAATAGAGGGACCAACATGCCAGATTCATGCTATCCAGGAAATTCCTAAGGATAGATAGTCTCATAAATTCTATCACCAGTAGCATAGCAATCACCAGCCACCGACATAGTTTATGCAATCGTACCGCGTGATCATAGTGTGAGCAGAGCTTTCTTAGTGATTATTCTTTTTCGGTTTGAATCTTATTCAATTTAGGAGCTTCGCATTCCTTTATATCTCATACCTTTATGGATAGGCTTCAGTTAGTTGCACTTTCCCTTAGACGTTCTGTTATCTATCTCTACTACTTTAAGGGAGGTATCCCTATTGGAGAGTATATGTAGAAGATATGTCATCAGTCTAGATGAGTCCGAGTTTATCATGGATCTTATCTTCTTACGGATGTCAGAGTTTGATGTCATTCTTAGTATAGATTGGCTATCATACTACCATGTTAATATCGACTGTTTTGCTAAAACAGTCAGCTTGCAAGCGTCCGATGGGTCTGAGTTGATAGTAACGACCTCACAGGGCAACCAGTTTGCAGAGTCATTTCTGACGTACATCGAGGAGGTGATGTTACGGGATAGTAGTGCAGATTTGAGTGAGACTCATGTGGTCTTAGATTATCAGAATGTCTTTCAGGACTACCGGTTTACCTCCAGTGAGAGAGGTCAAGTTTTTGCATCGAGTTGTAGCCAAGTACGACACTAATATCCCGAGCACCCTATCGTATAATACCTAATGAGATGAAGGAGCAATAAACCCAGTTAGTTGAGTTATTATCTCACGGTTTTATTTGCCGGGGTTATTTTCTGTGGGGAGCACCAGTCCTTTTCGTGAAGAAGAAGGACGATAGTATGCGCCTATTTAAAAAATTTTGTGAGTTGAACAAGGTCACTATCCGGAACAGGTACCGATTACTGAGGATTGACAACTTGTTCGACCAACTACAGGGACTGCAGGATTTCTCTAAGATTGTTCTTCATTCTGGTTATCATCAGTTGCAGGTTCGGGAGATGGATATTTCTAAGACCGCCTTTCTGACTCGATATGGGTCTTTCGAGTTCCTCGTCATACCATTTGGGCTAACCAATGCACCCGATGTATTCATGGATATGATGAACCGGGTTTTCTATCCATACTTAGACTAGTTCGTGATCATTTTTTTATTGATGACATCCTTATATATTCGAGATCCGAGGCAGAGCACGAGCAGCATATTCGTTTGGCATTATAGACATTGTAGGATCATCAGTTGTACGCCAAGTTCAGCAAGTGCAAGTTTTGGCTTTCTGGAGTCAGATTTTTAGGCCATGTTATCAGCTAGGAGGGTATTGTAGTAGACCCAACAAAAGGTAGAGGCCTTACTAGATTGGGAGCCGCCAAAGACGGTTACATAGATTCGTAGTTTCCTATGATTAGTAGGCTATTATAGGAAGTTCATTCAGGACTTCTCAAAGATTGAGACGCCGCTTACACGCCTTACGAAGAAGGGTGTACAGTTTGTTTGGGGTACGGAGTGCTAGGAGGCCTTTGAGACTTTGAAAACTAAGTTGACTATAACGCCAGTATTGGTTATTCCGAGCAGTGATAAGATATTTATCTTCTACACAAATGCACCATTGTCGGATCTTGGGGTATTTTGATACAGACCCGGAGAGTAGTAGAATATATATCGTGATAGTTAAGGACGCATGAGCAGGACTATCCCATGCATGACTTGAAGCTAGCAGTAGTGGTCTTTGTACTGAAGACATGGAGACATTACTCGTATGGAATAAAATTCGAGATTTTTTTTATGGACCATCAGAGTTTGAAATACCTTTTCTCTTAGAAGGAGCTAAATCAGAAACAATGATGATGGGTTGAGTTTATTAAGGATTATGAATTTGTGATTTATTATCATCCGAGGAAGACGAATGTTGTAGCAGACGTGTTGAGCAGAAAGCATCATCATATGATTGCAGCTTTGAGGTGCTTATTGTAATGGGATCTTCACAACCTTAGATAATTCGACTTTAGGCCAGAGATTGGTGGAAATAGTATACTTTTAGGGGCTATGTCAGTACAGCCATCTTAGAGTGATAGAGCGACCAGAGCTCAGCTAGAGGACTCTTGGATTCAAACTCGAAAGGGGGAGATTTTCAAAGAACCAACATCTAATTGGACCGTTAGAGTAGATGGAGGTCTTCAAATGAAGGGCCGATTAGTTATGCCAACTAGTGCAGAGCTAAAGAAGGAGTTGCTTGATGAGGCGTATCATTCTAGGCACACAGTGCATCCAGGCATAACAAAAATATACAAGGATCTGAAAAGACACTTTTGATGGAGCGGCATACGTAAAGAGATCACAGAGTATGTGGCTAAGTGTTTTACCTGCCAGCAAGTGAAGGCAGAACATCAGAGACCAGTAGGAACCCTACAGCCTTCACCTCTTCCGGAGTAGAAGTAGGCAGATATTTATATGGACTTTATTGTAGAATTACCAAGATCGAAGAAGGGGAATGATTCAATTTGGATAATAGTGAATCGGTTGACGAAGTCAGCACATTTCATACCAGTAAAGACGACTTACACGGTGGAGACTTATGCGAGGATATTCATCCAGGAGAAAGTGAGATTACATGGAGTTCTAGAGGCGATTGTATCAGATTGAGGCTCAGTTTTCACTTCGCACTTTTAGAGGAGGTTCTAGAATTCTTTCGGTAGCCAGTTGTCATATTCTTATAGTTTTCACCTACAGACAGATGGACAAATGGAGAGAGTCAACCAAGGAGTAGAGGATATGTTGCGGGCTTGTATTATAGATTTCTAGGGGAGTTGGGAGGACCACATCCTATTGATTGAATTCCCTTATAACAACAGTTACCAAGTGACAATTGGTATGGCACCGTATGAGACGTTGTACTTGAGGCCTTGTAGATCGCCTAGTTGGTTGGTAGAACTAGAGGACAACCTATTACTTGGACCAAAATTAGTGAGATAGACTATAAAAAAGTAGCAATAATTCGGGAGCGCATTTTGTAGCGCAGAGTCATCAGAAGAGTCATGCAGATCAAAGATGATGGCCATTAGAGTTCCAGATTAGTAACTATGTCATGTTAAAAGTGTCACCGATGAAGGGAATTCAATGTTTTAGTAGACGGGGAAGGATTACCCCGAAGTATATTGGTCCGTTCAGGATAATGGAGCACGTTGTAGTAGTTTTATATCGGCCAGCATCGATGTCGAGTATACATGATATCTTTCATGTTTCGATGCTTATTAAGCATCTACGTGACGAGGAGCAGCAGCGAGTGTTAGACATACCAGAGGTCAAGATTCTTGATGATATCACTATTATTGCAATTCCTGTGTGTATTCTTACCAAGGAGGACAAGAGACTTAGAAACAAAGTGATATCTTTAGTTAAAGTTCAATGGAATCAGAAAGGAGCCGAGGAAATTTCTTGGGGCACGATGAGGATATGCATCTCGATGACTTGCACCTATTTACGTGCACATATTTGAGCAAGTAAATTGTTTGGATATGATTTATCTATGTTTATGATTATCTATATGCTCATATCTATACTTAACGTTAGAATGGTAGTATTAGTACTTAGCTCCTAATTATTCGTGTCACGCCCGTTTCCCAAAATAACAGGGAATCGGAATGTGAACAAGCCCGCGACGTAATATATTGAGAAGAAATATACACTATTATTTTTTTTCTTCTCAATCCAATACGCTAAGCGTTAAACACATAAATCTCAATCACAGGTCCCCGATCACAATAGCAAGAATATATAGACAATCCAGAATAAGGAATAGATATATCATCAACAGTAAATCATCCCAGACATAAAAATATGTGTCCAACATACCCTTATTACAAAACAGTCCAACTAGGAATAAGAAATACATAGTCCATAAATAAAGTACTATTAAAATACTAAATCTATCATCAACAAAAGAAAAGTACGGTAAAAGAGTTTTAATGTCCAACTACTACTACGGAAGAAAATCACTACGCTTTAGTTGGATCTTCTACTCCTTCTGTAAGGCACGCCTGCTAAGAATCCTCTGGCTCCTGTACGATTCTGTACTGAGGCTGTCCGTCTCCTAAATCTGATATACACCAGAGAAAACAGGTGTATGTCAGCGTGCATAGCACACGGCAAGATCCCACAAGGAAGAAAAGAAACGGTCGAACGACCAAGGCGAAACAGTAATAAAAATAGAAGCATCAGCAGGAATCCAAAAAAACTAGATGACATCCACAAATATTATATAATAATCAAGAAACCAAAATCAATCAGTGACTAGGTCATGCAGCTAAAATTTAGAATAATCATCCAAGTAACAAGGTCATACACTAGATGGAATTAATACTTAAAATCTACAACTCGAGACGTAGTACGTCGATCGAAATAATCCAAATAAGAAAACCCTCATGTATATAGCATATGTCTTGAATTGTAAATAATTAAATATTAACCTCGATCTATGTATGGAAAGAAATACAACTGATCTACGTCTCACAAGAATCATACTTAGCTAAGAATCTAAGTCATGTAACTAGCCATTCTAAACAGATAATTGGTTCACATCTCACAGAGTCAACACTAATATCATCGGATAACTGACTGTTCACATATCCCCTACGTGCATCTCATTCAGGAATCAAAGTAGCGACACCGATCTACTTTGACCCAACAAACCAATCCAAGTGGCGACACTGATCCACTGTGACTCAACAAACCAACCCCAGTGGCAACACCAATCCACTGGTACGAACCTGGAAGATATATCAACAGTTTTATCCGATTACATAAACATAGACTTTCCCATCCCAACTCTTCTCATTTTCTAAGTCAACAATTAAGGTCCACAAAAGTTCTGGTTCACCACCTAAATAAGTCAACACACCCACACATGTCACTAGCTAGGTCTGTTCATGACGCACGATGCCACTAAATCATGAACTGCTAAGGTTCTCAATCACAACATCAAACAACAAGTAATTAAGATTAATACAATAAATAAAGATTATAATACATGATTAGAAACTACAAACAATTCGTTATGCATGAACAGTATAAGAGGGATCACCATTAGTAATTATTATACACATGAAATGTCAACATTACTCCTAATAAAATCCTACGACTTGTCGGGCCGGGTCTCACCGCTCTTCGAGTTGACTTACGACATCAACTCGAAAATCGGTCATCGTAATCCGTCTTTCGTGTCGACTCACGCGTGTCGACACGTCATATCGGGTCGACTCAGGCACTGTCTAACGATTATCTTTCCTTAACATGTTATTCTTTTTCTGCATGAAAATAATATTTTCCTATTTTATAAATTACCTTTAATTTATTCCTTTTCAATAATATTTTGTAAAATCTAACTTTAACACCTAACTTGTCATTTCATGCCCGTAATCTCTTAAAATACAATTAACAACATTATCAATCTAATTTCACCCATGCGCTCATCATTTCATGCTTGCTAACTTTTAGATATATGCTAGTATCACACATACTCATTTCACGCAGATATTCAAAAATGTAATTTAAACACAATGATGATATCACTCATAATATATATCTAACTAAGATAATTAACAATATAAAAGTGATACTAATTGAATGGTGAGATCTTGCCTCGGCGTGTCAAACTAATCGACCTCGGCGGTGCGGCTCGGATCCCACGCGAGGCACGACGTCGGGGAGAGCTTTAGCGAGGGGCTGTGGTGACGGGAGGTAGCTGACGGGTTGAGGATGTGGGCAGACACAGTCAGCGGAGGCGAACTGGTGGTGGTGATGAACCTCAGGCGGATCTGAGGGAGGGCTGTCGGGTGGCTGTTCGTCAAAGAAGATGGGCGTGGCTCGGGTCTGGGGTGGCTGCGGAGGAACTCGACGTCGGGCTAACCATGGAGGGGAGGAGGGGACTGGTGCGGAGGTGGTTGGCACGGGTTCGGTTGCTAGCAGTAATGAGCGGTGGTTCTTGCGGTCAGGCGAGGCGGGCGGCGCTGAGTGTTCAGAGTGGTGGGCGCTGGCGATGGCTTGAGGTGGTGGGGGTGTCGGGGAGTTGCTATAGGGGAAGGGGAAGGAGGCTAGTGGTGATGGGGAGGTGGCTGACGTGAGGAGGGGGTGATGTTAGGGAGCTAGTGGTAGTGAAGAGTTGCTAGTGGAGGTTGTGGTGTTGGAGGAGGCGACGAGGCGGAGCAGCAGGCGTATCTGGGCGAGATGGAGAGGGTACAAGCGGCGATAGGGAGGCTGGCGGCTTGAGGTTTAGGGGACAACGGCGGGAGGTTCGGAAACTTAGTTGCGGAGGCGGGTGGCGAGAGTGTGGGGGTGTTGGGTTCGTTGGATTGAGGAGAGAACGGGAGAGAGAGAAAGCAAGGGGATGGCGGCGGTTTTGTGTACAGGAGAGGAAGAAAGAGGAGAATAATATATATATATATATATATATATATATATATATATATATATATATGGTGTAGGGTTAGGGTTTAAAACAAAAATAAATTAAAATAAAATAGTTATGGGTATTTAAAAATTAAACTAATTACATAATAATTATCTACAAATAAAAACATACCTGTTGTGCTAATACAACAGTTGATACGAAATAGTCGAAATATACACATATTGTAAAAATAAATGAGAATAATTAATAATAATAAATATTTTTATTTACATTTAAAATGAAATAATTATGGGATAATTACGTACACAGTAAAACGTACTAGTTGTGCTAATATGACAGTTGATACGTAATTGTAGAAATAATATAACAAATTACACAAATAATACGTAATTAATAATACAACATAATACACGAAATAATACAAAATAGTAACAATAATACAACGTATTATTTAAAATAGTATGTAATAGTATCGATAATACAACAGATTAATTCTAGAAATTTTCACCGCATGAAATTAATTTATAAATATTAAAATCATTTAAATAAATATAAAACTTGGATTTTAAATCATAGAAAATTGTAGAAATTTGAAAAATATAAATACTCTTTTAAAAATTATAATTAAATATTTTAAAATACTAAAAAATTATTTTAACTAATATCAAAATTCATGGTCCTTATATTCTACCCTCCTTAAAATAAATTTCATCCTTGGAATTAAAATAAGAACTCATGGACAGAGATATGGAATGAGAGTGGGTACTCGCAAATCGACGAGACAAGAAATAATGTTCCAGAGTCAAAGAGTGATAAGGCAATAACGGAAGAAACAAGAACTTTATCTAGTATAGAAGGAAAATACATCTAAACTAGCACTCATAAATAAATTATAATGTCATAAGGAAATGCGAAATAAGGAAGTTCATACGCAAATAAAACTAAGAATGAACTATTCTTACTAGTGATAACCTAGTTGTTCGCCTCAGTTCCCACAGCTGACATCATAAACATCTATCGTTGTGGTTGCTGCCTTTGCGCTTCCTGATAAACCTGCTACTGTGAAGGAGGTGGTCCTGCTCGAGAGTAAGGTCTATGCTGAGCTGGAGCTCCTGAGGCTGACCAAGGTGGAGCTGGAAGAGCTGGTCGAATTGGAGGTAGGGGCAAGCTGACCTGTTACCGCTGCGGACAGTCCCGGCTGACATGGTCGGGGGATCCACATGCGTAACACTGACGAAGTCGCCTGCGGCACTCCTGCTGGGTATGTCCAGTGTGGCCATAATAAGAATACTTTACTAAAGACTGGCCACCGGTCTGCACTCTAGGGTGTTGATAGGGATGCACAGGAGGAAGTGGCTGGCGCTGAGAAAACTGTTGTCGCTACGGATTCTGCTACTGGCTCGAAGGTGGACGCTCATCATCTCGGATCGGAGCTACTGGTGTCCTGCTCTGGATCACATGTGGGTCTTCAGGCTCCTTCTGAATGCTCTCGATCTCGCGTGCTGCATCCAACACGGCGTCGTTAGTCGCAAGTGCTCTACCAGCTAGAGCCAATCTAATATACTTGTCCAGACCCTTCTGGAACTGATGCCTCCTGATAGTGGGGTCTGTAACAAGATGAGGAGCATATCGATTCAAGGAAGAAAACTCGTCCTCGTACTCATCAACGGATCAACCTCCTTGCTTGAGTTCGGTAAACTTACACAAAAGCTCGTCCCAAGCCGACTGAGGGAAGTACATCCTGCTGAAGCGATCTGTGAAGGTATCCCACGAAATCGGTCTCTCCAAATGAGCCTTCTTGCAGTCCACCAAATCCGAGCGGTGTCGGTGAGCTGAATATCCATGAGGTCTACCAACTCAGCATGGGCAAAGCAGGTCACTGTGAGAATAGTCTCAGTGACCTTGAGAAACTCCTCTGCTGCTAAAGGTCCCTCGATACCAGAAAAGAAAGGAGACTGCATATATCGAAACTCTCTAACTTCAGACTCTGCGCTACGGGGAGGCTAGTGCTGAGGCTCCCTGTGCAGCTGCCTAACCAGGTGCTGCTGATTCGTTGCCAGTCCCTGAATCATCTCTAGAAGTTGGCTCGGGTCCACTTTGGGCTGTGGGGCACTGCTAATAGACGGATTACTATAGTCACGTGTTCCTACTATGGTAAGCAATATCAAGAGGAAAACTAAGGTTAAAATCAAAACAATATATCAGAAAATAGGATCTAAAACATAGTTATTAAAATAATAGTATCAGAACATAATTGTAGTCTTACAGATGAAATATGATATGTATCTAAATTATCTACTATATTCTTACTAGTGAGGACTCGGGACCGTGACCTACATGGGTCACCACTACAACCTGTCACGCCCCGCTTCCCAACATACCTGGGAATCGGAACGTGAATAAGCCCGTAACGTATTAGATTGAGAAGAAACATACACTATCATTTTTTTCTTCTCAATCCAATACGCTAAGTGTCAAACACATAAATCTCAATCACAGGTCCCCGATCACAATAGCAAGAATATATAGACAATCCTGAATAAGGAATAGATATATCATCAATAGTAAATCATCTCAGATATAAAAATATGGGTCCAACATACCCTTATTACAAAACAGTCCAACTAAGAATAAGAAATACATAGTCCATAAATAAAGTACTATTAAAATACTAAATCCATCATCAACAAAAGAAAAGTATGGTTAAAGAGTTTTAATGTCCAACTATTACTACGGAAGAAAATCACTACGCTTTAGCTGGATCTTCTACTCCTTCTGCAAGGCGCCCCCGCTAAGAATCCTCTGGCTCCTGTACGATTCCGTACTGAGGCTGTTCGTCTCCTAAATCTGACATACACCAGAGAAAATAGGTGTACGATAGCGTGCATGGCACACGGCAAGATCCCACAAGGAAGAAAAGAAACGGTCGAACGACCAAGGCGAAACAGTAATAAAAATGGAAGCATACAACATGAATACAAAAAAACTAGATGACATCCACAAATATTAAATATTAATCAAGAAACCAAAAATCAATCGGTGACGAGGTCATGCAGCTAAAAATTAGAATAATCATCCAAGTAGCAAGGTCATACACTAGATGGAATTAATACTTAAAAATCTACAACTCGAGACGTAGTACGTTGACCGAAATAATCCAAACAAGAAAACCCTTATGTATATACCATATGTCTCGAATTGTAAATAGTTAAATATTAACCCTGATCTATGTATTGAAAGAAATACAACTGATCTACGTCTCACAAGAATCATACTTAGCCAAGAATCTAAGTCATGTAACTAGCCATTCTAAACAGATAAATGGTTCACATCTCACAAAGTCAACGCTCATATCATCGGATAACTGACTGTTCACATATCCCATACTTGCATCCCATTCAGGAATCAAAGTAGCGACACCGATCTACTTTGACCCAACCAACCAATCCTAGTGGCGACACTGATCCACTGTGACTCAACAAACCAAACCTAGTAGCGACACCGATCTACTAGTACGAACCAGGAAGATATATCAACAGTCTTATCTGATTACATAAACATAGACTTTCCCATCCCAACTCTTCTCATTTTTTAAGTCAACAATCAAGGTCCACAAAAGTTCTGGTTCACCACCTAAATAAGTCAACACACCCACGCATGTCACTAGGTCTGTTCATGACGCATGATGCCACTAAATCATGAACTGCTAAGGTTCTCAATCACAACATCAAACAACAAGCAATTAAGACTAATACAATAAATAAAGATTATAATACATGATTAGAAACTACGAACAATTCGTTATGCATGAACAGTATAAGAGGGATCACCATTAGTAATTATTATACACAAGAAATGTTGACATTACTCCTAATAAAATCCTACGACTTGTCGGGTCGGGTCTCACCGCTCTTCGAGTTGACTTACGGCATCGACTCGAAAATCGGTCATCGCACTCCGTCTTTCGTGTCGACTCACGCGTGTTGACACGTCAGGTCAGGTCGACTCAGGCACTGTCCAACGATTATCTTTCCTAAACATGTTATTCTTTTTCTGCATGAAAATAATATTTTCCTATTTTATAAATTACCTTTAATTTATTTTTTTTCAATAATATTTTGTAAAATCTAATTTTAACACCTAACTTGTCATTTAATGCCCGTAATCTCTTAAAATGCAATTAACAACATTATCAATCTAGTTTCACCTATGCGATCATCATTTCATGCTTGTCAACTTTCAGATATATGCTAGTATCACACATCCTCATTTTACGCAGATATTCAAAAATGCAATTTAACCACAATAATGATATTAATCATAATATATATCTAACTATGATAATTAACAATATAAAAGTGATACTAATTGAATGGTGTGATCTTGCCTCGGCGTGTCGAACTAATTGACGTCGGCAGCGCGACTCGGATCCCACGCGAGGCACGGCATCGGAGAGAGCTCCGGCGAGGGACTACGGTGATGGGAGGTAGCTGACGGGTTGAGGACGTGGGCAGACGCGGTCAGCGGTGGCAAACAGGTGGTGGTGATGAACCTCAGGCAGATCTGAGGGAGGGCTGTCGGGTGGCTGTTCGTTGAAGAAGATGGGCGTGGGTCGGGTCTGGGGTGGCTGCGGAGGAGCTCGACGTTGGGCTGACCATGGAGGGGAGGAGAGGACTGATGAGGAGGTGGCCGACACGGGTTCGGTTGCTCGCGGTGATGGGTGGTGGTTCTGGCGGTCAGGCGAGGTGGGCGGCGTTGGGTGTTCAGAGTGGTGGGCGCTGGCGACGGCTTGAGGCGGCAGAGGTGTCTGGGCATTGCTGCAGGGGAAGGGGAAGGAGGCTGGTAGTGATGGAGAGGTGGCTGACGTGAGGAGGGGGTGATGTTGGGGAGCTAGTGGTGGTGAAGAGCGGCTGGTGGAGGCTGTGGTGTTGGAGGAGGCGACGAGGTGGAGCAGCGGGCGGATCTGGGCAAGATAGAGAGGGTACTGGCGACGATGAGGAGGCTGGCGGCTCGAGGTTTAGGGGATGACGACGGGCGGTTCGGAAACTTGGCTGCGGAGGTAAGTGGCGGGAGTGTAGGGGTGTTGGGTTCGTTGGATTGAGGAGAGAATGGGAGAGAGAGCAAGCAAGGGGATGGCGACGGTTTTGTGTACAGGCGAGGAAGAAAGAGAAGAATAAAAAAATATATAAATATATATGGTGTAGGGTTAGGGTTTAAAACAAAAATAAATTAAATTAAAATAGTTACGGGTATTTAAAAATTAAACTAATTACATAATAATTATCTACAAATAAAAACGTACATATTGTGCTAATACAACAGTTGATACAAAATAATCGAAATATACACATACTGTAAAATTAAATAAGAATAATTAATAATAATAAATATTTTTATTTACATTTAAATCAAATAATTATGTTATAATTACGTACACAGTAAAACGTACTAGTTGTGCTAATACGACAGTTGATACATAGTTGTAGAAATAATACAACAAATTACACAAATAATACGTAATTAATAATATAACATAATACACGAAATGATACATAATAGTAAAAATAATACAACGTATTATTTAAAATAGTACATAATAGTATCGATAATACAACAGATTAATTCTAGAAATTTTCACCACACGAAATTAATTTATAAATATTAAAATCATTTAAATAAATATAAAACTTAGATTTTAAATCATAAAAAATTGTAGAAATTCAAAAAAAATATAAATACTCTTTTAAAAATTATAATTAAATATTTTAAAATACTAAAAAAATATTTTAACTAATATCAATATTCATGGTCATTACAATTCGTAACATATGGTATATATCTAGGGCGTTCCTTGTTTGGATTTTTCACCTGACGTACTTGTTCCGCTTAGTTGGGGGTTAAGTGAGAATATTTGTATTCTAGATAGTTAAGTATAGATATCGATGAAGATCCTTGAGAGCGCGAAGATGTTATGCATTGCGACTACCTGCACCTGTTTGAACAAGTAAGTTGATTGATTTTAATTGGTGTTCATGATTACCCATGAGGTCATATTTATATTTAACGCTAGAATGGGAATGTTAACACTTAACTTCTAATTATTCAGAACACATGGTATATATATGGGGGTTCCTTGTTTGGATTTTTCGCCCGACGTACTAGTTCCGTTTAGTTAGGAGTTAAGTGAGAATATTTGTATTCTAGATCATTAAGTATAAATATTATTATATTTTATATATGAAGATTTATGGTAATGTATTATTAATCGCTAAGATATGTTTGCTGAATTTTAGGGACGAAATTCTTTTAAGGGGAGAAGAATGTAAAACCCCAAAAATTTAAATATTTTATAATAAATAATAATAAATATGTTATATAATGAAAAAAAATATTTATTCATGTTTGAGTATGCTAGGAATTGATTTGAGATCAATTCAATGTATATATGTGAATATAGAGGTGATATCATGCATATGTGTATGGGCCTGAATCTGGGAAAAACGACAAGTTAAAAATATATGTATTTTATATACCGATGCAGTTGGAATATAGAAACACTTAAAAGACTAAAGTTGTAAGTCTCTTCAAGATCTTTCTAACAAATCTTATATCACCTCATTCCGAGATCAGACGTGAAAGTTATGGTCAAAATACAGAAGGTTGTTTTTCTAGTCAGACTAGATTTTCTGGTTCGGGTCAAACAGGTTTGTTTCGAGTTTGCCTCTATAAATAGCTATGTTTTTATGAAAATTTCTCTATTTTATCATATCTATGAACCCTAGCAGCCACACTTTTCTCTCAAAAAACTTAGATCTTTATCTTATGAATTTTTGAGAGCTTTATGAAGCACAATACCGACACGAGGGCGAGATCTTCGACGTGTGACAAGGGAGAACAAGTTGTTTGTACTCGTGGATTGCTTGCTATTAATTTCAGAGGCTTAGAACAACGTTTGAGGAAAGATTATCTTCATCCGTAGGACCACCACTGATCATGTTGATGACCTCTTGTGGCTAGGCTCCGAGGGTCGGCTATCTTTGCGCGACCGAGAATGAGGTGACCGCGAGTGAGATCTTCTATCCTACTTGGGTGGATCTTCCCTTCGATCCCATCGAGAGATGAGGTTCTTCAAGTACCCCCTCTCAGCCAGGTCCTCAATATCCCTCTTTGTGACGCCCCAGGGTTCACACAAGGCTGCAGTCCTAGGTGAAACCC
>BQKN01001107.1:1486739-1502457 GCA_022839385.1 Asparagus kiusianus | reverse complement strand
AGGGAAGGCACAGAAGCGACCTGCACTCTAAGAAAACTTTGATATAGAAATTGATGCCTATGATATTTGAAAAGTGATTTCAGTCATAGAGGAAGAAGACTATTCTGTACGGAATCAGGGATGTTTTGTAGAAGCCACGTGCACAACGGTACTCGGATAATGGTGGATGCTTGTTAGATAGTCCGAAAAATTATGATATATAGATGTATTGTAGTTCTATGTCTTTTATAAATTCAGTGCACGAGTGAAGGACTGGCAACTCTATTTGATCAATAGATGCATTTATACCATATTGGTACTTCTGTATTAAATTGTCTAAAGGATATTCACCATTTGTGTACCTACGCGTTCTATAATCTACGGAGTTTCTTTAAACACATGGCTATATAGTTTTTCAATTAAACATTCTAGTGTTCTTCGCGTATGAATAGCTATTAGTGGTGATGTATACATTGGATTTTTGGATCTCCAGTATATGCACACTGCACTGTATTACTGATCGTGTCCATACCCGTATTTGACTATGGTAAACCTTCTGAAATCCTATCTTTAGCATGCACCCATATATTTTTGTCTATGTTGCAGGTGAATTGATATACACTACTCTAGTAGTGTAGGCAGAGAAATGACTTGAAGCAAATTTAAACATTTGTTTCAGATGCAAACAGTATGAATTCAAAGTGGTCCCTGTAGTATAGATCTTGAAGTGTTATAAGGCTTAGGCTTTATCCTTCTGGTTAGAAATCAGAATTGATGATATTTATTAGGTTTTCTGTTGAGATGCAACTTAGAAGAAATTGCATATGTAAATTGGTGCTTCCTTGTCTTGAGAGAAGAGGTTTGCAAATATCCTGATTGTCCTTTCTGCGGTTTCGGTACTGAACAGTGGATCATCTGGTTTTTTACTCTGATAAAGGTAGGATTTGGTACTCTATTTCATTTTCCATTGGCATCTTGTGTTTACATTACTTGGCGACTTACACATGATCCAGTTTTCAGGAAGAGAAACCCTGAGGTGGAGGCAGTAATCAGGCCCGGCCCAAGAGGGGGGGTAAGGGGGGGCGACCGCACAGGGCCCCATTTCAAAGGGGGCCCCAAATTTTTAAAAATGCCCATAGTATATTTCTTAATTCTTTCCAATAAGTTTTTTGTTTGTTTAAAAAAGGGCCTAATAATCTAATACTAGCCCACTAAATTAAATAATAATTTATGTCCATTGCCTAAGCCTAACTGTAGCATCAGCGGAAAGGAGTTTTTCAAAATTGAAGCTGATAAAAACATATTTGCGCTCAACATTATTACAAGAAAGATTGAATGACCTTGCAATTCTATGCATCGAGAAGGATATGTTGGAAAAGATAGATATAGATTCTATTATTGATGATTTTGCATCAAAAAATGCACGAAAACATCGTTTTTGTAATTTTTGTATTTTTATGTATTATTTCTTTTGTAAAATAAATATAATTCAATAAATTTATAATTCAATATTTATATAGAAGAGGGCCTCATTTTATCATTTCGCACAGGGCCTCAAAAAAGCTTGGGCCGGCCCTGGCAGTAATTCGGCAAATCAAATTCTTCCTCAGAGTGGATTTGTGCATCCAGCGAGAGTTTATATGCTGAGCTAAATGATCTGGGGGTTTAGTTCTGTTGTTCTCCTCTGCTTTTCTTAATTTTCGTTGTTTTTTCCCCTAGTTTTTTTCCCTTGGAGTACTGAGGTCATACATGTGTAGTATGATACATGTTGTGAGTTGAGTTCTCTTGTTGGAGTATTCATTGATATATTTGGTACTGAAATGTTAACCTGTTTCCATAACCAGAAAGATTGAAGTGGTACAGGAAGGTTTAACTGAATGTTTTATTGTGTACCTTTATGTCGCGATGAGAAAGCTATGCTAGTCTATTTAATCCCCATTGACCCAAAAGAACTTAATCCTACTTGAATTGTATGTGAATACGTGAGGAGACAAGTGGGGGCCACACCCATGTGAACGCAGTCTTCACCAATTGTTTGACGAGTTTGAGTTTCTTTAACTGGTTTTCGTTTTCCGCTGATTAACCGGCCCACCCGAACCCGAAAATTAAAGCTGCTATAAAACCACCGCCTAGGTTTTTTGTTTTCTGTGTGGAAGGAGGTTAAATTTGTTTCGGCTGCTCCTTTTTGGCTGCGATAAGAAGAAGAAAAGGAGCAGAGACTTTGGGTGTTTTTTCAGCAGGAAAATTTTTCGGTGCAGTCCTTTTGTGCAGCCTTTTGTAGAGAGATAGTGTGAGGGATTTGAGAGTTTTTGTGTGAGGGTTTAGATTGAGAGTGATTGTAAACCCTAGTTGTATTCTCTCCCTCTATTAGTAGATCTCCCCCCTCCTTGCCCCGTGGACGTAGGCAATTTACCGAACCACGTAAAAATTAGTTGTACCGCTTTTGTGTGATTTGTAATAGCTTTTTAGGTTCCCTTGACGCGCAGTCCTAGAGCTGACGAGAGGAAGAGCTAATATCCTACTTTCATAGGATATAGGCTTCAGATTCTTATTCCCTTTGAGAAACAAGAATTCTTATTACGACATGACTCTCTTGTTTTGCTGCCGAAGTGTTGCCGAAATTTCCGCTGCGCGCAACAAGTGGTATCAGAGCCCAGATTTCAGATCTAGGGTTTTTTTTGGTGGAGGAAGATTCTTGTGTGAAGCTTGGTTCTTGGAGTTCTAGGCTTCGGTGGAGATAGCATTAGGAGTTACCGTTAGAGATTTTGCTTTCCTCGTGTGGATAGGAGATCTATTTGGAATCCGATCTAGGGTTCAGTTGGGTGGTTCCTAATTTTTTATCAAATTTATTCTTTCTCTACAATTTGGAGTTAGTTCGCAATGGGAGAAGAAGGTGAAAGCAGCAAATCGATGGCGAGTACAATTCAAGTTGGTTTTCAGAACACCAAAATTAGTGTGGTGAAATATGACGGAAAAATTAACTTTGGTTTGTGGATGAGCGACGTACAGGATGCGCTCAATACTCAAAATTTGGAAGAGACCATTATGGTCCACGAGAGGCCACCTAAATATGATGAGGCGGTATGGGATAAGATGAATAGGAACGCGTGTGGGGTGATCAGGTCCTGTTTAGAACAGGAGCTGAAATATGATGTGATTGGGGTGACGTCTGCAATGAAGATGTGGGAAATTCTCAACAATAAGTATCTCACAAAGAGTGTTGAGAACAGGTTGCACTTGCTGCGAAGACTCTTCAGATTTCAGATGTCCAGAGGCACCTCGCTAGCGGCTCATGTGAACAACTACACTAAGTTGTTGTCGGACTTGGCGAATGTTGATGAGAAGATATCGGATGAGTACAAGGCAATTATTTTATTGGGCTCCTTACCGGATGAGGAGTATGATACCTTCGTGCTCACTTTGTTGAATGGAGATCTTCTATCAGCTATAGTGAAGTGACTAACGCTTTGACAAATTACGATTTGAGGAGGAAGGACAAGGAGACTTCCCGTGCTAGCACTTCAGGCGAGGCCTTGTCGACGAGAGGTAAAAGCCCATATCCAAAAGGTGGTAATAAAGGAAGGTCAAAGTCCAGAGGCCGTCACCAATTAGCAAAGAACCAATGTGCATTCTGCAAAGAGCAGGGATATTGGAAAAGAGACTGCCCGAAGCTCAAGGAGAAGGAGAATGGCAAGAAAAAGGGCCCGAAGGCCAATGAGGTGAACGTTGCGAAAGGTGATGATTCCGATGATTCGTGCTTTTCTCTATTGATTACTCCAGAGGTGAACCATGTGGATGCATCAGATTGGATGCTTGATTCCGGCGCTACTTTTTATGTGACCCCTAGGCGAGACTAGTTTGCATCTTTTGAGAAAGTCGACGGGGGGTGTTGTTGTCATGGGAAATGATCAATCCTGTGGCGTTTGTGGGATAGGTACCATTCGGGTTAGGATGCACGATGGAGTAGTCCGTGAGTTGAAGGAGGTGAGATTTGTTCCCCAATTGAAGAAAAATCTTATCTCGGTTGGAGCTTTGGAGGCGAAGGGATTCAAGGTGACTTTCGAAAACGCTGTAGCGAAGGTTACTAAGGGATCATTGGTGGTGATGAGGGGAGTCCGCAATCAAAATTTGTATTATCTGAAGGGAAGCATCGAGATTGGCCAGGTTGCTTCGGCTATTTCAGAAGCGGACATGAGCAGACTTTGGCACTATAGATTGGGGCACATAGGTGAAAAGTCACTGCAGGCATTGTGCAAGCAGGGGCTATTGAAGGGAGCCAAGAGTGGGAAGATTGAGTTCTGTGAGCACTGTGTTCTTGGCAAGAAGACGAAGGTGAAGTTCGGGACTGCCATTCATCAGACGAGGGGCATCCTGGACTATATGCACACAGACGTTTGGGGTCCCACCAAGACTGCATCACTTGGTGGTTGATATTGGTTCGTCACTTTTGTAGATGACTATTCTAGGCGTTGTTGGGTGTACACCATGACGAAGAAGAGTGAAGTCCTAGATTTGTTTGTGGAGTGGAAGAAGAGATTGGAACTGCAGACGGGGAGAAAGATCAAGACGTTGCGATCCGACAATGGTGGTGAGTATACTTCTGACCCCTTTCAGCAGCTATGTTGAGACGAGGGCATAGAGAGACACTTCACGGTTAGTCATACACCGTAGCAAAATGGGGTGGCAGAGAGATTGAATCGGTCTTTACTGGAGAAGATTCGATGCTTATTGTCGCAGAGTGGTTTGGAGAAGATCTTTTGGGTTGAGGCACTTACGTATGCGAGTCACCTCATTAATAGGCTGCCTTCATCTGCGATTGAGGGGAAGACCCCTATAGAGATGTGGTCGGGAAAGCCAGCACACGATTATGACCAGCTCAAGGTATTTGGGTGCCCTGCATATTATCATGTTAGAACTGATAAATTGGAACCTCGAGCTAGGAAGGCCATATTTGTAGGATTCAAGCGTGGTGTCAAGGGATACAAGCTTTGGGATCCAGTTGATAAGAAGATTGTGCTGAGTAGGGACGTCACGTTTGATGAAGCTTCTATCTTGAAGCTTCCCAGCTCTCATCAGGTGGAGAGCGACCCGACGGAGGAGATATCGTAGGTGGTGAAGATCGATGCAGCTCCACATTGTCCAGATGGTACAGTATCCATGCAGGTGCCGACTGAGGTGACGCCAGGCGAGCACGACGGTGACATGGAGGATACGAGTACTAATGTGTAGGATCAGGAACCGACGGCTCAGGTTCAGGATTCTATTACGGTTCGGAGACAGAGGAGAAACATACAGATGCCAGCATGGTATGTTGACACAGTTGCGTATGCACTTCCGGTGGAGAGTATCGATGAGTTAGTACCTACTACATTCAGAGAGGCCGAACAGAGTTCGGAGGCTGATTCGTGATAGGTGGCTATGCAGGAGGAGATGGAATCTCTTCATAAGAACGATACATAGGAGCTTGTTGAGCTTCCAAAGGGGCGGAAGGCAATTGGTTGCAAGTGGGTATACACGAAGAAGGAGGGCATTGAGGGCACTCCATTAAGGTTCAAAGCTAGGTTGGTTGCGAAGGGCTATGCACAGGAGGAAGGTATTGACTATAATGAGGTTTTCTCTCCGGTAGTGAAGCACTCTTCGATTCGGATTCTGCTAGCTTTTGTGGCATAGTATGGATTGGAGTTAGATCAGTTAGATGTGAAGACGGCATTTCTGCATGGTGATCTTGATGAAGAAATATATATGACTCAGCCATTGGGATTCCGAGCTGCAGGGAAAGATAAGTTGGTTTGCAGATTGAAGAAGTCGCTATACGGTTTGAAACAGTCTCCTCGACAGTGGTATAGGCGATTTGATGGTTTTATGATTGGTCATTCGTACACTCAGAGCCAGTTTGATCCTTGCGTATATTTTCGCAAGTTGAAAGGAGGTGCGTATATTTATTTGTTGCTCTATGTCGATGACATGTTAGTTGCCTTTACTTCCAGGTCGGCTATAGATGAATTGAAAGTTCAGCTATCAAATGAGTTTGAGATGAAAGACTTGGGTGAGGCGAAGCGCATTCTAGGGATGGAGATCGGCAGAGACAAGAAGAATGGCAGAATTTATTTGACACAAGTGGCTTATTTGAATAAGGTTCTACAGCGATTCCATGTTAGCATGGATACGAAGCCAGTTAGTGTAACTTTGGACGCCCATTTGAAGCTTTCAGCTGGTCTTTCACCAAAGTCAGTTGAAGATCGTGAGTTGATGTCGAAGACTCCATATGCGAGCGCGGTTGGGAGCTTGATGTACGCGATGGTATGTACGAGGCCAGATTTGTCACAGGCGGTAAGCATGGTATCGAGATACATGCACGATCCAGGAGTGGGTCATTGGGACACCGTGAAATGGATTTTGAGGTACATTCAAGGTACGCTCAATGTTGGTTTAGTTTATGAGCGGGACATTACAGGTGGGCAGTTGTGCATTAGCTATGTTGATTCGGATTATGCCGGGGATTTCGATAAATGCCGGTCTACGACGGGATATGTGTTCACTTTGACCCGTGCGCCGGTGTGTTGGAGAAGCACCTTACAGTCGACGGTGGCTTTGTCTACGACGGAGGCAGAGTATATGGCAGTTACGGAGGCTGTGAAGGAGGCTATTTGGCTTCGAGGACTTTTGGAGGAACTTGGTATATCGCAGCGGTCCGTCACTATTCATTGTGATAGCATGAGTGCTATCTATTTGGCGAAGAATCAGGTTTTTCATGCGAGGACGAAGCACATTGACGTTCGTTATCACTTCGTTCGGGATGTTCTTGAAGATGGCGATGTGAAGATTGTGAAAGTCCACACAAAGGATAATCCGGCGGATATGCTCACTAAGGTAGTTCCGAGCAACAAGTTTGATCATTGTCGAAGCTTGTTGCACATTCGTGATTATTGAGGCCGTTGACGGCCATTTGGGTGAACTACGTTCAGCTTGATTCCTTGGGCAAGAGGATACGTAGGCAGTCTTTTAGATGCAGCCGGTTTGGATTAGTTGATGGGGTGAGATTGTTTGGACTCTCGTTCGGGTTCTTGACTTGTTGTGAATTGAGTTCGTACTGGACACAACAAGTGGGACATTTGATTGCTTTGGTGTCGGCTCAGTTTTGAGAAAACTTCGCCGAGGTGGAGAATTGTGAATACGTGAGGAGACAAGTGGGGGCCACACCCATGTGAACGCAGTCTTCACCAATTGTTTGACGAGTTTGAGTTTCTTTAACATGGTTTTCGTTTTCAACTGATTAACCGGCCCACCCGAACCCGAAAATTAAAGCTGCTATAAAACCACCGCCTAGGTTTTTTGTTTTCCGTGTGGAAGGAGGTTAAATTTGTTTCGGCTGCTCCTTTTTGGCTGCGATAAGAAGAAGAAAAGGAGCAGAGACTTTGGGTGTTTTTTCAGCAGGAAAATTTTTCGGTGCAGTCCTTTTGTGCAGCCTTTTGTAGAGAGATAGTGTGAGGGATTTGAGAGTTTTTGTGTGAGGGTTTAGATTGAGAGTGATTGTAAACCCTAGTTGTATTCTCTCCCTCTATTAGTAGATCTCCCCCCTCCTTGCCCCGTGGACGTAGGCAATTTGCCGAACCACGTAAAAATTGGTTGTACCGCTTTTGTGTGATTTGTAATAGCTTTTTAGGTTCCCTTGACGCGCAGTCCTAGAGCTGACGAGAGGAAGAGCTAATATCCTACTTTCATAGGATATAGGCTTCAGATTCTTGTTCCCTTTGAGAAACAAGAATTCTTATTGCGACCTGACTCTCTTGTTGTGCTGCCGAAATTTCCGCTGCGCGCAACATTGTATACGTACCGAAGGTATGAATAACCATATATTGATTTATTATGTTTCTTCTGAAGTGGAACTAATCCCATCTTATGAATAGATGTGAGACCCTACTAATAAACCTTTATCTCGGCTCAGATCCCCAAGTCTAGCTCAAGCCCAAAACAAGTGGCTAATGAAAATAACGTCTGGACTTAATACTTTGTAGTTTATAGAAGTCACATCCGAGGTAAACGTCACAACATGCGCATCCAAATATAATGTCATGTGCGCTCCACAAGAATCCTAACCCTTACTAACATATGTAGTGTCAAATTAAACAAGATATCCTACTAAGGACATCAAACATGTTTCAATACATCAACATAACTATTCTTTTTAAGATGAGAAAACATCGAGTCTGTTGAAGTTTCATACTTAAACTGAATGGCTGCAAAACAATCCTAACATTTTATGTATGTCATATATGATCACTGATCTTTCGAGTGAGTTGTAAGAATGTTATTTATCCAAACTGAAGCTTGATTTAGTGAAAATTTCAAATTGGATAATGGTACCAACCCTACTACTCGAGTTTCTTGACATCGAGCGCATTTTTGTTGGCTGAGAACCAAAGAGATTGGAAGTCACATTTGATAGACGGGCTGTCTCCAGGATGGTAAATGGTTTATATCATATACTCATATGCTCCCGGATTTGGATGGTGAGGCTTCTCTATCGGCTGCATAGGACTAATTTGATTCATTTATGTCTTTTATCTCTTCATCCACAATTTTTCGTTTCATATTTAAGGCATGAATCAACCTGAAATTGTCCAGTCAGTTTTTTGTTTAACTGTACACCTTCCGGCTGCCATAATTAGTTTATGATTTATCCCCCAAAATATGATCAGTTCATAATTTAGTGTCTTTCAGTTTGCCTGTAACTTTTGGTTCTCTAGAGAAGAGAATAATAAAACCTCGTTCTCTAGTTTGTGTCTTTACTACAAACAGCAAAATTGTTATTTTTTATAATCTAAGTGGTACCCGCTTCCTGTTTATGGAAGGCATTATCAATACTAATCATGGATTTTGGACCGCACACCGTTCTCTTAAATTGTATTATATCTGTGTACAGAAATAACTTCTGAATAATTCATTGTTTTGTTTCTTATTTAAGTACGAGAAACTAGAAACGAACAACGCATGAGGCGATGATATTTGGATATCAAATCATAGAAAATCTATGGAAGGTACTCTGTCACTTCCTACAGCTATACAATATAATTAGTGGTTAAGGCATCATTGTTTACTAGATTTAATCAAAGAAATGATTCCAATACTTTCACTGCTTCAGATACTTAGCTTAGATGTGACACTATTAAGTCCAGAATTTGCAGCAAAGCATTCATTTAACCTTTTCCTCTCCTCAACCGTCTCCTTCGTTCTTTTAACATTTCTATTAATTGAGAGTTGCAAAAAATAGTTGCTATTGTGATCCTAATGATTTAATATCTTTATAACTCTATTAATTATTTGGTGAGAGAAAAGCCAGCTAGAAAATGGGTCAGAGCATGTTGATGCCAACGTGGCACCATCCAAAAGAGCCTTCCCTCTAAAAATTGAGCAGCAGCATCTAATTCAGATATTAGCTGAAAGTATCAGATATGGGTCAAATCTATATCGGTATGAGTTACAACTGGGTCATTCTACTTACCTCAACAAATAAGTGATTTGGTCTATAAGTTCGGGTACTTGATACTATTGGAACGTCAGTCAGTCAGGTACAAAGTTGTTCGTGCAATATCTATTGTTTGATTAATATCAAACTCTCATTTGCTAAGGATATGTTTGTGAAATGATATATTTTAGTATAAACATGTGCAAACAAATTATGGTTCAAAACGATGTAAAAATTAACATGAACGTTAATTTCGTCCTTTGAACCATCGATGATCACGAAGCACCCTCAATGGTCAACTCAAGTCATCGATGGACTAAGGAAAGAATCGGAGAAACAAAAACTAGATTTTGAACCATCGATGGTTTACAGTTGATCATCAATGATCGCAAGGACCATCAGTGGACTATAGTCAGCAATCGCAGAAATCCAGAAATTAGATTTTGCACAATCAATGGACTACAGTCATCCATCAATGATCGTCAATGGACCATTGATGATCGTATTCCACTATTGATGGTTAAGATACAATTTTGTAGTTTTGACAGATTTTTAGATTTAAACTCAGTCGTTCGTTAATATTTTTGATCTCCTATTTAGACTCTACTTAAGGTATCTCTTTTCTGTGTTAACAATGTCTATTTAAAAGGGAATTGAGGAAGAGAATAATTGAAGAACAAGAAGAAAGAAAGGCAATTGCATAAAAAGAGGGATCTTATTCTAGGGTTTGCCGGAATAATTAAGGGTTGGTATACTCAAGCTATGTTTCTTCTGGTCATTATGAAGAGTTAGGTTATATGACTGGTTTTGGGTATATTCCAGGGTGTGGTCTTTGAATTCTACTGAATCAGGTTGTGATCCAAGTGAACTCTAGTCATAGTGAGAAAGACCCCTTGTGAGAAGGAATTGTGGACGCAGGATTTTAATCCAAATCACTATAAAAATCTCATGTATTCCTATATTGGTTACTTTTAGTTTTTTCACCTATTATAGTTTTCCTGCTTATTCTAAGTTAGTCAAAAAATTAAAAAAATCTCATTCATCAAACCCCCCCCCCCAAGGCTTGCATCCTATTTCCAACAAGGGTAGGCTTGCATCCTAGTTTCAACAAGGGATATCAGAGCCTCGTTACCCATATTTAGGTATCATAATCTAGGGTAGAGATGTCAAGCTTTAACTCCACTTTAGCCTTTCCAAAAGCACACGCCATCAATCTTAACCCACCTTTTAATGTCTTAAATTTTACTTTTTAGAAAGTATGCATAAAAATCTTTTTGTTATCTATCGACTTTGATATTTGGCAGTGTGTCGAACGCGAGTATCATAATTCTACTGAAGAGATAGGAGGAGTTGTTACTAAAATTTCTATGGATAAATGGACTCCTCAACACAAAAATATTTTTTTATATAATTTGAAAGTTGTGAATGCATTATATTTCTCTCTTGCTGCTGAAAAATTCAACTGTGTCTCTAATTGTACTATTGTACAGGAAATTTAGAAAACTTTAGAAGTCGGTCATTAGGGAACTTCGCAGGTAAAAGATGCAAAGTTTACAATGCTGGTGAATAGATATGAAAACTTTAAAATGAAGGCCTCGGAGAGCATACAGGAGATGTTCACTCGATTCACTGATATTGTGAACATGTCTAAAGCTTTAGGAAAGGAGTACGATAATAATGATTGTGCAGAAAAAGTAGTTTGTTCTCTATCTCATGATTGAGAACCAAACGTAACGGCTATTGAAGAACTTCAGAAATTTTCTAATCTATCTCTCGATAATCTTATAGGTAATCTTATGACATACGAAGTCAGACTAAAAGAAAGAGAAGATGTCTCAGAAGAAGATTCAAAGAAAAAGTTATTAGCCTTTAAATAAAAAAGAACGAGGAGTCAAGCTTGAATGCTAAATACAAGGATGATAAATTTATTAAAGGCTACAAATCTTTCTTTAAGTTAAAGGATGATCAAAATTTCTTGCAAGGTGATTGGAATTATCATACAAACGAGGTAAGTAAATATAATTCGAGTGATTTAGATACCGAGTTAAATTATTTTCAATGCAAGAAAGTTGGTCACCTCAAGAAGAATTACCTACTGAACAAAAAAGGATTATAAAGGAAAGGACAAAAATTTTAAAACAACTTCTTGGGATGACTCAAAGAGTATCTCGAAAGATGATGACAAAACACGAATGTCCTATGGGAAGAAAAGCTTTATTTTTAGCTCCAGATCAAGGTATTTTCAGTGAGTCTGATAGTGAAAGTTTAGATGAAGAGATAAATCCTTCATATGATGACTTATATTCTAAATATAAGGAGATGTTAGTTCACCTTAAAAAATTGCTAAAAAATATGAAGAAACTAAAAAGATGAATACAAACTTGAAGAAAGAAAATAAATTTTTAACAAAGAAACTTAAATTTTATTCTTCAAATTTGAATTCAGTTAATTCAACCTCTTTTGAGTGTGTACGATGTTCTGAGCTACAAAGTCAAATTTCTTGTTTATCTAAGTGATAGAGGGTAAATCATGCAAAGTTACAAGTACACAACTATCAAGTTATAGTATAAAAAATACCAAACCCACGAGTGGTTCCTAGAGTTGTGTCTGGACAAATAGGAGCGAAAACATAGAGATCTAAAGAATGTGTGATTATTAACAAATTAAAAAAACTAGAAAAGCGGGGAAGAAAGAGAGTGACAGAAAAGGCAAATAAAACATACAAAGGGGAACAAAATCAAGAAAAATAAAAAAAATAATCACAATATGGAAAAGACCACAAGAAGTAAAAGATGGAGGAAATCGAGAGAGAAATGAGGAATCTAGAATTAAATCCACTAGTTTAAATTCATTTAGAATTTGTAAACTACTCTTTTTTTATCATATTTTTCTTTAGATTTATGAAGTATAGATTATCAAACTACTAAAAATACATAGCCTATTAAATTATCATCCAAGTAAAATTTTATTTATGACAAGAACAACAACTAGATAATAATTATAAAATTGATAGGTATAACCTATAAAATCACTCAAGATAAGCATAGACTATCAAATCTTCTTCTACCAATAAGTTCTCTAGTTGATTATCGTAAATATAATCATTTTATGCACAAGAGAGTAATTTATAAATCATAAAATAAAATCAAACTAGTTTCATATAATTCTAGATTTTTCACAATATTAAGTTGCACATTTTGAAAAATAAAAACTAAGAAATAAAATCTAGGCTAAAAGGCATAAAAGAAGAGAATGAAAATTACAATAAAAATAAAAACTAACTATAAAAATAAAAATAATAACAAGAAAATAAAGATCTAAATCATAGGCATAAATAAAATCTAACTAACAAAAATAAAAGAGCATAAAAGTAAATCTCTACTATAAAATTACAAAAAAATAATAATACAAAAATAAGAGAACATTAAAGTAAATCTAATTTAATATAACAAAATGAAATCCTAAAATGTGAATTTCTAAAAAAGAAAATAAAAGAGAAAATCAAGGGGTTGGTACGTTGAAAATTAATATCCATCTTCATTATCATCTTCATTAATCAACAAAGAAGAAGAAAAGAAAATTTTGAAGAGGAAAAAAATTATTTTATTAATTGTAAACAAAGTTTATAATTTTGAAAGACCTTTGTTAGTTAAGAGTAGCTCTCCTCTCCATGTGGTGGCTTTATAAAAATTTTCATACACTAAACCCTTACTATCTGCCCTTATTTATAGAGTATTATAATTAATATTAACCCTTATATTAAAATTAATCCCCAAGTTACATAATTTCAGTCTTTGGTTCGTAACTGTTTACTAAGTATTTATATTGGCATCGATACTAGTATCAATACGGCTATCAATCATGCATTGATAACCACATCGATACTTCTTTAATTCCTATTCCTTTGGCTGAATTTCTCTTGTGTGGGCTTTCATAGGCTTCTTAATCTTAATCTTAGGCTTCAACAAGTATTTGAATTATTTTGGGCTCTTATTCTTTAATCTTTTATTTCTTGCAAATTAAGATGAAAATACTTATTAGCGAATACTTTATTTAAAATAAGATAGATAATAAGAGTATAAAAGTGTAATAAAATATCATGATCATTAAGCAACTTAAAACAATCAATGTGAAAAAGAAAAACTTATTGCTAAGATAAATGAGTTATATTATGATTCGTCATCAGAACAAATTAAGTTTAAAACTCAATGCACTATAATAGTTTCTAAAAATGAACAACTAAAGTCCAAAAACTTAGTGATTCCTAAATGGCCGTAAAGACGTTTTCTTTAGGTTCAAAAGGTCTTAACATGGTCCTTTCTCATCAACGATTTGCAAAAGCTAAAGCTGGACTTAGTTATTTATTTTCTGGAAAATATAAAAAGTTTCGACCTTCTTTTGTAAAGAGTAATAATTTTGATTGTTTTAATCCTCTTCCCAATGGAACTTATCACTCTATGTGCTTATTATATGGAAAAAATGGACATGTTTCGATGAGCTATCGTATGAGATATAGGGTTAAAAAAGTCAAACAGATTTGGATATCAAATGGCATCATTGCTAAACAACGTGGATCTATATTGATACATTGGTCGCACTTGCCTGCCTTTCTGTAGGTTTGCAGGTCGAGCAATGATTAACGAAACACACGGTGATTACTTGCATGTTCAGATTATCAAAATCTAATATTCGGTATGCATGAATATGAGATGATATAGATTTGATGTATATCTTATAGTATCTTCTCATAATAGTAAATTTCATGTACATTCTATAACACTTACTTGTTATCTATATATTCAAATGATGCATGAGATACATTGACATGTACTAACTTTTATTTGCTTTTACTTCATATCAGGTTAATTAGTACCTATATGTATGTGTTTGGTGGAAAATTTGTAATAAGAAAATGATGAAAGAATCGTATTTGATTTTATTCTCTCTAACTGCTTAGAAAAAGAATATTTACAACTCTCTCAATCTCAATTACAATTTGGATTTCTTGATTACAAAGGAAAAGAGAATTGATCTGAATCCTCCCATTTGTTTAAGTCTGGGTTCTTCACGGTGGCAATGGAGTGCATCCCTCGATTGCTCATGTCGAGTTTGCTCTCCGTTGACAATCCGAACGTCTTGTTTCACTAGAACGAGGTCTTTTTCTCACGATTTGACACTGTGGAGAACTTGTGTGGTAAATTTTAAAGAACTCTTGATGAGTTAATAACTCTAAATGAGTTGATAACTCTGAATGAGTTTGAAACTCTATGAAAGAGTTGATTTAATCGAAATCGGTTTGTAAGCTAAGGATGAAGAAAGCTCCTGTTTCTGATCTCCAAAGCTCCAGTAATTCCCCCAAAAAGCCGGCTGAAGATCCTTCTTTTCTGCCAAAACCCTAGGTCCCAAACTCAGTTGAGTTTACCCCTATTTATCGGGGATTAAGGGTTGTAACCGTCTCCTTAATTCGCTCCTAAATGGGAATTAATGGGGTGTAACCGCCCCCTTAAACTGCTCCCAAAATCATGGGAAAAATGGTTTTAAAACCGTTCAGTTCGTGCTTTGAACGAGTCAAACGTCAGTCTGGACATTCTGGGTCCGAACTCTGTATTTTAGACTTGAAACACAAAGTTGGGCCAGTATTTGGCTAAAAACGTCGTGTTCGCACAGCGTTGTAAATCTGAAACACAGAGTTGGGACGCAGAGATGAACTCCGTGTTTTGAGTCCACGAACTCTACGTTTTTAATTGGGGTTGAAAGGGATGACCTCTGTGTTTTGATTCTAAAACGCGGTCATGACCTCTGCGTTTTAATGTTATAACACAGGGATGACCTCTGCGTTTTGATGGTGTAACGCAGGGATGACCTCTGTGTTTTAAGGTTGTAACACAGGGAGGACCTCTATGGTTTGAGTCTGAGACACAGAGGCGAGCTCTGCGTCTTGATTTGAAGAGACCGTCAATTTGTAGTCTCTTTTGCTAGAGCGTTGCAAAGATTGTCACCTTGTAACCTTTATCTTGGCTCCTTAAAAATATGAGAGTTGTCAGATTATCACTCCCGATGTTGATTATGAAGGCTGTTGAATAGAGCTTTCATCGGTTGTTGTGAAGGTCGTCAGATTGTAACATTCATCGATCTATGTGAAAATCTTCAAATTATAGCCTTCTGGAAGTCGTAAGATTATAATTTCCATCATCGGTGTTTGATGGGGATCAGCTATTGTAGGCTATCTAAAAATCACAATAGATAGCTTATCCCCCATCAAACACCGATGAT
>BQKN01001107.1:1409786-1470095 GCA_022839385.1 Asparagus kiusianus | reverse complement strand
GGGGGGGGGGGGGGGTGGAGGGGATTGGGGGGCTCTTCAGTATACATTATACTTAGGAGTTGGATTTAGCCTTGGTGATAATTTGTTTATGGTCCTTCTGACAACAATGTAAACTAATTATTGTGCGTTAACAAATTTTATACGAATAGAATTTTAGCTAATCCTATGAAATTATTGTCGTTACATGATTTGGAAGTCCACTGGTAATTGCCTACCATTGACAAGTGTATATGCTCCTTAGTTTAGTCTTAAGATTTTCATTGATTCTACTAGGTTTGATCCTCTGCAGGATTGGATTGAAGAAATGTCACAGTTTGTGAAATCAATTGACAAGAAGCACCTTCTAACAATAGGACTTGAAGGGTTTTATGGATCTAAAAGTTCTAAAGAGAAGTTGAGTGTTAATCCAGGAGAATGGTACAAAACGACAGGATCTGATTTCATCCGCAATAATAAAATCTCAACCATTGATTTTGCTTCGGTTCATATTTATCCTGATCAATGGTAGCTATTCAACACATTTCTTCAGTTCAGTTGTTTAAAAAAACCACCAACTAAAGAAGAATGTGTAATTTTGTATAGGTTAGAAGAAGCAGACTTGCAAGAGAAAATGGAATACGTCAATAAATGGGTATCCTCTCATATAGAAGACGGTGATAAAGAACTCGGAAAACCTGTCATGTTCACAGAATTTGGTCTTTCAAACAACATCATCGATTTTGATCACTCACAAAGAGAAGCATTTTACAAATCAATTTTCGACGCAGTTTATGATTCTGCAAAGGAAAATGGAGCAGGGTCTGGTGCCTTGATCTGGCAATTTTTAGTTAGAGGCATGGAAGAGTATAATGATGACTTTGGAGTAGTCCCCGGAGAGAGGCCTTCATTAGACAAGCTTATCAAAGACCAATCATGCCGTCTTGCGAAGTTAAATTATGGCAAGGATTTGGGTGGTAGAAGTCTCAAAAACTTCTGCTGAAATATTCAATATTTGCTTAATATTTCAGCACAAGTTCTTCCATCAAAATTCTTAGTTCTCTCAAAGTGAGATTTTATGGTGATGTATAAAAAATGGTTTGCATATCGTGCATCATTGTGGCGAGATTCTAACTTGTGAAATGTGATTATTGGGACTTTGCTATATGACCTCTTATTTGAAAGAAAAAAAAAAGAAGTTTTCTTATTGAAATAAATAAAAAAAAGTTCTCCTATATAGAAAGTTCGAACCAATATCTAACACCTAATTTTTTTTGCATTTGCTCTCATTAATTATCGGTTAAAAGTAATATATTTTTTGATATTGATCAAGTAGTAGTAATTAATTTACAGAACATTTGAATGAGATTGTACTGCACTCACATATGAATCCTTATAGACCTCCCACGTATATTTTGTATCTCAAGACGTAAGCAAAGATACTTACGTTAAGAGTCTGATTCCGCAAGCGATTTGCTTAACTAATTAATGCATTCCCGTATGGAGCTTGAAATTAATATTTTTAAGGATAGTTTTGAAATTGAGGCGGGAACACGCCCTCTGTTGTCTGTGTAATTCGAGCTTTAAGAGCATAGGGGTTGTTATATAGCATTTTCAATTTGCTTCCCAACCAATTACCTAAACGGCCATATTCGCACGAAGATTAATGGGTGTTGTGTGACCTGGAGACTGTTGTTGTTGGGGATTCGAAACAATCAAATCGAACCCTTACTCTTCCGAATCTTGTTAGAAAGTTGAGCAAGAAATAAATTCACCACAAATAAAGATCAAAACTTACAGGAATAGTAAAAGAGACCAACACACAGATTTAACGAGGTTCGGCAACGTGCCTACGTCCTCGGGAGCCACACCACACAATTCTTTGATTAATTGAAGAAGGAATACAGGCACTCAAACTAGGGTTTAATCTCTCTGAAACTCTCTCTCTCTCTAAAAACTCACTTTCAGATAGTTTCTGATGGTCTAATAAACCCAAAAAACGTTTGGGTATTTATATCAATCTAAATCAAAATAGAATCCAAAGCAGTTTAGGAAACTACCAGCTAGACTCGGGATCGACCGTCGAACTAGTCGAGGTCGACCGGATAAACGGAAGAACCCATACTACGCTTACAGGGTTTTCGCAGTCGACCGGACCTTCTGCCGCGGTCGACCAAAAATAGTCCAGAGACTTACTTAGCTCCAGGGTCCATACGCGGTCGATCGGACCAACCGCTGCGGTCGACCGGAAAAAGTCCATGTAGGCTGTCTAAAAATCACAACAGATAGCTTATCCCCATCAAACATCAACAATGGGGGTTATAATTCTACGACTTCCAGAAGGCTACAATTTAAAGACTTTCACGTAGATCGATAAATGTTACAAATCAACGACCTTCATGACAATCGATGAAAGCTCTGATTAATGGTCTTCACAACCAATAATGAGAGTTGCAATCTGACAACTCTCACATTTCAAAGAACTAAAGAGAAGATTACTAAACAACGATCGTCACGACGCTCTGACAGAAGAGATTACAAGCCAACGATCGCTTCAATCCAAGACGCAGGACTCATCACTGCATCCCAGAGGTGAAGCACAAGTGGCCTCATTCCAGAGTCAAAGCTATGCAAACACAACTTCTATTTGCTGCCAAACGCAGCTCCTAAATGCTGCAAAACGCAGCTTCCATTCGCTGCCAAACGTAGCTCCTAAATGCTACAAAACGCAGCTTCCAACCGCTGCCAAACGCAACATCTAACTGCTGCCAACGCAGCTTCTAACAGCTACCGACGCAGGTTCCATCTGTTGCCCAATTCGACTTGTAAACACCGCGTTCAAATACAGATTTCATTCCAGAATGCAGGACCTGCGTTTGACTCGTTCAAACACGAGTTGAACGGTTTCAGAAACTATTTTCTCCCCATGATCTGAGGGATTTCTGCCCCCACTTAGGAGCAGATTAAGGAGGCGGTTACACCCCATTCAGCGCACTTAGGAGCGGATTAAGGAGGCGGTTACACCCCATTCAGCCCCACTTAGGAGCGGATTAAGGAGGTGGTTACACCCCTTAATCCCCTATAAATAACTGAAAAATCAGTTTAGTTAAGGGCTGGTCATCTTTTTGGCTTGGGCAGATCAAGAGAGATCTTTGGATCCTTGAGCATTTTCAGATCTGGAGATCAGCAAATGGCTTCTTTTCAGCTGGGTTTTTGGATCTTAAACTTGGCAGCGAAGAGGAGATCTTTGGCTTGGCAGCAAAGGGGAGATCGACGTTCATCCTTCAGCAACGTTCGACAACAGAGAGCTTTCATCCTTGGCTATAAACCGATTTCGATTAAATCAACTCTTTCATAGAGTTTCAAACTCGTTCAGAGTTATCAACTCGTCCAGAGTTCTAAAACTTGCTTTGCAAGTTCTCCACAGCGTCAAATCGTGAGGAGGAGATACCGTTCCAGTGAATCAAGACGTTCGGATCGTCAATGGAGAGCAACCTCGACGTGAGCATTCGAGGGAAGCACTTCATCGCTACCGTGAAGAACGCAGAATTAAACAAAGGGAAGAATCCAGATCATTATCCTCTCTTTTGTAATCAGGAAATTCAATTGTAATCGAGATCGAGAGAATACAAATCAAATTTCTTTCATTCTTGTTACTACAAATTTTCCACCAAACAGTTCATAGACTTTTCTTATCTCGTGCACGTTCGCAGTCGACCGCCGAGACCACCGCGGTTGATCGTATTGTAGTTTTCATGTTTCCTTCGTTTTGCTTCATCTTCCTGATTCCAGCTTCGGCTTTAGCTTTGGGTCTATACTTAGACTAACAGTTGTACACAGCGGAATCTGAAATGAACACAACCAAACTAAGATAGGATCACGACCAATAGGTAAAACAAGAATCAACAATGCAAGACACCAAATTTACGTGGTTCGACAAGTTGCCTATGTCCATGAGAAAAGGAGGGGATGATTTTCACTATTAGAGAGAGAGAGAGAGTACAAATAGAGATTACAAAATTCACTCAAAAACTCACAAATTAATCTCTCAAACAAAACTCTCACCAAATCTCCCAAATACATAGCTCAAAGGTCACTCCAATTTGTCTTAAAGAAATCCTAAAAAACGTGTTCCTATTTATATCAAATATAAAACCCAAACAGATCAGGAAACCAAGCCCAGGCCCATACCCGAGTCGTAGTCGACCGCACTTAACGCCATAGTCGACCGGACAGAATGACAGAAACTCAAAAATCAATTACATGGTCCACGGTCGACTGACCAGAAATCTAAAAATACACCTTGTAGTGTGCACGTTTTCGATCGACTGCACATGTTGCCACGGTCAACCGGATATCACCCAAGTGTCTCCTGCTTTGTTTTTTCCAGAACTTTTTCGTCGTTTCTTTAATTCTCCACCTCGGTGAAGTTTCCTCAAAACTGAGCCTACACCAATACTAACCAAACATCCCACTTGTTGCGTCCAGTTCGAAATGGAATCAATCCACGACAACGGACTCAATCCACAACAAGTCGGGAACCAAACGAGAATACGTACAATCTCCCCTATGTCGGTATCAACTCATCGAACTGGCTGCATCAAAATGACTGCCTACATATCCTCTTGCCCAAGTAATCAAGCCTCTTGTAGTTCACCCAAATGGCCTCCAAAGGCACTCAACACCGAAGAATGTTCAATAACTCCAAACAATGGCCAAATTTCACCCCGGTGATAACTTTGTTCAACATATCCTCCAGATTATCCTTTGTATGGATCTTCTCTAATATAACATCTCCATCATCCAATACGTCTTGAACAAAGTGGAATCTAACATCAATGTGCTTTATGTGTGCATGATATACCTGGTTCTTTGCCAAATAGATAGTTGACATGCTATCACACTTCACCCTGATGGTCTCCTGTGTAATTCCCAAGTCTTCTAATAATCCCTGCAACCATAAAGCTTCCTTCACAGCTTCACTCAATGCCATATACTCATCTTGCGTAGTGGAGGAGAGCCACTGTACACTAAAGTATACACCTCCAACACACCGGTTGCTCTTGCCAATATAAATACATATCCTGTAGTAGACCGACATTTGTCAAGATCCCCCACGTAGTCTGAATCTACATATCCAACACAATCCTACCCAATCTTCACATTCTTTTAAAACACGAAACCAACATCCACAGTACCTTTTATATATCGTAGAATCCACTTCACGGCCTCCCAATGACCTTTCCCGAGGTAGTGCATATACCTGGACACCATGCTCACGGCCTGTGATAAATCTGACCTTGTACACACCATAGCATACATCAAGCTACCCACCGCATTAGCATATAAAACTTTGGACATGTACCCACGATCCTCAACATAAATAAGTGACATCTTAGCTAAAAGTTTAAAGTGGGGAGCCAATGGAGTACTCACTACCTTGGCATTGCCATTAAAACTAAATTTCTTCAGCATCTTCTGCAAGTAGCTTCTCTGTGTCAACTTCAACCTCCCATTCACACTATCTCTCTCAATCTCCATACCTAATATCTCCTTTACTTCTCTAAGATCCTTTATCTCAAATTAGGATGATAGCACCTTTTTTAACTTTCTAATAACTAAAGTATTCCTGCAAGTAATGAGCATATAGTCAACATACAACAATAAATAAATATACTCACCATTCTGTAACTTGTGCATGTAAACACATGGGTCATATGGGCTCCTCGTGTACCCTTGGCCAATCATAAAACTGTTGAATCTCTTGTATCATTGTCATAGCGATTGCTTCAATCTATAAAGAAACTTCTTTAGTTTGCACACCAAATCTTCCTTGCCTGCAACTCTAAAACCCATAGGCTGGGTCATATAGATCTTCTCTTCTAAGTCTTCATGTAGAAAAGCTGTCTTCACATCTATTTGGACCAAATCCAAATTCAGCTATGCTACCAATACCAATAGTATCCTTATCGATGAATGTTTCACGGCCGGTGAGAATACTTCATTATAATCTATACCCTCAATCTGGGCATACCCTTTGGCAACCAATCTGGTTTTATACCGAATGTCCCCATTAGAAGATCTTTCTTTCTTTGTATATACCCACTAGCATCCTATAGCTTTCTGAAGAGAGTGCATCTCCTCCTCTATAGCTTCCCTCCACCTTGTTTCCGGTAAAAGTTGCTGTTTTCATTGATGTTCTCTTTTTCGAGATCTGTTACAACTTCGAACGTTACAACAGGGTAAAAATGAAAACAAAAGGGTTACAACTTTAACGAAAATAAACACGAGATCCCGGTTTGGTACGGTCTCGCTTGCGTGGGTTGTTGGCCTGTGACGGGGACGTCAATATCCGTGGACCGCCGACTCTTCAAGATCCTTTCCGGTAAAATCCGGCAGAGTTTTGTCTATCCGCGGAGGGATATAGAAACAGAACTTTGTCGATCCGCGTGAGATCTTAGAAGTTTAAAGCGTATATCTCGGCTAACGCGAGATAATAGCTCTTCTCAGTGTCGCCTGCGAAGGGCAACACCAAGGAACAGAAGGGGGTGAATGAAGGGTGCTGATGAAGAACGCCTTACTCCTCGCTCCGGCAGGGCTTCGCCGCTATCTTGCAGACTCTGACTCCTCACTCCGGCAGGGCTTCGTCGCTCTCTTGCAGAACAATCCTTGGCTAAGATAATTCAGCCTTAAATTGAGTGCAAAATCAAGAGCCCCTCACAAAGGAGGCCAAGGGGGCTATTTATAGCCAAAAGGAGAGGGGGGGGCTGATGTGAGACACCCCCTTGGGATGTCTCGGCCATGGCCGAGACACCCTAGGCCGAGACACCCCTGGGGTGTCTTGGCTTTGCCAAGACGCCTCTCGGGTGTCCCGGGCCTGCCGAGGCCCATTTGGGTGTCCTAACGCAGTCCGAGGTCCTGCCGTTGTCCTGCCGTTGTCCCGCCGTTGACTCGCTGTTGACTTTTCGTCCGAACTCGGATTTGAGTGATTTTGGATGCGTTGGAATCGTGACGGCGAGCTCTGTAGGCCCTGATGGTTGGATTATCCGTGGGGTGATCGGGGCACAGCGGGCGTTGGTCCAATTGCGGTGATTGCGGGGTTTTCGGTCAACCCGTATCTTCGTGATTCTGACATTCTGTCGGCTCACGTAATCCGTCGGTTTGCTTCAGTCGCTCACCGGCGTCATTTGAGCTCTTGTGAACTGGGTAGTGTCGTCCCATCGTCGATCGTTAACACCAAGCTGTGAGTGGGGACCTATCGGTAATTTTCGATGCCTACACACCTGATTGAATCAGAGCTTAAATCTGCTTCCTTATATGTAGAAGAAGCCAAATCATCAACGACCTCAACTGATAAACCATATGCAATCATCACATCTTCATATCTAGTTGGCCGACGAATAGCCCTTCTTGGTCTGTTAGCTGTAATGGACTCCTGAACATGACCCTATCCATGAGTCCGATTATCCACTGTATCCTCCATCTGCCCATCTATCATCATGTCTCCTCTCAGTGTCATCTCTGTAGGAGCCTCAATGGATACAATGTTATCTGAAGTCTGTGGAGTCACATCATCCTCCACCTCCTGCGATATCCCGCTAGTCTGACTTTGCTGAGGGACTTGAGGCCTCATCATATATGTCTTATCAAAAGTGACATCTCTGCTAATGATTATCTTCTTATCTTGTGGATCCCACAACTTGAAGCCTTTAACTCCATCTCTAAAGCCCACAAAGATCGCTTTTCTAGCTCTTGGATTTAATTTCCCATCATTTACATAAGAGTAAGCTGGACACCCAAAAATATAAATCAAATCATAATCATTAGCCACTGAACCAGACTATACCTCTATAGGAGTCTTCCCATGTATCACAGTGCACGACAACCTATTCACGAGATGGCTTGTATAAACTAACGTCTCGGCCTAAAAGTATCTAGCCAATCCACTCTGTGAGAGCATACAACGCACCTTCTCCAATAAGGTATGGTTCAATCTTTCGGCCACCCCATTTTATTACGGTGTCTCCCTAACTGTGAAGTATCACCTAATATCGTGATCCCAAAAAAACTACAGAAATGGATCACTCTTGTACTCATCACCATTATCTGAACGGAGTACCTTCACCTTTCTACCTGTTTGTAGCTACACTTCTTCCACTCCACAAATATATCCAGGACCTCATGTTTATGCTTCATAGGGTATACCCAATTCTTCCTGGAATAATCATCAATGAAAGTGATAAAATAATTGGCCCCATCAAGTGATGTGTGCTTGGAAGGACCTTAAACATTTGTGTGAACATAATCCAATATAACTTGGGTGTTGTGAATTTCGGTGCCAAATTTCACTTTTATCTTCTTTCCAAGTACACAATGCTCACACAACTCCATCTTATAGGTCTTCGTACCCTTCAACAGCCCTATTTTGTTAATATCTGTAGGAACTTATCACCAGTGTATCCCAATCTTATATGTCATAAGCCGGTAGTTTCCTCCTCTGTGGTAATCGAATCTGCCAGACCTCCTGCTACTGTCTTACCCTTCAAGTAGTAAATGTTATTTTCCCTGACATCTCTCATCACCATCATTGACCCCTTTGTGACCTTCAGAGTTGCATTCTCCAAGATCACCCTATAGCCTGCTGCCTCTAAAGTTCTAAGTGAAATAATATTCTTCGTCAACTGTAGAACAAATCTCACTTCCTTCAGCTCCCTAGTCACCCCATCACACATCTTGAATCGAACTGCTCCAATACCACCAATAGGGCATACGTGATCATTACCCGTGAGCACAACATCCCCTTTTTTCAACTCTTCAAAGCTAGCGAACCAATCCCTCCTAAGAAAAATATGATATGTAGCACCCGAATCCAACATCCACTCGTAGAGTCAGCATAGTAAACTAATGGTAGTGCTGGACATGAGTAGCCCGAAGAATCTGAATCTGAGTTATCGTCACTAGCTTTGGCAACATTCACATCTGAAGCTTGTACAGCTTTCCCCTTATTCTTCCCGGCTCGATCCTTCAACTTTGGGTATTTGTTCTTCCAATGTCCATCTTCTTTGTAAAAGCACATTGATTCCTGCCAACACTTCTATGGCCACCTCTCTGCTTTGACTTTTTGACTGAGCGATTGAATTGACGACGATTTGGACTACGGTCTCTCACTGCCAATGCATCTCCCGATGTCTTCTCAAAGAGTTCACTATCACTCTTCCTCAACTCATAATTCACCAATGCTGAGGTCACCTTCTTGTAGCTGACAATGGTTCTACTATTGATCATAGTAAGGACAAAAATACTATAATCATCCTCTGGCAACAAACACAATAACATCATTGCCTTGTCTTAATCCTCTACCATGATATCCACATTGGCCATATCCAACAACAACTTTATGAAGTTATTGACATGCCCTCTAATGGAAACTCACCTCTTCATCTTGAATTGGTAAAACCTCTTCTTCAAATAAATTCAATTCTCAATGCTCTTCGTCAAGTACTTGTCATTGAGTGTTTCCCACAACCATTTCGCCAACGTCTCCTTCATCACATCGTAGATCAAATCTGGCGTCAAGCATGACCTAATAAACCCACATGCTCTGCTGTTAACCTTCTTCCAAACCCTCTCCTCCATATCAACGGATTTCTCTTGTAATTCAAGAGTCTCCTTCAAATTCTGGGCATCCAATGCATCTATCACCTGACACCTCTACAAAATGAAGTTTATCCAGCCATCAAACTTTCGCACATCAATTTTAGTGTTATTGATGGTCAAACTCTGTATCGCATTTGAAAGAGGCGATCCCGATGTACTTGTTTCACCCATGTTGATAATATGATCTCTTCAAACGAGAATCCTGCAGAGAATCCTCCAAACGAGCCCCAAGCCAAACTTGAAGCTCTGATACCATTTGTTGTGCGCAGCGGAATCCGAAACGAATACAACCAAACTGAGATAGGATCACAGCCAATAGGTAAAACAAGAATCAATAATGCAAGATACCAAATTTACGTGGTTCGGCAAGTTGCCTACGTCCACGAGGCAAGGAGAGGATGATTTTCACTATTAGAGAGAGAGAGTACAAATAGAGATTACAAAATTCACTCAAAAACTCACAAATTAATCTCTCAAACGAAACTCTCAAATCTCTCACCAAATCTCCCAAATACAAGCTCAAAGGTCTCTCCAATTTGCCTTAAAGAAACCCTAAAAAACGTGTTCCTATTTATATCAAATATAAAACCCAAACAGATCAGGAAACCAAGCCTAGGCCTATACCCGAGTCGCGATCGACCGTACTTGACGCCGCGGTCGACCGGACAAAATGACAGAAACTCAAAAATCGATTATAGGGTCCGCGGTCGACCGCACTTGACGTCGTGGTCGATCGGTCAGAAATTCGAAAATGCACCATGTAGTGTGCACGTTTCTAATCGACCGCACATGTTGCCGCGGTCGACCGGACAACCCCAAGTGTCTCCTGCTTTGTTTTTTCTTGAACATTTTCGCCGTTTCTTCAGAGACCACAGATTCATCTCATGAAAACAACCTCTTATAAAAAAGAAAATACAATATGTTGTTCTGTATAATGAATACAACGTGGTCCGACCATTTCGTAGACCCTGCACATTGTTGAAGTTTCGTGCATTAGACTGCCCATTTTATTCCTCTGCCTACCTGCACATTATTGCTAATCCGAAAGAGAAAGTTGTCGAAGGTAAATGAGTTTGAACCGACTAAAAAAAATACAGCACTAATAAAACATATATCCTTGATAGATCAAGGCTACCGGCACATTTTTTATTTGCCCAAGGTAAAATTCAGCATTTGGCTCGATTATTGCCAAGAGTCTTTTTTATAATTGAAGTGTGGGTCTGGCCTGGGTCTTGATTGTCTGGCCTCTTAGAAGCCCACCCAGGTGATCGGAGCCAGAGGCCGGCCCATTATGAATTGAACTGGACAAGTGTATCTTCACCTTGGGCTGTTTTGTTTTTTAAATTTAGAAAATTAAATCTCAGTTTTTTTTAATATTAGAAATTTTTTCTACAGTAACTATTATCAATACACATGAAAAATAAATGAGGACTTTCACACGTTGCAAAATTCTTCATTGTATAACAATAACAAGAAGAATTTACACACAATCACGTCCAAAGGAAGATAATTGTTTGTTTAAATATTTGATTATGTTCGATTTGGAATTTCCATTAATAGTACAAGAATAGCTTTTTGTACTCAATTTGTTTGAAGTCTCATCCCTTATAATTCATATTATTAGATTTATGATGTTATGTTTTTCCCAAAAAAGGATTTTCAAATTCTTTTTCAAAGAAATCTATTCCTTTATACAAATAGGAGAATAAGAGAATTCCTATTCATGCAACAGTAAATTTAACAGTAAAATAATTACTGTAGTATAAACAGTAGTTTTATTACTGTAGCATCTGGAACACTGTAGCATTTTCAAAAATGCGAGATCCTGTGCAAATTCATTGAACTTATGATTGCTGTTATGAACAGTAGCACTGTTACGGTAGCGTGCGGGAATACTGTAGCACTTTCAAAATACGAGATACTATGGTAATTCAAAAACTTACTGTAGCGTTTAAGAAACATGATTGCTATCGTATGAAAAATTTATCGTCATGCTTTGCACGGACCGCAAACTAGTTTAATGAATACAAAAACAAACACTCAAATATTCGATTCATTTCATGCCCTCATCACTTAAAAAGCCACTTCAATTTCATATCTGTCTCAATCCAAGATAGTCTAGTCTGATTTTTTAGAACCATATCGGCCTAAGTCCCCACTCTTAATAATGAATCAGTAAGTTTTGAAATCTTTACTTATTGATGTGGGGTAGCTCAATTGGGAGAGCGTCAGACTGAAGATTTGAACCAACAAATATATTTAATTTTAAGACAACGTAACCAAAAGGACGCTTAAGATAATCAAACCTTCGTATTTGGAGATAATATGTGATAATGAACAAATATAGTTGACTCACCAAAATAATTTTAGACAATAAACTAAAGGGAAAATTACTTCTAGCCCCCAAAACGGGGACTAGGATTCGCCCTCTTCCCGTTCCCTAAAAAGACTTTTTCAACACCCTGTATCCCACAATTTATTCATTTAATCCTCTCCAGCTCACATTGCTCTCACATGTGAGCTTTGTAAACATAGAGAGACCAAAATAACCCTCACAAAGTTTATCAGATTGATAAAAACAACTTGGAAAAAAATCAGAGAAGATTTGTTTGGGCTTTCATTATTGAGATGTATTAAATGTCGATTAGAAAGGGGTTTTGAGGGGGGGGGACTCCCTCTTATTTAGTTCTATAACCATCTTCTACCTCTCTTCTCTCTCATAGCCATTAATTTCTCTTCATCTACTCTCTCTCTCTCTCTCTCTCTCTCTCTCTCTCTCTCTCTCGCTCTCTCTCTCACTCACTCTCGTATCCATTAAATTCTCTCCATAATTACTATTTACTTCATAATGATTAAAAATCTCTTCTTTGTATGGTTACAAACACAACAAGCAACAAAGAGGATAAGGGTATTTTCCTAGTCATTAACAACTCTACAGAAATCATTAGCTTGAAGAATCAAGCCAAAGGCTTAAGCTTTCACTACAATCATTTTCATTGAAATTCATATCCGAAAGGGGGGGGGGAATTCATTTTTGCAATTGAAAACGACAATGAATTGAGACTAATGTTTGAGTATTGTGTTCATAATGGATTTATAGACATTAACTTATATGTTATCGCAAATGCAGATGCTTCAACTTCACAAAACACCAACAGCTCCACAGAAAAAGGGATAATCAAACACATTTTTAACATTTTCTCTAAAATTACAGTTGGTTGTTAACCATAATAATTAGTCCTTACCTCCATCAATTAGTTGTTAAGGTTGCAATTTGATTGTTGACCATATGAGTTGATTGTTGAGCTATGTTGATTATTAACCTTTTAGTGATTAGTTATGAAGGTTATGAGTTGATTGTTAAGCTTATGAGTTAACCTTAGATATCAGTTATAAAGTTTTCGAGGTGATAAAGTGTAATAGTTGGTTGTCAACCTCATGAGTTGGTTGTTATCCTTAGTTATCAATAGTTAAGGTTTCTAGTTGATAAACTATAATAGTTGGTTGTCAACTTTATGAGTTGCTTATTAATGTTAATAGTTAGTTGTTAATGTTTATAGTTAATAGTTAAATGATAAAGTGTCTTCTTACTTATACACAATAATCTCGTGGCAAAATCCTAATGCATAGCTGTTCTGGTCAGCCAATCACTTAATGATGAGCACATTCCTTATGATAATCCTACTAGCGACACTTTCATGATGATCGATGACATGATTAACAACTAGAACAATATCACAACTAAATGGCACATAGCCATACGTGAAGAGGGACATAAATTTGATAGTGCTACTGAAGTTAGATTAACATGTATACTATTTAGTTGTAAAAAGGTTCGAGTATAATTTTTACCATAATGAAAAAAATGTATAAAAGTTCATTGTCGATGCAAGGACATGCATAAATGCTCTTGGATGTTGTTTGCTTCCTCGCTGCAAAATTCATCGATTTTGGCTATAAATAAATTCCATGCAACTCACACTTGCAGTCAATATAGGGCTAATGTTGGTAATTCAAGGGCATCATGCAAAATCATTGCAACTCAAATACAATCTGTTCTGAAGGTTAGGTCAAATCTTTGGCCAATTGATATCAAGAATGACTTTTTTCTCACAATTCGGCATCAAGATTAATTACAAGAAGGCGTGACATAGTAAAGAGAGAACACAACTTGAGTTGTTCGGTGATGATGATAGGGCTCATGATTTGTTAAGATCGTAAAATAGCCTTGTTGTTTAGTATTAGTGTTTATATTTATATTAGTTGTTAAGATTAATCCTTAATTGTTAAGTATATAGCTTTGTTGTTAAGGTTAGTTTGTAATTGTTTATTTTACAGTATAGCTGTTAAGTATAAGTTTTAGTTATCAAATTTATTATTTATGATTGTTAAACATATCAGATTAGTTTATTTGTTATAAGTTAGATGTTTCCTAATATTAATGAGTCATTGTTATATTTATACAGATATGAGATCATGGTTAAAGCCACTAAGCTAGGAAGTTGTGATATGTTGTGGAAATAGTGTCAAGATTATAAGTGCACAATCAAGTTATAGTATCGTTATAATGTTGATCCCATGAGTAAGGTGATAGAAAAATAATTCTAAATCGGTTCATGGAGTTGTATATGGACAAAGAGGAGTGAAAGTGTGAAGAGATATAAAGAGCGTATAATTATTTGAACATGAAGAACAAACTACAACAAGAGTGGAGAAAGAGAGTGACGACAAAGGCAAATGAGAACAAACAATAAGAAAATAATAAAGAAAATAGAAAAGAATAAAATAAAAAAGAGAAGAAAAGAATCAAAAAGAGCCAAATCAAAGCAAGTAAGATTGAGGGAAAATAAAGTAGATAAGATAGGAATCTATAATTGACTCCACTAATTAATTTCATTTGGGATTTATTAACTACTCTTTTTTAATCACATTTAACTTCAGATTTATTAAGCAATGACTATCAAACCACTCAAAGAAAGCATAACCAATCAAATTATCGTCTAAGTAAAATTATCATTCATGAAAAGAACAACAATTATATAGTAATTCTAGAATTCATAAGTATAACCTATCAAGACACTCAAGATAAGTATAGATTATTAAAATTTTCTTCTACCAATTAGTTTTCTAGTTGAGCATCCTAAGCATGAGCATTTGGAGCGTAAGAGAGCAATCCACAAATTATAAAAGAAGTCAAACTAGTTACATACAATTCTAGAATTCCTACAAGATTTAGTTGCACATTTAAAAAAATAAAAATAAGAAAATAGAACCTAGGATAGAAAGGAAAAAAGAAAGATAAATTAAAAATAAAAACAAACTATGAAGAGAAGATCGAACAAGTATAAAAAAATAAAGATCTAAACTAAAGCATAAATAAAATCTAACTAGCACAAATAAAAAAAGCATAAAAGTAAATCTATAATATAAAAAAATACAAGAAAATAAAAGAGCACAAAAGTAAATTTATACTACAAAAATGCTAGAAAGTAACAATATAAAATAAGAGAGTATGAAAGTAAATCTAATCTAATCTAACATAATAAAATCCTAAAACATGAGTTTCTAAAGATATAAAATAAAAGGAAAAAGAAAAACTTACATTATGAGAGCAAATCTTCATCTTCATCGCCATCAACAAAGAAGAATAAAAGAAAATTTAAAAGGTGAAAATAATTATTTTAATTAATTATAAAATAAAATATATAATTTTAAAAGGTCTTCTTAATTAAGAATAACCCTCCTCTCTAAATGGAGATTTTTACAAAATGTTTTACACCTTCAAACCCTCATTCTACCCTTATGTTTATAGATAATAAGAATCTCTCATAACCCTTTGATTTATCATAGCCACCAAGTAACTCTTATAATAATAGAATTTGGCTTATGCCCCAAGTAACCGTCATAACCATAGGATCTCTCAAAATAATCTACAATCTTAATTCAATACTTAATAGATGGGCTTTGTGAGGTTTATTTATTTTATATTTAATTTATTTAAGACTTTTGGGCTTCTCTTAAATGCTCTTAGGCTTCTTAAATTTAAGCCTAGTCTTCAAATAATTGAATATATATCAATTAAATTTATATTTCTATTATAATATGTTGCTACTAATAAAATTTCTAGAATCTTTCAATATGGATGGCTCCGTCTCATAAAGATAGGTGATTTTTATATATAATATATTGAATTCTACTTACCAATTTGGGAGATATCATCTTTTCTTTGCGGTTAATTAATTTGAGCATGAATTTGACTTTATTTTTTATATTTAATTTAAAAAATATTTTCGATGTAGTTGATACGGATGTATTTTCTTCCTTGCTTCGGGTGCTTAGCGATCCTCATGGGAGCTTGATGATAGATGATTCTCATGGTATCTTGAGAATAGAGACGTGGATGAAGACGTTAAAGGCGGCAACGTCGAAGAGTACAGAAAAAACTATAGGAAACACTTTGGACTTCTAGCAATCGACCGTACGTGACGTCACGGTCGACTACGAACGTGCACAACTCAGGAAAAGTCTCAGAACTTTTCGCGGTCGACCGTGATGGGTTCTACAGTCGACCGCCAAACCCTGTAGTTGATACTGAGTTTATGTCGTTCTGTTCGGTTGACCGCACATGTCTCTGCGGTTGACCACGAGTCAGGCTGGGCCTGATTTTTAGTTTCCTGTTCGCTTTTGATTTGTGTTTTGATATATATTAAAACACGACTTTTTAAGGGTTGGAGAACCAGATTGCATTCAGAAAGGAGATCAAGAAGATTGTTCTTTGATCTAGAGAGATTGTGAGAGAGGGATTTGTAATCTATTATTCTTAAAATCTAGAGAAGGTATTTTCCTTCGCCTAAAACCGAATTGTTCTTGTGTTTTTCTATCGTCTTCTTCATAACCCACTCTTGATAATTATGCGATCAAGGGTGCTCGTCCAACAACTCGTATCAAGTTGGTATCAGAGTGATTAGATTCTATGAAAGGGGGTTCCTTTGTATGGTCCTTACTCGATCGCAATACAAGAAGCTAGGTGAGATCCTTATTTCTTTGGAAGGAGTTCAAAGATTAAGGAAGAAGAAGATGACTGAAGGGGATAGTTCAGTAAGACTAGATGCAATGGAGAAACAGATGGAGGCAATGGGTTCGACTCTCACACAGCTCATCAATCTTTTCTAAGGAAAGGACAAAAAGGAGGAATCTTCTTCGAAAGGCAAGAAGAGACTTGTAGAGTCCGATGGGGAAGGTGAGGAATCAGATTCTGAAGAGGAGGCCGAAATTGTCAAGACTATCCCACATCAAGAGGGTAAGGGTTCTTACTAGAATATGAAGATAGATTCAGAGTAGAGATTTCTGTTTATGATGGGAGTGTAGACGTCGATAGGCTTGACAATTGGATTGAGCGTATGGAGATGTATTTTACTCTTTATGGCTATTCATCAAAAGAGAAGATTGTATTCACGACTTTGAAGCTTTCGGGATATGCATTGACATGGTGAAAATCTTATTACAAGCAGGAAAAGAAGGCGGTGTCATAGAATAAGTTCAAGGAGCTACTGAGAAAACAATTCTATCCGGTGGGATTTCTTGAGGAGCCTTGGTACAAGTAGTACGGCTTACGCCAAAGTGTCAATCAAACCGTTCAAGAATACACCACAGAGTTCCAGCAGTAGGCGATGGTTCTTAATATTGCGACGGAGGAATATTCTATGTTTATGAAGTATATGGCGGGATTGAGCAATTACATCCACAAAGAGATGAAGTTATTCACGATGGAATCTATTACAAAGGAGAGAGTGAAGACTATTGATATCGAAGGCAAGCAAAAGAGGAGGAACAAGGCAAAGAGAGATGCAAAACAAACTGGAGGCGAGTCTAGTAGTTCTCAATCTAAAAAGGAGAAGAAGAAGGGTGATTCAGGAAAAGTAGGGCTGATTTGTAGTCATTACGAGAAGACATGAAATGTAGCTGATCGGTGCTGGGAGAAGTATCATCATCTCAAGCCAAGGGGGTTGAAGAAGAAGGAGGAGAAAAAGACATACGTGATAGCTCAAATTCCGAAAGAAGTCCCTGGAGTGACAGAGTCCAACAATAATCTCAACCTTATGATGGGGAAACATACCACGAAAGAGGACGATGGCCCTAGAGAATAGCTCTTTGTTCTTAAGTTGTAGGTGAAGACCAGTTTGGTTGATGCCATAGTTGATCCAGACAGTGAGAAGAGTTTGATATCCGAGGCCTTGGTTCAGAAGCTGGGTCTGAAGACAGTCAAACATCCAAAGCCTTATCCATTAGGGTGGATTCAGAAGGAGATGGGATTGAGTGTAGTTGATCAATACACTTTCAGATTTGCGCACCATGAGTCATATATTAACAAGGTCATATGTGACATAGTTCTATTGGATGTTTGTTAGGTTATACTGCGCAATCCCTATTTGTAGGATAGATACGCGGTCTACAAGAGGTAGGCTCAGAAGTACACATTTACTAAAGATGGTAAAAAGTTCATATTTCATTCGGCATCTCTTCCGAAGGAGAAAAACTTAGTGACGGTGAACCGAACGAAGTGGTTAGTGAATGCAAGAAAGAAGTTTGTTGCACTATGCATTAGTTCTTATGAGGATCCACTAAAAGAGGGTTGCAATTTGGAGCGGAAGGTGACTACGATGAGACACGAGACGAATGAGTTATTTTTGATCAGATGTCGAGACCAGATTCCTAGCAAGGCCAAGTGGTTCAGGAAAGAGGGAGGGGCTTGCGAGTTACCTCAGCTCCAGTTCTAACTTGAACGGGACTTCAAGTCCTAAAGGGGGAGCCATGATACGGGTGTATATTCTTTCTTGCATTGGGAGCTTAGTAATCCTTATGGGAGCTTGATGATAGATGATTCTAATGGTATTTTGAGAATAGAGATATGGATGAAGTCATGAAGATGGCAACGTTGAAGAGTACAGGAAAAACTACAGGAAACACTTAGAACTTCTAGTGATCGACCGCACGTGACGCCGCGGCCGATCGTGAACGTGCACAACTCAGGAAAAGTCTCTAGACTTTTCACGGTCGACCGTGATGGGTTCTGCGGTCGACCGCCAAACCCTATAGTCGATACTGAGTTTCTGTCATTCTGTTAGGTCGACCACACATGTCTCTGTGGTCGACCGCGAGTCGCGCTGGGCCTGGTTTTTAGTTTCCTATTCATTTTTGGTTTGTATTTTGATATATATTGAAACACGGCTTTTCTAGGGTTGGAGAACCAGATTGTATTAAAAAAGGAGATCAGGAGCATTGTTCTTTGAGGTAGAGAGATTGTGAGAGAGATTTGTAATCTATTATTCTCATAATCTAGAGAATGTTTTTTCCTTCGCCTAAAACTGAATTGTTCTTGTGTTTTTTTATCATCTTCTTCACAACCCACTCTTGATAATTCCGCGATCAAGGATGCTCGTCCGGCGACTCGTATCAGTAGTTATACAAAATTAAGTCTAACTTATAAATTTAATTAAAAGTTTTGAAAATAAAAACAAGTTAATTTTTTGTTTAAATAATTTATGAGCCTCTTAATCAATTTATTTTTCAAGAATATATGCACATATATAACTATATACATAAAAAATTTATTAGTATATATTTTCTTTCAACTCTCTTTATTTCTTGGTGATTTTGTTCTATTTTATTGGGATTTTAAGTGACCATTTAATGAGTTTTGGGCAATGAATCCTAACCTAATTGGGCTTAGGCTATTAAGTATGAAAATACTCATCGGGCTTAATTACTCGATCAACTTAGGCTTAATAAGATAGAATCACCTTGGAGTTCAAGAGTTTTTTTGTGCATAGTGTGTGAGTGAGTGAGTGAGTGTGTGTATATATATGTGTGTGTGTGTGTACAAAGAAAATATTTAGATTAAGAGAACTTGGAAATTTATTATCCGCTCTAATCTAAGTATGTAAAAATTTATTATTTTAATTAAAAATCTAAGTTCGACTATAATGACGTATACTCAAAAAATTTATTTAGAGTTATCATAAAAGGTCAACTTACTAATAACTAGGGAGTTTAAAAGTTATCAAGTAAGTCAATTAGTAATTAACTCAATCCCATTGGCAAGTGAAATTTTTTTGGGAAAAATAAACTACGAAAAAAAAAGATAAAAATGTTAAAATAAAGAGAAAAGATGACTAGTCCTACCCCCACGTCTAAATTTCACATTGTCCTTAATGCAAACTTTGTAATGCAAATTGAAGCAGATAAGAAATGAAATATTTACATTTATTCGATCGACCTAAAACAATAATAAAATGATAAAAATCTGTAATTATCTTTGGTATGAGGAGAATATAGCCAACACTTTTATTTTTCTTCTTTTTTGTTCATTATTTTTTCTATTTTTCTATTTTTTCCATTTTTTTCAACAGAACATGAAACTTTCAAGTAAGAGAAGAATAATTTTTTTCTATTTATTGTGACAGAAAGAGTAAAGATATAGTTTAAAAGATTTAACATTAGAAGCTCGAGATCTACATCAAATCCTATCTTATTACTGAAAATTCTATCTCGAATTTTAAAGAGGTCTAAATTAATAAAATCAATAATGTGTTTAAATTCTGTACACTCTAAGGTTAATTTTTGCAGCATTTGAAGGGATGTAAGGAGGTGGTTATGGATTTTTAATTTTTGATATTGATCAGACATAAAGCAAGTCTCAAATTGAGGTTCCACGTGACTGAAGGCTTGTACAACCAGTTCTTCTTTGAAAATTTCCTCAAACTCAATATTCATGGTTGAAATATAATAAGCAGGTTCTTCTATATTTTCTATGAACTTAAGATCATCAGCAAAAAGTTTTTCAGAGCTAACATCAGAGAAATTTGTGTCCGACTCTATGAAAACTATTTTTAATTCAGACTCTTAAAATATCTCGATTTCCTCACCTAATATATCCTCAAAATTTATGTCTGACTCACTCTTATCTTCTAACTCTTCACTTAAAATTTCTTGAATGATTTTACTTTAGTTGACTGGTTCTCTAGATTGAAAATATTAAGATCAATAGTCATATTTCTAAAGGACAACTTCATTTGACCAGTTCTATAATTGATCATCACATTAAAAGTGGCTAAAGACGGTCTTCCTAGAATGATAGTTATCTAACCTCTGAGATTAGAAGGGCTGTGTCTCCAAGACTATAAAATCGATAGGAAAAATAAACCCCCCTACCTTAATCAAAAAATCCTCTATCGCTTTTGGACATTTTCACAAATCTATTAGCTAGCTAGAGAGTACATCTAGTTGGCTTCAGTTCACTTACCCCTAGCTATTGAAAATTTGAATAAGGAAGAATATTTACACTAACTCCCAAGTCTAGAAGTGTCTTATCAATAAAAGTATATCCTACAACACATGAATTGGTAGGACAAATGGGGTCTTTATATTTCAAAGGCATAGGCATTAAGACCATATCACTGAATAGTAGCTAGAAAGACTTTCTTGGGAACATTTGTGGTTATTTTTAAAAGTACTCTATAGGGGGGGGGGGGGGGTGAATAGGGTAATTGCTAATCTCATCCGTTATTGATGCCAAATTAAAACTTATCAACTAATATCCTAGCAAATATAATATACAACAAGTTATGTGCAAGGATATGTAACGATAAATAATATGACAATAGGCGATGTAAACAATGAACATAATATATAGGAACGTCAATGCCAAACACAAACAAACAATATGATCACGGAGTTCGATCAACCCTCTCCCTAGGCTTTTACAACCAAGCCACTCCTCTTGGAATTGACCTTGTTCTTCTCCCAACCATTCCTTTAAGGGCCCGTTTGGTTGGTTTCCTAAAAACCAAGAAAAGGAAATCGGTACAAGGAAATCAATAAAATAATATTTTTATCTATTTCCATCCCTAAAACTCACCCACAACATCTAATAAAATATTATTTTTATCTTCCAACTCATCTCATTTCATCTTCTTTCTTACCTTTAAAAATAAACCAAACACAAGAAATATGTCACATCATCCAACTCATCACAACTCATCTTATCCCATTTTTAAAAATCACACACACCATCCAATAATATTGTGACAACTCATCTCATCTCATTAAACCTTCACTTCCATCCATTTCCTCAAAAAAAAACAAGAAATTGATTTCCTTAAGTATGTGTCACATCATCCAATAATATACCTCCAACTCATCTCATCTCATCTATTTTCTTATTTTTAAAAACGAACCAAACACAAACAACCTCAAAACATCATCCAATAATATACCTCCAATTCATTTCCTTATTTTTTTAACCAACCAAACAACATCAAAATAATTTTTTTAAAAAAATCACTCACATCATCCAATAATAAGGTGACAACTCATCTCCTATTCTATAATTTCCTTCTTTTTTAAACCAACCAAACAACCTCAAAACAATTATTATAGGAAATAGGTTTCCTATTCTTTGATTTCCCAAAAGAAATTACGAAACGAACAACCCCTAAGTATCCTTGCGTATTACAACGTGTTCTCAACAATTAAGTGTAAACAAAGGATTTGTTCTCTAATAAGGATGAGAATGAAATGTTAGCTTACTTGATGAATCATACCCACAATCCAAAAAACTATATGTGAAAATACTTTAGCTCAAATGGTTGTGTGTGAAATAATAAATAAAAATAAAATTAAACACAAATAATTCTTGCTTATGAATGGGAATCAAAATTTAAATTTGTTAGAAGAAAAGAGTTTAAGAAAACTTCTCCAATTGAACAAAGAGGTGTAGTTATGAAGATTTGAGATTGAACGTCTCAAAACCGAAATTGAAATCCACCTCTTTGTGAAATTTTCTTCACATAAACAAAACACAAATTCTTTAAATAACCTAGCAAAGCTATTTTGTAAACTTTCTTGATCAAACAAAATGAGTTATGAGACATATATATAGCCTTATTTGGGGGTGAAAGTTGATTCTTTCATTGTAGGACTCATTACAACTTCAGTCGTTATAATAAGCTCAAAAGGAATTACTTTTTATAAGACTCCTTACATAATAAAAATAAATAAAAGATTAAAACTTTTTAAAATACACACAACAGACATTTATCACCCACTGCTTGCGTGTGATCTTTGCCTATGCCGGGGACGCGTTAGTCCGCAGATCATCGCAGATCAGATCCGGTTTACAGAAAAGTTAATTAGTGCTCTCGTTTCATAAAGGAAGTAATCGCAAAAGTTATAATCTCGACGAAGCGAGATTATGACTCTTCTCAAAATCAAAACCAAGCTTGGTCTGGAGGAAAGAAAGAACAAACCTCGGATCCTTCGAATAGCTTCCTCTTTATGCTGAAGTTCGCGAAGATTTGCTAGCCCTCCTCTAAAATTCGTGCTCCACTCTTCAATTTGACAACGCCTCGGCTTCAACTTTCTTATCTCTTGCGTATAGGGCCCTTGGCTTGTATTTATAGGCTTCGGTTGTAGCGTTTTCAGATAAGAATTGATGATTTGACCTTATCCTTGTTTTCGTCAAAAGTTGTCTTCATTGATGATTCCATTAATCTTCTTTTGATTACAAAGAATTACAATAAAAAATAAGAAAATTACAACTTTTAAAGAAAATAACACAGAATTCGTTTATCGAATACTGCTTTTGTGGGACTTTGCCTGTGCCGGGAACGCTTTGGTTCGTGGACCACCGAATCTCAGATCGTGAGAGGGGGGCGTATGACTCTTTCTTCGTTATCGAAGTCAGAATTGAAAACGATATCTTATCGATGTAAGATAGTCGTTCTTCTTGAAAACAAGTCTAAGCCTGAATGTCAAGGAATCGCTCCAGGAACTGAAATCTCTCCTCTCTCTGCTCTGGAATACTCTAAAAATGCTCGATCCTCGTCAGAAGTGACCCTAGGGGGGTATTTATAGCCTCAGGGGTCTGTAACTGCAAAAACACAACTCGATAACAAGTCAGTACGGCGCGACAGTGTTTTACTGTCTCGCTGGTCGAGACAGCATTTGCTGTCTCGCCCAGCGCGACAGAACATTTACTGTCGCGCCCAGCGAGACAGTAAAAAGCTGTCGCGCCCAACGAATATTCTTGGCAGTTTTGCTGTAACTGCCTCCCCACGTTTCAAACTCCGTTATTTTGGCAGTTATTCGATTGATTTTCGCCCACGTTGTTTCCCACGTCCCTTGGCAGTTAATGGACACGTGTAGGGCAGTTATTGGGGTGGTTATTTGTCCATTTCAATGCTGTAGACAGCAAATTTACTGTCTCGCTGGCGAGACAGTAAATACTGTCTCGCTGAGCGAGACAGCAAATGCTGTCTCGACCGGCGCGACAGCAAATGCTGTCTCGACCGGCGCGACAGCAAATGTTGTCTCGACCGGCGCGACAGTAAAAGACTGTCTCGCTGGCGAGACAGTAAAAGACTGTCTCGCTGGCGAGACAGCAAAAATTGTGAGTTTTGGGTTATTTTCCCAGTTTTTGAGTGGTTTTCTGCGTTGGGATATCTATTAGCATTTTTTGACGCCTACAATCCTCTGTTAACAATTGCTTAACCATATTTAGAGATAGCCTCAAAATAGTTAGAAGGTTCTAAAATGAACAAATCCTAAGAAAACCCATCGAAGAACACGTTTTGGGCTCTTCCAGGCACGAGCTACCACATGGTGGCTCGGCCTTGGCCGAGCCACCTAGCTTTGATTGAGTCGTTTCGATGTGACTCGGCAGCCACGGGCTATTCTAGTCTTCCGGGTTTGACTTGTTTCGTCGTTATGCATATTTCATCGTTTCGCTGACTTGTACGCTTCACAGTCGTTTTATGCGTTTCGTTAACTTGGAGGTAGCTGATGAGTACACGGGCCACTTAGAGGTGGCTGACATGCACGCAGGCCACTTAGAGTTGGTTGGTGAGCGTGCGAGCCACTTGGAGCTGGTTGGTGAGCGCACGGGCTACTTGGCAGTGGCTGATGAGCGCACAAGCTACTTGGAGCTGGCCGGTGAGCACATGGGCCATTTGGAGGTGGCTGGTGAACGCGTAGGCTACTTGGAGGTGGCCAACAAGCGCGCGGGCTACTTGGAGTTGGCTGGTGAGAACGCAGGCTACTTGGAGCTGGCTGGTGAACACGTAGGCTACTTGGTAGTGGCTGATGAGTGCGTGAGCCACTTGGAGGTAGCTGGTGAATGCGTGAGCCACTTAGCGGTGACTAATAAGCGCGTGGACCACTTAGAGGTGGCTGATGAGTACGTGGGCCACTTAGAGGTGGTCGGTGAATGCGCGGGCCACTTGGTGGTGGCCGATGAGTGCGTGGGCCACTTGGAGGTGACCAGTGAACGCGCGAGCCACTTGGCAGTGGCCGATGAGCACGTGGGGTACTTGGAGGTGGCCGATGAACGTGCGGGCTACTTGGAGATGGCCAGTGAATGTGTAGGCCACATGGAGGTGGTCGGTGAGTGCGCGGGCCACTTGGAACTGGCCGGTGAGCATTCGGACCACTTGGAGGTGGCTGATGAATGCATGGGCCACTGTTTTGCCATTTTGGTGGTTTGTTGTTACGTCATCAACGGTTCGCCGATTCGCTTCATGCACTTGTCGGCGTCAGATAATCCACCTTGACTCGGATAATGACGTTCATCGTTTTCTCTTCATCTTGAACTGTGTGTGGGAACCTATATGTAATTTTTGATGCCTACAGATACCCCCTCCAAAGTGTTTCAGTCTCATTTCTTTTATAAAAGAGCCTGAAATACTTTGGATGTGATAGGCCCGACCTTCAGTCAGTCTAAAAGGATCTATAATTAGCTTCAATTCTTGACTTCTTCGATTCTCAGTCTATTCAGTATCTTGTCAAATAACTAAAATTCTTTTGGCTCTGTGTTTATCGTCTGAACGTTGTCGAAGTCTCGAATTAAAACTGGTGTGTTGATCTCTGATTTTAGCTCGTATCGGTGAGTCGACGTTGAACTAACTATCTTTATTGGGGATTCATATCTGAATTACGCTTGAAATCCTTAGGATTATCCTTTGTTTCGGAGTTAATCTGAGCCTTATTTTGGCGAGAATTAACGACGCATTAACTATGTGTTGACTGGTGTTGTCTTTGTTTACAACACGTTGATCGACGTTGATTTTCATCGTAACACTTTGACCAGTGTTGACTTTCATTTGCAACATGTTCAAAGTCCTTTGTGTAAACTTCGGCTGGAATTGATGTTCTCCCAGGTGTTCAAGTCACGAGGCCAACTAATGAAGCTGGTGCATCAGTGACTATCGTACTTATAGGATTTTTAGCAGACCCTCAGCCATAAACGGGTTTGACGAGCCTTTACTGACTACCATTTGAGTCAGTCTAGTATGCATATTGTTTAAGTCCGTTCCACAGGTGACGTTATGCTAAACGAATGAACTCTTTTAGACTTGATGCTATAATATTAGATATATAGACTTCACCATTTTTTATGAAAATAGACTACCCGACAACGCATGTTAAGCGCAGAGTTTAGGATTTTTGGTAAACTCTCAGCCATTAACGGATTTGATATGCCTTTTCCAATTACCGTTTGAGTCGGGCTAGCATATGAATTATCTAAATCCGTTTCACATGTGATGTTGTGCTATGAGAATGAACTCTCTTAGACTTAGTGCTATGATATTGAATACATAGGCTTCGTTCTTTTTACTGGAAAAGACTAACTGGAAACGCATGTTAGGTGTAGACTTATCTCTATTCAGGGATTGAGATAACATCCCCCAAACGTGAATCCTGGCGTTCTTTTCACGAAGAAAGGTTAACCGATAACGCGTGTTAGACGTTGACTTATCTCTACTTAGGATTTGAGATAAAATTCCATGTGTGTGTAAGGCACAGATTTTTGGCGTTATTAATAACGGCCTGTCATGATGTTGAATACGTAGGATTTTGTCCATTTTGCGGTAAAAGACTAACCGACAATGCATGTTAGACGCTGACTTATCCATACATAGAATTCAGGATAAAATTCCCCATATGTTAAAGACATGGATTTTGTCGCTACGATGCTGAATATGTAGACCTGGTCGTTTTCGCGGGAACAGACCAACCGACGGCATGTATTAGATGATAACTTATCTCTAATTAGGTATCAAGATAATGTCCCTTAGGCTTGGATCCTGGTGTCTTTTTCACGATGAAAGACTAACCGACAACGTGTATTAGACGTTGGCTTATCTCTACTTAGGATTCGAAATAAAATTCCTCGTAAATGTAAGGCATAGATTTTGGCATTATTAATAACGACCTTCCATGATGTTAAATACATAGGTTTTTGTCCTTTTTGCGCTAAAAGAGTAATCGACAACGCGTATTAGGCGCTGAATTATCCCTGCTTAGGATTCAGGATAAAATCCCCCATGCGCGTAAGGCACGGATTTTGGTGTTATTAATAACGGACTGCCACAATGTTGAATACATAGGCTTTTGTTCTTTTTACGGTGAAAGACTAACCAACAACGTGTGTTAGGCGTTGACTTATCCTTACTTAGAATTCGGGATAAAATTTACCGTGTATGTAAGGCATGGATTATAGCATTATTAATAACGAGCTGCCACGATGTTAAATACGTGGGCTTTTGTCCTTTTTATGGCAAAAGACTAACCGACAATACATGTTAGGCGTTGACTTATCTCTACTTAGGATTCGGAAAAAAATTTCCCATGCACGAAAGATATGGATTGTTGGTGTTGGAAGGTAGTTTCTTCTCTTGGGGCAAAGACGAACCCGATGCTGGAGAGAAATTTTTTTATATTCTATCTTCAGGTGCAAAAGAAACTCAAAGTAGCATCTCAACTTCGAGAATCAAAAAAAAGATTCGGATAACCCTAACTGTCAGAAGGTTTGATTACCTAATCTGAAGTTCGATTTCACATTTATCAAGAGGGGAACCCCAGTTTTAGTCCTAACTGTAGGAAGGTTTGATCCAGTAGGAGGTTTGAGATGACCATAACTATAGAAAGCTTTGATCACTCGATTTGATAGCGGACCTCTCTGATACGGGTGTATCTTCTCTTTGGAACTTAGCGATCCTCATGGGAGCTTGAGGATAGATGATTCTCATGATAGCATGAGAATAGAGGTGTCAAACAGTACAAGGGAACGTAGGTTAGAGCGATGAACGAGGCAGAGAATTAAAGATTCGAAGAATTCAGATTTCAGCCTGTGAGTCGACTCATACATGTACATAAGTCGACTCATCAGGGTGAGTCGACTCATGACTGTCATGAGTCAACTCACGAAACCCAGCCATTTTGCCAAAAGTTTCTGCTCGGTCGACTCATCACCTTATGAGTCGACTCATCAGTCATGAGTCAACTCATATACAGTTTTGAGTCGACTCAAGAAATCAAGTCCTGTTAACAAAAGTTTCTGACTAGTCGACTCAATAGTTATGAGTCGACTCATATGAGGTCATGAGTTAACTCATAACTGTTCATGAGTCGACTCATCGGAGTTTTCCAGATTCGTTAAGGACTCTTTTTACGTATTTTCCTGTTTGGGTTAGGCTTGGTTATTTACCACTTTGCCACCCTCGTTTGTACACCTATATAAGGGATTGTTTTAGGGTTTAAAATAATCGAAGAGAGTTGAATCAAGAGAGATTAACTTGTAATTAAGATTTGGAGAGCTCGTTCTTCAATTCTAGAGTGAGATTGTGAGAGATTGTAAATTGCATACTCATAATCTAGAGAAGGTATTTTTCTTCGCCCAAAATCTGAGTTGTTCTTGTGTTCTTATTGTTTTCACCTCAACCCACCTTTGGTAATTCCACGACCAAAGGTGCTCGCACGATGACTGGTATCAAGTTGGTATCAGAGCGATCATATCCTACGAAGGGGGCATCCTGTGTATGGTTCTGACTCGATCACAATACAATAAGCTTGGCAAGATCCTTACTTCCTTGGAAGGAGCCCAAGATTTAAGGAATGAGAAGATGTCTAAAGCAGATAACTCAGCAAGACTTGACGCTATGGAGAAGCAGATAGAGATGATCGGGACTACTCTTACTCAGCTCGTGGGTCTCATCAATGAAGGGAAAAAAAAGAGGAATCTACTTCGAAGGGTAAGAAGAAACTTGTTGAGTCCGATGAAGAATACGAGAAATCAGATTTGGAAGGAGAGGCCGAGGTTGTTAAGTCTGCTTCACATACAGGGGTAAGAATTATTACCAAAACTTAAAGATTGATTTCAAAGTGGAGATTCCTGCCTATGATGGGAGTGTCAATGTGGAGAAGCTCGATGACTGGATTGAACGTATGGAGATGTACTTCACGCTCTACGCATATTCATCCAAGGAGAAGATCGTGTTCGCGATGTTAAAGCTTTCGGGGCACGCTTTGACGTGGTGGAAGTCCTATTGCAAACAGGAAAAGAAGGCGTCGTCGTGGAACCAATTCAAGGAGCTACTGAGGAAGCAATTCTATCCTGTGGGGTTCCTTGAAGAGCATTGGTACAAGTGGTACGGCTTGTGCCAAATATTCAATCAGACAGTTCAAGAGTATACGACGGAGTTCCAGTAGCAGGCGATGGTGCTAAACATCATAACGGATGAATACTCCATTTTCATGAAATACATGGCAGGTCTGAATGATTATATCCGAAAGGAGATGAAGCTGTTCACGGTCGGGACGATTGCAGAGGCGAGCGTGAAGGCAATTGCCATTGAAGGCAAACAGAAGAAGGGCAGCAAAATGAAGGGTGATTCTAAACAGTCGGGATGCAAGTCTAGTGGCTTTCAACATAAGGAAGAGAAGAAGAAGGGTGATTCGGGGAAGGCAGGATTGATATACAATCATTGTAAGCAGACAGGGCACGTGGCTGATCTTTACTGGGAGAAGTACCCTCATCTGAAGCTAAAAGGGTTGAAGAAGAAAGAGGAGAAGAAAGCATACATGATAGCGCAGGATCCGAAGGAGGTTTCAGGGATGACAGAGCCCAACAGCAGCCTCAACCTTATGGCGGGGAAACGGGCCGTGAAAGAAGACGACGACCCGAGGGAGCAGCTCTTTGTTTTGAAGTTGCAGGTCAAAACTAGCTTGGTGGATGCCATTGTAGATACAGAGAGTCAGAAGAACCTGATATCTGAAGCGTTGGTACAGAAGCTGAGATTGAAGACGGTGAGGCATCCGAAGCCCTATCCATTAGGGTGGATTCAGAAGGAAGCGGGATTGAGTGTGGTGAACCAGTATACGTTCAGATTTAAACTCCATGAGTCGTATATTGACGAGGTCACATGTGACGTGGTTCCGTTGGGTGTTTGCCAAGTTATTTTAGGCAATCCTTACTTGTGGGATAGACACGCGGTATATGATTTGCGGGCCCAAAAGTATACGTTCACTAAAGATGGCGTACAGTTTATTTTTCGTTCGGCATCTCTTCTATAGGAGACGAGTTTGGTGATGGTGACTCAGGCTAAGAGGTTGGTGAATGCGGGCAGGATGTTCATTATATTGTTTATTCGGCCTTATAAAGAGCAGCTGAGTAGGATATGCTTGTCCACCTTGAGCAAGCTTCAGGAGGGAGATCTTGATAGTTTGAAGGTCAAGTATGCGGACTTGTTTTTGGAAATCACGGGACTACCACCACGGCGAGGTGTAGAGCATGAGATTATGTTGACCGGTGAGAGTTCCTTGCCAAACATAGGCCTATACCGCACATCAGTACAAGAGTCCGAAGAGATCAAGAAACCAGTTCAGGAGCTCTTGGAGACGGGAGTGATAGTGCCGAGTTGTTCACCTTACGGGTCATCGGTGTTATTAGTACCCAAAAAGGATAGAGACTGGCGTATGTGCGTGGATTACCGGGCGCTCAACAAGATAACGATCAAGAATCGTTACCCACTACCACGGATCGATGATCTTATGGACCAGTTGGAGGGAGCGAGGTTATTCACGAAGTTGGATCTGAAGTCTGGCTATCATCAGGTAAGGATTCGGGAGGAAGACACTTGGAAGACGGCGTTCAAGACCAAATAGGGCCTGTTCGAGTGGTTGGTGATGCCGTTTAGGTTATGCAATGCTCCAGCGACTTTTATGAGGCTCATGAATGATTTGTTGTGACCTTTCATAGAGGATTTTGTGATTGTGTACCTTGATGATATTTTGGTGTACAGCAGGACCTGGGAGGAATATCTTGTTCATATGGAGAAAGTGTTTTGAGTGTTACAGGACGGACAACTGAAGCTCAACGGGAAGAAGTGCGAGTTTGGGAAGGACGAGTTGGTGTATCTCGGCTTTATCGTAGGGAAGGGCCAGAGGAGGATAGATCCGGGTAAGGTGGCGGTGATCACGAAGTGGCCAACGCCGAAGACAGTGACTGAGGTGAGAAGCTTCATGGGGGCTTGCCAGTATTTGCGCAAGTTCATTCGATAATTTTTGACTTATGCGGCACCATTACATGGCCTCACAATGGCTAAGGTTCAGTTCGAGTAGGGGAGGACGCATGAGGAGGCTTTTCAGTTGCTAAAAAGGAAGATCTCGGAGGCACCGGTGTTAGCTTTGCCGAATTTACAGTGGACTTTCGAGGTGGAGACTGACGCGTGTAGTTATGCGATGGGCACGATGTTGATTTAGGATGGGAAGCTAGTGGAATACCATTCTGCGATGTTTACGGGTGCTATTACAAACTACCCGACCTATGACAAAGAGTTCTATGCACTTTATCATGCGATTAAGCATTAGAGGGTGTACTTGTTGGGGAAGGAAGTGGTTGTGCACTCGGATCATAAGCCGTTAGAGTTCTTACATGCCCAGACAAAGCTACAGCAGGCACGACACATGAAGTGGATGTCTTATTTGATGGCTTTCAACATCATTATTAGATACAAGAAGGAGGCGACAAACAAGTTGGCTGATATGTCATCTCGTCCGTCGGTAAGGGCTTTATTGGTAGCGATGCGTATTCAGCCCTTGGTTCCTTTAGAGTATGTACAGCTGTACGCATCCAGTAGAGACTTCGGTAGTGTGTTCGAGTAGGCGAAGGATGGTCAAAAGGGGGAGTATGCACTTGGAGAAGATGGCTTGTTGTATCGTGGGACATCACTATGCATTCCGGAGGATGGTGATAGGTTGTAATGGATTCGGGAAGCACATACCTCACGTGTGCAAGGGCATTTTGGAATTCAAAAGACGCTTCTCAATCTGCGGTGACATGTGTTTTGGCCACGGATGCTTGTTGATGTGACCAAGTATGTGGAGGGTGTAAGTTATGCTCTGTATTTTTTTGAAGCCTTCTAACAGGAAGTGGGGATTATACCTACCACTACCTGTTCCTTCTAGGCCATGGGAGAGCATATCTATAGGTTTTCTAGGAGGGTTGCTGACTACCAAGCGCGGGCATAACTATTTGTATGTTGTGGTGGACCGGTTTAGTAAGATGGTGTTTTTGATTCCTTGTAAGAAGACCGTGACTGGAGCGGGTGTAGCACAGTTGTTCTTCGAGCATGTGTGGAAGCATTTTGGGTTGTCGAGTTCGATTATTTCGGATCGGGACAGCCGGTTTCTGGGGTATTTTTAGGATTCTTTGTGGAGTCTGATGGACACTAGATTAAAGAAGAGCACGGCCTTTCATCCACAAACAGACGGGCAAACGGAGGTAGTCAACTGGACTATGGTGCATATGTTGCAAGGGTATAATTCCAGGCATCCCAAGACTTTGGATGAGAGCTTACCATATTTGCAGTTTGCTTTTTAATCGGACGATTCATGGATCTTCGGGAAAGTCACCGTTTGAGACTTGTTATGGATTCTTACCACCAAGTCCGTTTGATCTTATGTTTTCGAGTGAAGTACGACGGACGACAAGGAGGGAAATGAAAGACAACGTGCTCAGCAATTTCTAGAGAAGATTGCGTATATTCATGCCATGGTTAAAGCACAATTGAAGAAGTCACAAGCAAGGTACAAGGCGAAGCATGATCAACATCGGGTTCCTTGTAACTTTGGCGTGGGCGATATGGTGTGGCTGAAATTGAGTAAGGAAAGGCTAAAGGGAGAAGGGAAGAAGTTGAAACCGATACGTTATGGTCCATTTTGGATTCTCGATCAGATTGGCGATAACGTTTTCAAGCTGGATTTACCACATTACTTAGGCATGTAATCGGTGATCAATACCGAGTACTTGAAGTTTTTTGAGCCTTCATTGCTGGATGATGAAGGTGATGATAAGGTGATTTTGCCGCATGTTAAAGACTTGTGGTTTGGATAGAGAGGAGCCACTAAAGGAAGATTGCATTTTGGAGCGAAAGACGACCACGATGAGACGGGGAATGAAGGAGTCGTTTCTCATTGGACGTCAAGGTCAAGTTCCTAGCAAGGATAAGTGGTTTAACAAGGAAGGAGGGGCTCACGAGTTTCCTCAGCTGAAGTTCTAACTTGAAAATGACTTCAAGTTCCTAAAGGGGGACCCATAATACGGGTGTATCTTCTCTTCGGAACTTACCAATCTTTATGGGAGTTTGAGGATAAATGATTCTCATGATAGCATGAGAATAGAGGTGTCAAATAGTACAAGAGAATGTAGATTGGAGCGAGGAATGAGGCAGAGAATTAAAGATTCGAAGAATCCAGATTTCAGGCTGTAAGTCGACTCATACATGTACATGAGTCGACTCATCAGGGTGAGTCGACTCATGACTATCATGAGTCGACTCACGAAACCCAGCTGTTTTGTCAAAAATTTCTGCTCGGTCGACTCATTACCTTATGAGTCGACTCATCAGTCATGAGTTGACTCATATACAGTTTTGAGTCGACTCAAGAAATCTAGTCCTGTTAGCAAAAGTTTCTGACCACTCGACTCAACAGTTATGAGTCGACTCATATGAGATCATGAGTCGACTCATAACTGTTCATGAGTTAACTCATCGGAGTTTTTCAGATTCGTTAAGGACTCTTTTTACGTGTTTTCCTGTTTGAGTTAGGCTTGGTTATTTACCTCTTTGCCACCCTCATTTGTACACCTATATAAGGGATTGTTTTAGGGTTTAAAACAATCAGATAGAGTTGAATCAAGAGAGATTAACTTGTAATTGAGATTTGGAGAGCCTGTTCTTTAATTCTAGAGTGAGATTATAAGAGATTGTAAATTGCATACCATAATCTAGAGAATGTATTTTCCTTCGCCCAAAACCTGAGTTGTTCTTGTGTTCTTATTATTTTCTCCTCAACCCACCTTTGGTAATTCCGCGACCAAAGGTGCTTGTACGGCGACTCATATCACTCTCATTCATGAAAGGAATCGAGAGAGGATTTTGGCTTTGGTCCTAATTGTAGGAAGGTTTTACCAAAAACAGTAGGAGTGAAGATACAAATAACATTGGGAATGATGACTCGTACAAATCACTCAGTGGGGTTTCTGAATGGACTTAGCCGAAAGAATTTTGGTGGACCTACTATTAGTTAATTTGATTAGTGAGGGACTTTGTGGTGGATGATCGTGAATCATCAAGCACTCCACAGTTACCTTGTGGGAGTTTCATGAGAGAAGATTGACCGAATGAGGTCATTAAATCTCATCTCAACAAAAGAGTGTTCGGAAAGTCACAGTGGGAGGGTTTTAATCATCTTGGAAATAATTAAGTAGCCATAGTAGGAAGTTCTTAATCATGATTAACAATGAATTATTCCGATGATTTATTTTCATCTTGAATAATCAATTTTGGGTTATCCTTAAGAATATCATGTGTAGTATCCTTCTGGAGCTTCCCTTTGGAATGCATTGAGGTATCCCACCCCAGCTCTTTGGCGAACTTGAATCCAATTGTATTCAGTCATATTGTCGGGTTATCCTTAAGAATATTAAGAGTAATATTCTCCAGGAACTTCCCGTTAATGGAAATAAGGGAAGCTGTTTAACCTCGTATATCCGTTGGAGGATTAGGAGAATCAGTTTAACCGCTTATACTCATCGAAGGTATGAGAGGTTCTTATTCGGTTCATTTTGGCGTTATGATGCCGGCGTTGACCAAGTCTTGAATGCTATTCTTGAGAGTGAAGCAAGTCTTGGTGGGATGAAGGATCCTCTTTTGGTATGCACGGTACTTTGGATTTGAAGTGTCATTAGCTTCCTCTTGATTTATAATAGGTGGCAGCTTGGTTTTATTGTTTTTAAGGAGGTATTTGAAGATAGCTGGAATCACTTCATCCTTAGAGTAGTACTCTTTTTGGAGTCTTGAATCCGGAGTCTTTTGCTGCTTTTGAGGTTGTTATTGTGATGTCTGATTAGCGTCAACAGCCGCTGCAGGAGTCTTTCCCTTACCACGAGAAGAGAAATTCGAGTTTAGGGGGGGTTAGGGGGGGTGGGGGGGTTAGTCGTGGGTTGGCCTCTCTCTAGCTTTTTCCTTTTGAGAAAGCATTCGGCCTATTCCATACGCAATTTTAATTCTTTCCATGTTGTGGATGACACGACATCTAGGGCTTCCAGCATATCAATGGAGAGATTATTATGACATGTCTGCAAGATGAATTCTTCTGTGACAGGATCCCTATAATTCATTACCTTATTACGAAAGCGTTTGACAAAGCTATCAACTAACTCCCCATCCTTTTGCTTCTCGTCCAAAAGGGCTCCAATTGACACTTTGGTGTCATCGTCAAAGAAGTTTTTGAGGAATGAGTTTTTCATATTATTCCAGCTATTGATACTTCTTGACTTGAGACAGTGGTACCAATCGAAGACGGCCCTGTGAAGGGTGCCAACAAATGACCGGACCATCAATGGTTCATTGCCGGAGATCACACTCAAGTAGGGCTTAAAATAAATTAGGTGTTGAGTGGATGAGCCCTTTTCATCGAACGGTGTGAAGTTAATTAGATTGAACTTTGCCAGATACAGGATTGACTCCCACTCTCTTGGGTAAGGACATGGAATACTAGTCGTCTTACCTCTTGAGCAGACATCAGTGCATTAATCTTGCTCTCCAGGTCTTTCATTTTCTCGTCCTCACCCGTATTTTCCTTCAGGCAATTTTAGGGAGGAACAACTGGACCACCTCCAGCGTTGTCATCCTCGGTAGGACCATCCCCAACATTTCGATCAACAGGAAGGGTATCAGCGTTGAAATTCTCTTCTACTTTTGAATCACTATCTACTTGATTGGTAGCATTGTGACAGCTAGATTCACCAATCTGATTTGATAAGGCTTGAATCTGTTGATCATGTAATTTCCTTATCTGTTGCACAATCATTTCCATTTTGAATTTAAAATTCTCTTTTTGCTTGGCCAGAGTGTCTTCGAGGATTTTGGCTATTTGTTCTGTGTTGATCATGAACGCCTCACGAGATTATCCTATGCTGGACACCGTATTGTCGGAAGCGATCATGGAGTTAGCGTCTGACATTTCATCCTTCGAGGAGTGTCCTCTATCTGGTCTAGGTTGTCTAGTTCCTAACTATAACCAAGCGATGTGTTGAGTTGCCTCCGGGAGAGAGTCAGGGCTATAACGCCTTGTCGACTTTCCTTTATCGGCCACATTGATGGTAACTTCTATAAGCTCTTCATCATGACCGAAAAATACTTCTTGTAGAAGCGTCTTGATTTATATTTGGATACTTCGGTGGAGATTCTTTTGACTATCCAGAGCCTCCATGGAGCGATCTTAGGGTAGCTACACTCTAATAATACTACCCTGATTAACCACTCATTAGGACAGTGAGAGTCCGATTCTAGGATACTTCTCTTTCGAGATTTCTTTGTACCCCCATCCTGATAATACAACTCATCGGCTGTATGGCTAGAGCAACCTATTAGCTATTGATTTGATTCCCCAGGTATGACATGGTCATGTAACGAACACGTCTCCTTCTGAGGATGTGACGCCTTATTAGCGTTCTCAGGAGTCACATGTTTATAACCACGTCTACGGGAACGTGAGACTTCAATGGGCTCTTGGACTTCGACACATAACCCCAAGCTGGAGGTTATCAGAATTTTCCCTTCATGGGATGGCTTTGACTTGAAGGGAGTGCGTGTACGACCCCCAGCTTAAATAGCCATTTGGGATTCATACGCCAGACCCAAGCGTTCTTTGATCGAAAGTTTGCTACGATCCCTGTGCAAAGGACCAAGATGACCCGTGACCTGTATCTTGAATCAGGATAAGTCTACGCTACGTGGGGCTCCACCGGAGGTGTGAGATTCATCAGAATAGGAACGGGGGCTGTCAGAGATGCGAAAAACTCCGTGGGAGGTGAATCAAGTGCGAGGCGGGCTGAGCTGGCTCGGCTTTGGCGTTGGCCACCATTTAGTGGTTCGGCCTTGGCCGAGCCACTCTTTAGTGGCTCGGGTTTGGTCGAGACAGTATGGGCTATCTCGCATTTTTTGATAATTTTGGGTGCTGTTCAAGTTGTTTTCGACGCCGTTTTGGACTTGGGCCTTTATATTCGAAGAGAGCCCGCCAAAGGCAACGTCAACGCCTTGCAAAACAATTCGCAAAGGCAATGGAATCTGTGGACGGGATCCGCTACAACACGGATCTGAAGAACAGAAGAGGCAAACAGCCTCAACAACAGATGAGTGGCAACTCCTCCAAGCCGCCAACCAACGAATGGATCCGCGTCAAACGGAATCGTTCAACACTTGAGGAGCGCATTCACAAGCGCTGCGCACTCTCAGCGCAAGCACGGGCTCAAGTTCAAGAAGCCCGTAGAAGGTTGCAGAAGGAGATGGCCAAGAAGCCACCACCAACCCGCCAAATATGGAAGCCGAAGTCTGAAACCGCAACTCAGGCTAAGGAACAATCAATACAGCCTTCAAAACGAGTTCAACCTCCCGAACCATCCCGGAGAAGGAGGTCAATCTTGGAGCGCCTCGGTCCAATTCCCGATGAGCGCGACAAAGTTCATGAACGCTTGGGCCCGATGAAGAAGCCCCGAAAGACTCAACATGCTGGGGGTCACTGTCACTTTCAGCATGACAAGGAGTTCAAAGTAGCTGCGCAGGCCAATTTGTGCATTGAAGTCCAGGAGCCCACTGAGAGCTCACGCCCACAAAGGCGTGTTTCGAGGCGCGTGACTTTTGAAAGCCCGAAAAAGGCAATTCATTCCCAGAAGGAAGCGTTATCATCCGACGACGATGACGTTATACCTGGGAAATCGTGCCAACACACGATAGGTTGCTCCGACTTTCAAACGGACGAGCTGTACTATCGTGCTGGGGGTACGAGCAGAGCCAGAAAGAGAAGTCCTCATAGGCTCGAAACTCAATGCCCCTGTTCCAAACTCATTCGGGCGGTATTGTCTGAATGTAACTGCATCAAGACGGTCCCCGAAAGAGTTTCGGTTTTCAAGAGGCTCAGCACTGAAACCCCAAAGCTAAGGCCCAGGCGTTTCCGACGAAGAAGAGCGGTGGTTGAAAACAGAGAATTCCCGAGGGTCACCGCTAATATGACCAGCACAGGGACATCGGCACAGGATGATCTCGAGTCGATTCTGAAAGCATCCCGGCGTCTAACCTGTCTACAGTCCGGAGCCATCGCATGAGGAACTTATGGTAGGGTTCGGATAAGACCACCTTCAGAAGATGAGGAATCGAATGCTTGCTCTGCGGTTGCGTCTGACAACACTGTATCCAGCGAAGGAGAACCCCGCGAGTCATTTATGATAAGCGCTGAACAAGTGGCCAAGATGCTCGAAGAAGCCATGGCCAAACAACAGGAGAGCTTCAGGCTCGAGATGCAGATGGCCATGCAGACTATGAAAGAGATGCATGAGCAACAAATCCAGGCATTGAGGAACCAACAAGGTGAACCAAGTCGTCATAACCAGAATAATCTGGAAAATGAGGACACAGGTGCAAATGAAACTCGTGACGCCAATAACCCTCTCGTCAATGCAGGGGGTGGTAACGAGGATGCCAACGAAGTTACAGGTGAAAACCTGAAGATCAAAAACCTCGAGAATAAGATCAATACGTTGATTTCTGCTCAAGAGGTAAAGAAGACGGGCATTCCTTGTCCATACCCAAAAGAGTGGGAATCAATCTCCTATCCGAAGAAGTTTAGTTTAATCAACTTCACGCCGTTCGATGGGAAGGGTTCCCCCACTCAGCATTTGATTTACTTCAAATCGCACCTGGGTGTTATCTCCGGCAATGAGCCTCTGATGGTGCGATCATTCGTTAGCACTCTTCGCGGAGCCGCCTTCGATTGGTATCGCCGCCTCAAGCCAGGAAGCGTGAATAGCTGGGACGACATGGAGACAAAATTCCTCGCTAACTTCTTCGACGACGACACCGAGATATCCATCGGAACGTTGCTCGACGAGAAGCAAAAGGATGGGGAACCGGTCGAAACCTTCGTCAAGAGATTCCGGAACAAAGCGTTGAATTGCCGGGACCCGATCACCGAGGAGTTCATTCTCCAGACTTGCCACAACAACCTCGCATTAGACGTGTTGGAAGCAATGGGGACAGCACCGTCCAATACTTGGAAAGACTTGAAGGTCCGAGGGGAACAAGCCGAACGCTTCCTCCGAAGGAAGAAGGCCGAGAGGAGTCAATCGACGACAAATCCTCCGAACTCGAACTTCGTCTCCCGTGGTAAAGGAAAGACACCCGCAACGACTGTCGATACTAATCAAACATCGCAACAGCAGTCCCGGAGGCAGCAAAAGACTTCGGATCAGAGGCCTCAAAAAGAGTACTCCTTCAAGGACGAAGATGTTCCAGCCATCTTCAAATCCCTCCTCGACAATAACAAGATCAAGCTCCCACCGATCATGAATCAAGAGGAAGCTGACGATATTGCGGATCCGAAGTACTGCGCATACTACAGGAGGATCCTTCACCCAACCAAGGCGTGCTTTACACTCAAGAATAGCATCCAGACCTTGGTTGAAGCCGGTGTCATAACGCTAGAGTGAGCCAGTTGAAAACGGCATCACTCCGATAAGTACAAGAGTATAAACTGCTTCTCAATACTCCGACCGGTATAAGAGTATAAACTGCTTCCTAAACTCCGACCGGTATAAGAGTATAAACTGCTTCTTGAAACTCCGACCGGTATAAGAGTATAAACTGCTTCCTGCAACTCCGAAGAGTATACGAGTATAAACTGCTTCTCAATCCTCCGACCGGTATAAGAGGTTAAACTGCTCCCTGATACTCCAATAGGTATATGAGTCTAAACTATTTCCACGGGAAGTTCCTGGAGAATGCCATGCGGGGTATTCTTAAGGATAACCCGATCATGCAGCTGATACAATGATACACCCAGTTTTGCAAAGAAAGCTGGGGGTGGATAATTCATATAACGGGAAGTTCCCGGAAGAATGTTAAATATAATATTCTTAGGGATAACCCGGTCATGATGAATAAAGTGATAAACACTAAACTCCTAATTTCCGAACACTCTTTTGCTGAGATGAAATCCGATCACTTCATTGGATCAATTTTTCCTCACAAAAATCTCATTGGTGTTTGACGACTCATAGTCTCCACCACAGAATCCCCCACCGATCAAACTAATTGACGGTGGGTCCACTAAAATTCCTTTCGGTTAAATCCACTCAAACTTTTGATGTATCTGTGCACTCAACACTCCTATTGTTAGAGTTCGGATATAATACTTGGAATTTTGATATCAATCCTTGACGAATTATCAAACCCCTTTGTGTTAAGTCCTTATAACTTAACACCAAGAATACCCCCTTTGAGTGATTTGAACGAATCAACATTCTTACAGTAATTTGTACTCTCACTCTTACTTTTTCCTTGGTCAAACATTCCTATAGTTAGGGCCAAAACCAAAATCCCCTCTCGATTCCTTCAATGAACGAGAGGCCCACAAATCGAGTGATCAAACCTTCCTACAGTTAGGGTCATCTCAAGCTCCAGTTTGGTCAAACCTTCATACAGTTAGGACCAAAACCACAATTCATTCTTGATAAACGAGAGATTCATCTTTAGTTCGGTAATCAAACCTTCTGACAGTTAGGGTTATCTGATTCTTTTTGATTCTCGGAGTGGAGATCCCATTCTTAGTTTCACCTTTCCGAATTCTGGGGGTGGAGGTCCCACCTCGAGTTTCCTTTCCTTCTTTGTTTAGGGAATAGAATATAAAATTCTTCCTTCCCACACCAATCATTTTCCAAAAATTTTGGATTCATTCTAGGAAGTTTATCCCGAATCCTAAGCAGGGATAAGTCTGCGCCTAACACGCGCTGCCGGTTTAGTCTTTCACCGATTGAAAAAGACACCAGAGTTCGATTCTGGGGTATTTTATCCTGAAACCTAAGTAAGGATAAGTCTGCGCCTAACACGCGCTGCCGGTTAGTTCTTGACCATTAAAAAAAACACCCGTCCGCATATTCAACATTGTGGCAGGTTGTTATTAATAACACCGAAATCCATGCCTTACACGCATGGGGAATTTCATCCTGAATCCTAAGAAAGGATATGCCGACGCCTAACACGCGTCGCCGGTATAGTCTTTCGCCGATTGAAAAAGACACCAGGATCTAAACCTGGGGAATCTTATCCCGAAGCCTAAGAAGGGATAAGCCAACGTCACATGCGGAACGGACTAAAACAATCCGCATGTAAGCCTGACTCAAACGGTAGTCGGTAAGAGCATCTCAAATCCGTTGAAGGCTGGGGGTTAGCCAAAAATCCTAAAGTCAACGCCTAACACGCGTCGCCGGGTAACCTATTCCCGTAACAAATGGTAAAGTCTATGTATTCAACATCATAGCACAAAGTCTAAGGGAGTTCATTCTTTTAGCACAACGTCACATGCGGAACGGATTAAAATAATTTGCATGTAAGCCCGATTCAAACGGTAATCGGTAAGAGCACATCAAATCCGTTGAAGGCTGAGGATTTGCCAAAAATCCTAAGTCAACGTCTCATACACGTTGCTGTTTAGTCTTTTCACGGGAGAAAGACGAAGTCTACGTATTCAATATCGTAGCACTAAAAGGGTTAAATCTTTTAGCACAACGTCACATGCGGAACGGATTTAAATAATCCGCATGCTAGCCCGACTCAAACGGTAGTCGATAAAGGCACATCAAACCCGTTGATGGCTGAGAATTTGCCAAAAATTCTATGAATACGAGTCATTGACGCATCAATTTTATAAATTGGTCTCGTGACTCAAGTATCTGCCACGCTCCAATACCTTAAGAGCTTAAACTGTGTATGCTCCAGAAGACGTACGAGTATAAACTGTGTCGGACGTCGAACAATACGTCGCAATGAAGCCTGGACGCCGGACAACACATCGCAATGAAGCCTGGACGCCAAACAACGCGTCGCAATGAAGCTCAAACGCCAGACAACGCGTTGTAAATGAAGATTCAACGCCGTCAATCGATGATCAGTTCTATGTTGAAGCAACCAACTCGAGCTAAAAAGTCAAGAAATCAAGAATCGACTTCAAGTTCAAAATTTTGACAACGGTCAGACAATAAATGCAGCACCGGAATCCTTACAGACATTCGACAAAGCACCGAATAGCCTGAAGGAATTGAAGGAATCCAGAACAGAAACCATTCCAATGTCCCGTTACATCGACTGAAGTTTGGGACAATCACATCCAAAGTATTCCAGACTCTTCTATAAAAGAACGAGACTGAAATACTTCAGAGGGGGTATCTGTAGGCGTATAAAATTGCCTATAGGTCCCTTAGCACAGCTCGATGACGCCGATTCAACAAACGGACCATCGGGCGACGTATCCAAACAAAACTGTTAGCCCACAACGCCGAAGCCAAGCGATATGCGACGAAGCAGACTAACGAGGCTAACGAACCGCACGTAAACAATGGAATGTATCCATTCGCATGCGGAATCAAGCCAACGGTTCGAGGAGTCAACGAGTCATATAAACAAGAGCGAACTCGGATGAATCACGATCGAATCAAGATCGTTTCAGACTCAAACTTAGAAGGGGAGTTACTGCCTAATCTGGAATCAAGTCAAACGAGTCGTTTCCAGATCAATCAACCACACAACCGAATCACGGACATAACCGGAACCGGAAACAACGGGAAACGATGGAACCCAAACACCCGGGGGGGACTCGACCGAAACCGAGCCACCCTAAGGTGGCTCGGCCCAAGCCGAGCCACCCCAAGGTAGCTCGGTGGCCGAGCCACCTGAGGTGGCTCGGCAGCCGAGCCACCTCAAGGTGGCTCGGCATGAGCCGAGCCACCTTAAGGTGGCCGGTTCCCCCTCCCCCCCTTGTGTGTGTTAGCCATACGTGCACACGGGCACAGTGAAGAGAGGCTATAAATAGAGGAGGGGGTGTCTCATTTTCAAAGGTTGGATTTTGGAGGAGGCGAAGCCCTACTGAATTGGAGACTCAGATCTAAAAAATATCAGAACTTTAAGACTTTGAAGACTTGCTCATCCAGATCTGGTGCTCGGCGATCATCAACGTCAAATAAGGCAGGTGTTCGAGAGGAACCGGATCTCAGATCTCAGATCTACGTAGGTACACTCCGGATCAAAGCTTGGTTCTTTGATCCCGAGATTCGAGCGGTTGTTTCCTTGGTGAAACAATCCCTCCCGGCTATTATTTCCTTGGTAAAATAGTACCCGTTATACTGCGTAGATCCGACCGGATCTAGATCTCGCGGTGGTCCACGGATAAACCCCGGCGCAGGCAAACAACCCACGCAAACGAGTGACCGCAAAACAGGAGCTCGCGATTTGTTCGACAAACAAGGAAACAAAGTTGTAATTTTTCATTTCTTTTTATTTGATTTTCATTGTAACCGGATCTTATAAAAAGACCGGATCTTTGTGATCGATAAACTATTACAAGAGTGTACAATGGAATCAGTAATGAAGAAAGCAACTATTTTTCCCGCGAACACACCCGATCTAGGCGAATTTGGTGATCACGTAGCCTTGGCTCGTGCTAGCGAGCCAAGCCCTTGGGTGAGCTTAATTTCCAAGCTGTGCGGACGGCTTGAATATGCAGGCGAATCTCGTGCTTCACCTTCCAAGGTAATTTTTACCATCTACAAGACCCCCTTCAAAGTTTTCAGACATAAACCAACTCGCATGTGGAGTGGAACACTTTGAATAAAGAAGTTCCTGATGAGTTAGGGCGAATTTAGCTTTCTTTAGGATTTTTAGCAAACCCTCAGCTATCAACAGGTTTGATTTACCTTTACTGATTATTATTTGAATCGGTCTAGTCATACTATTCCCCTCAGTATGATGAGTTTTCGAGCAATTCCTCTTAGGCTTAATGCTAAGATTTTTTCTCTAGCCTTTAGCCGTTTGAGGCGTTGGTTTGAGTTAATCGTAACTATCAGGCCATGGTTTGGTTATATTGTAATGATTTTGACTGAACAACCGTTACCCGTGAGTGCGCCCGGAGGGTGCATCCATGAGCTGCATCATTCAGTGGGTTTGGTTGTGTAAGTGAGACCATTCCATTGATGGTTCGAAACTTTAGATGAGTCGGACCACTCGATATTCGCCTTCAGAGGCGAACTAGGCCCAACAAATGAGCTGTTCGGGTGAAGCCCATTTCTTCTGGCGAGGTGGACTAAGCATTTTGCAGGCGAATTTCACTTTTGGGTGAGATTTGAAAATCTAAAATGCGAGCTCGCCATCTGTTCGCAGGCAAAATTCTTTCTTCAGGCGAAATTCAAATTGGTGGAAGGCGAGCCACGTGTTCGTCAGCAAAGTCTTGTGCTTTGTGCTTTCTGGCTAAGACCGCTTGGATTTGTCACGTCACATTAAATGTAATTTGACAAGATGGCATCACTTCTGCGTGCCTCGCTCGATGACGGATCTGGCCGTACTTTTTGGTCCCAGCCGTTAGATCTGGCCGTGAATTTCGGCGCGGGTTCCGAGTTCCGATTCGCTCGACATGTTCCCTGTCTCGACGGTTCCTCTGTAACCACCAAAAAAACAAACTATTGAGGGTGATCTAAGCCGTTGATTTCAATCGTGGCCACATTTCTCAACTACCCATGCCTCGTCCCTCGAGAGCGGTCTGGGCCGTCGATTTCGATCGAGGCCTCGCCTCTCAACCACAAGCGTTTCGCCTTTAAATAGGCTTCGTCCCCTTCTTTTGGAGATTACTATGCTCAAGAATTTCTGCTCGCTCAAACCTTTTAAAGAGAAAAGCTTAGGTTTCTTTCCCGACTTTCCGATATGGTGTCGAAATCTAAGAGGTGCGTTTCGAGGAGAAAGGGCCCAGGAGGTTCTTCTAGCGATGCTGCCGCTGGTGCGGTTGCCAGTGCCTCTAGGGTGCATTCGTGTAAGTTCAACGACTTCGTGTTGATGAATGGCGCTGCATTGAGAAGACGAGTACTACACGTTCATCTTCCTTTGCGGATTTTGCTATTCTTGGCAATTTCCCTGATTTGGGTGAATTCCCCATTTTTAGGCGGATTCGGCCTTCGCTAGGCGAATCCAACTCCTGTCAGATAGCCTTGTCTTTCATCAGGCAGATCCTGCCCTTGTCAGGTGGACTTAGTCTCGCCAGGTGAGATCCGTTTGCTGATATCCTCCTGCTAGGAGGACTAGAAACTTTCTGATTCCAATTGCGAATCCCGTTCTAATCTCTTGACCTTGTTTTACAGCCACATTTTCTGATGAAGCCCTTCCAAAGGGTGTTGCTATTGGTCTTGCCGGCGGCTCGGGCTACGCGGCGCCCTCGCGATTCCCTCTTCTTGTTCCAGTACCCGCCTTTGTTGCTGACAAGCCGGAGGAGTTGGTCAAGAGAGTGACTGATGGGCATCATCTTACGCTGCGTGAGCTGATTACTGATGCAGCACTGACAGACGTGGCTAGGGCGGAGTTGAAAAAGCCCCAGTTCATATTTAGCGATGCCGCGGCTGACCCTTCGGTTCTGTTGCTTGGAGAGAGTAAATGGCTCCGTGTTGTGGATGAGGTCCATTACTATCTTCCTAGTATGCCGAGGGGGTTTTCGATAGTCGTGTTGCAGTCGCTTGCGGTCCCGAGATTGATGAACTGGGATCTCACTCCTACCCAAGATGGGGTAGTTTGTGGTGTCTTTTTAGGGTCGTCCACTGGGTATAGGGTTAACAGCTCTTGTAAGCGCGTGGTCGCCTTGCATCCCAGCTTGCTGAATAATGAATGGCCTGTGGGGGAGACGACTGCAGTGGCGGAGACTTTCCGCCAACGTTTCTTCTAGGCGGGGGAGCAATTCTCTCTGAAGGACTTTAGGGCTCTGGGATGGATTCATTTTGCTCCTGGTAGTGGCACTTGGTGGTCTAAGATCACCGAGTATGTCTTGACGGAGAACTCTGACCTTGCGGGCTCCGAGCTGTTCATAGCTATCCGAGCTACCCAGCATGGCCTAAAGATCAATGCCCTACGGTTCCATAGTATCTTGGAACTTTACTGCATGGATAGCGGTACCTTCTTTACCCCCAACGGCGAGCTTGGTATAACCCTCCATGAGATGTATGATGTGTCGGGGTTGCCTTTGGGGAGCTTCCCTATGAGGAGTACGTGCTGGGCCAGGACGAGATCGACTACCTTTCGGGTCGGTTTCCCCTAATGGTTGAGAATTTATGGGAGTTACTCGGCTATTACCACATATGTCTCGACACCTTGGGGCCGGTGGACCACAAGGGCAAGAAGAAGAGGGCTCCCGGGATTAGCCACAAGAACTGGGCTGACTATCTATTCCCCGGGAACGATGTCAAGGGGAGGCCTACTCTACCACTGGGTGAGTGTGACCATGACAAGGTGGAGAGTCGGATGGCCAAAGGGGAATCTGCCATAACCCTTGAGCATGACGAGAGAGAGTTCCTATTCGGGACGACCTGCCAGTCTTTCCACCATCAGGCCAAATCTCCCATATCCGCTAAGGCTCTGCTCGCGAGATACCTCATGCTGCGGTTGAAGAGGTGTGTGGTTCCCACCAATTCCTTTGAGGTGCTCCCAGTGGAAGTTGTTTACCCTACGGTACGCCTGGCCTATGGGAGGCCGTACACGTTGGTGTTGGCAATTGTAGCCTGTATCCAAAGGGGGCTTCGTACACTAACGAACCAGTTTTGTCATCTGTCGTATGTTGACGAGGGCGAAGGCGAAGTCGCCAAGACCCCTAATCCAAGAGTGGGGCTGCCGTATGCTTATATGATGATATGGTTCGTATACCACTACGAGTGCTTGATGAGTGCCCAGTGGCTCTACAGGGAGGGGGATCCGTCCCGTTTGTCCAGCGTCTAGAAAGATGCTCTTGGAAGTGTAAAGACATCCTTGTTATGAGGAAGACGTTGTCTTACTTCGGTCATTACAACTTTCGGTGATTCTTTCCTTACTTCACCACGGACGGCTATGGCGAGTCGCTCTAGGACGTGTCGATAGTGGCCCACAACACCGTCCTCTCTTGCGACGCCTTCCGGTGGTTAGTTAACATCCGACCGGGGTATTACGTCTTGCGAACTGGCTCCGCATGTTACCTTGAGCCTTATTTCCCTTGTAGGTTTGCCCGCCAGTTTTGGTATGACCAGCTTTATGTCTGGAACATCAACCCTCATTTTGATTATGAAGGAGGGTTGGTTGATGGTGCGTGAGGGTGGTTCTGAACCTATGCTGGTGGCACCAATGCACACTTCGAGTTGCCGGCTAAGGATCACGACCTTTGCCATTCGCTCCTCTATTGTCGGTGGTATCGGGGTGCCAGCGCGAACCCTGAGGGCTTCCAGTTTCAAAGTTCTTGTTTGGTAGAGCGCGGGCATCGCCTGAGGGTAGCTACCCACTCTTTAAGGTGAAAGGGTCACTAGACTGTGGAGGAATGGTTCGAGGATATCCCTAAAGAGGAGGCCGAGGATCTTCATGCTAGCCCAAGAGACTTTGGGGAATCCGCGGCTCGCGCTCCGTCCCCTCATCCTCCATTAGGTCCCGTCGACGTGGGAGGATCAGATGAGTTGGCTCAGGTGGGTGAACGCCTGGGCTAGGCTCGGGGAACAATCACTAGGTAGCTGGGGATGCCGCTCTTAGCTCCTAGTAGCTCTCTTCTTTCCAAACGATAACGGGGGGCCGTGGCCGACAGTTCCAGGGTCGAGGTGGCCAAGAAGGACCATCACGAGGAGGTAGAAGAGGCTATCAGAGTGGTGAGAGGCCAGGATGTGACCTCTGTGCTAATTCCTGTGGTGGCCACTCCTACAGACATTGGCATTGCGTCTGCTTCACTTACTACCTCGGGGATGGTTTCGGTAACCTCGGGGGTTGTCCCCTCATCGTCTTCTATTGAACAGAAGGTGGTGGTTTCAACGACTCCCACTATTATGCCGAGAGGTAACCCTTAGCACCATATCCTCGGGTGCAGGGTCGAATTAGTGTCATCTGATGTTTTCGTTGACTCAATGCAGGCACAGTTGAGGAGGTGATCCCCATTCCTTCCGATGAAGATGGAGGGGGGGAGGGGTAGGAGATGAGGCAGAGCTCGGCGACTCAAGTGATAACACGGTCGAATGTCATTGATCCATCTTTGCTGAATCGTTTATGGGTTCTTTTCAAACGTTACTGCTAATCTCCTTTCTACATTTGCAGCTGCTCCAGCCTCGGATGCCGCTGGAAAAGAGTACTCTCCTTCTTGGGCTAACCAGTCGGCTGAAGAGGATAGCGGGATCGGTAGCAAAGACGATGACTCACCTCATGAGACGATGTCGAGTGACAGGGGACCATCTGACTTTGAAGGGGAGACCCACGCTCCTGATGAAGCACCGGTCGAGATTAGATCGTCGGCCCAGGGGGTTTCTACCTAAGGGGAAGCATCTACCCGTATGGTGGTTGATCCCTCACCCAGTATCTCAACAACTGTTGAGGCCGCGCTCAGATCGGTGGTTGAGACCCCGATGGTGTCGGTTCGTGCTCCAGCCTCAGCGGTGTCTGTTACGACTCCCACTGCTGCGCCTATGAGTACTTCAGCCCCAGCTTTGGTGATGACATCGGCTATCGATGAGGCAACCCTCTCTCCCTTGGCTCTCTCGTGCAAAAATCTGGTGGACCGAACCGTTGCCAGCCTCCAAGCTACCCTTACAAACAACATCTGGCTCGCATTGGAGGAGAGCTGCCCCTTTGAGGAGTTCAAGGAGGCCCTTGAATATCATATGGGCTTTTTGATCAGGGTTCTGGGTCCTTCTGCCGCCAAGCCGTACTTCGAACGTCTAGAGGAGGCAGAACGGATTATCAAACAACTGCTTGCCCTTCGCGTTACGAGCTTCGAGATCCTCCATCTTGCGTTCGGTGAGGTCTAGATAGCATTGGAGGAGTGCGATCGTAGACTGGAGGAGACAACGTCGTTGGGGATGAGGCTGACACAAGAGCTGGAGCGTGCTATGGCTGAGAGCGAGCGGATGAGTTTGGTGTGTCAAGAGGCCGATTCTCGTGCTTTCCACCTATCTTCGGAGATAGCGGGGACCAAGCAAATGATTGCTAATGTGCAGGCCTTATTGGTTACCCAGGAGAAGGCTCGTGAACATGTGATCGGGGAGTTTGAGGCACTCGAGTCTCGATAGCAGCTGGTCGTTGATACTATCGAGGAGAAGGATAGAGCCCTTAAGGTGGTGAGGCACACTATCCAAGACTTGCTCTTGCTCTCTGAAGAGGATATTCGTCGAGAGATCTTGAGGAGGCTCGAGCTCAAGCGCGCCGAAGAGATTCACGAGTTGGAGTCGCGGTTGAGAGATTTTTAATATACCTTTGATTATGTCGTTGTACCCGAATCTCTCTTAATGAATGGAATCATGTTTTCATCTCAGTCATTGCTCCCTTTATTCTGTGTGTGTGCACTGTGTCGTGGGTCACAGCGGATGTTGTCAAATCAACCATTGGTTGATCCGTATCGGGTGGCTCTAGGCCACCCTAAGCCCCCGCTGCAGGTGAATTTTCGCCTTCGGTATAATTGTGAATAGTTCTCCCAATTGGGTCAATCTTCAGGAGAATCTGAAGGTGACTCGAACCCCAAATGTGGTTAAGTCATAGTACACGAGCCTGGGCCTCCGGGCGAACTCCAAACATGCGAGTTCGCCTAACGAATTTAATTCGTAGGTGGGCCTTGTATTTGGCGGGCCACACGTTTATCAATTAAGACGACGTGGGCACGTCTTTTCCTGTTAATGGTAGCATAGTGGGGGCTCCCCATTCTTCATGCCCGATCTAAACCGTTGGCCAGAGATCGTGTTGGAAATCGACATATCTCGACCGTTCACGTGAGATTCGGTATCATTTTGTGACTGTTCGATTCGAACGGTCCAATCGAACAGTGGGCATTCACCCATTCTATGTATTTAATGCCTCTCCCTCTGCATTGAGGGGTGCTATGGCTTTAGTTGTTTTTTCCAAAGAAAAACACACGCTTCCTTTTGCTGCGCTTGTGATGGCGCCGAAGGTGAAGAAGACTGCTTCAAAGAAGGGCCAGGGTATCTCCTCCTCTTCCGCCGCCGGAACCGCCGCCACCGAAAGTATTTTGGAATCTAGGCCCTCGTCCGGTTAGATTATGGGTCTGTGAGTAAGGTGACATTCCCCGATCTTAACCCTCTTTTTTTGTTTTGCCATCGTGCAGTTCGGGAAGGAGTGCTCGTCACCGGAGAGCGGGGGACTGAGCCCATACTCGTTTTCGACGATGAATCCGAGGGAGCCGTGGCTTCTCCCGCTTTGCATCCTATTCCCCCGCCTGGAGCGGAGCCTTGCCTTGAGGTTCCTCCTATTGTAGTGCATGCTCAGGGTCAAGAGCCTGTTCCCTCAAGCTCTATGTCCCTTCAAGCTCATATCGAAGAGTTCGAAAATGCCACAAAACAGGTGATTTTCCACTTCAGCCATGGTCTTGGGATCTATGCTGACTTCAAATAGTCCCTCCTGGATCGCATGGTCGATCTCAGGCGGTTGGGTGAACCTCGTCTCGCCATCCGTTGTAGGCAGCGACTTCTCTATCTGGAGTTGCGTCTGACATACCTAGAGACTCTGCTACAAGGAGGTCCCACGACTGACGTGGACAACTTCTTATCTCAAGTTCAGCGTAGGAAGGCATGGGAATAGGATGTTCGATCGAGGGAAATGGTGGATTTGGAGTCCCATGTTGCCTTCTGGGTGGACCAATAACACTCACTGGGGAACGGATAAGCACTCTTACTTCTACCGTATCCCGTTTGAGGGCTGAGTTAGAGCTTGTGAAGACGACCCTAGGGGGCCTCTGATCTGAAAGACAGAAAATTGATAAAGCTAACGAAGAGGTGACCCGAAACCTTGAGATGCTACGGCAGAAAGACTCTGTCGCCACCTCTACCTTTGAGGGTCGGACCCAGAAGGAAGCTGAGGATAAAGCCCAGGAAGACCATGCGAGAAGGGTGGCCACAGCTAAAGCGGAGGTCGTGTCCTTCAGCCTCTTAGACTAGGTTCTCCGTGTTTGAACAGTGTTAATACATTTGGTGTCAATGACTTGTAAAATCATAACTTTGTTCAAATGTACTATCTTAAAATTGGATGAATGATATGCTCCTTTGGCTTTCCATACGTGTTTGCGCATATTCTTTTTTTTGTGTGTTGATGTTGCCTTTTGGTCTCTTAGCTACACACGAATCCGACCCTTAGGCGAATTCTAGTTACAGGCAAACTTTAGATGAATTTGGGCCGTGGGCGAATTCTGGCCACAGGCGAAGGCGAAGGCAAATCCAAATCGTAGGCGAGTGTGCACTCTGGGTAAAAGCCAATTCAGAGCCGTGGGCGAATAAGGTGAGCAACGTGTCCAGTCGCGGCATCATGTGCTTACCAGCTAGACCAACGTTGGTATGTCAATTCACATTGAAGGCGTCATAATGGTAGCTTTCTATCCCTTGTGCCCGATTAGACCGTTGAACGATGAGCGTGCTCATTATATACGTTGCTCTCTCTCCTCTGGTTAAGGAGGTCACCATGCTCGTCTCCCTTTTCTCGTTTTAAATGGCGCCGTGCTCTAAAGCATCCGCCTCGAAGAAGAATGTGAGCGACGCTTCTTCTTCAACTGCTACACCTGACCATGATCCAGAGCCTAAGCCGTCGGATTCAGCCAATCTATAGATCCATATGGAGGAGCTGGAGGGTGCTGTGAAGCAGGCGATCTCAGTCGTCGATTAGGGCCGTTGTGTCTTCGCGGACCTGAAGCAGGCCCTCCTGGATCGGGTCACCCGAATTCGTTATTTGGGCGACTACAGGCTCGCCATACGCTGTTCGATGAGGCTCATTGATCTTGAGTCGCTCATAAGCAAGCTAGAGAATCTGCGGCAGGCGGACTTAGAGTCCAAAGTGGAGTCATTCTTGGTTTCGGCTCGTCGTCTCGAGGTGTGGCAGCGAGAGTGCCGAAGGCGGGACATAGAAGACAAAGAATCCTTTATTGCCCTCTTGGATCTCTACCGATGTCTATTGTAGGCCGAGATGGAGAGTACTGCTGGCTCGATCTCTTTAGGCAGGACTCCGTATACTAAAGGGGAATCGATCTTGACGGGTCTGCACGTTCAGATTGAGACCGTGCATTGTGTCCTTGTGAGGGAAAGACGCGACCTTTTGTCGCTGCGCCAAGAAGATGCCGCTGCTAATGCTTCTTCCGAGGTGAGGGTCCGACGGGAGGCTGAAGACGAGGTTCGTACTTTGCACACGGAAAGGATAGCCACGACTAGGTCTGAGCTTGCATCCTTTAAGCTCCTGGAATAAGCTCGTAGGATAGGAGTAGATCAAGGATGCCTTGTTCAATGTTTTGTTTCGTGAATGTAATGTTATGACTCTCTTGATTATGAAGTCATAACTTTGTTCAAATGTACTATCTAGAAACATCTAATGAACTTCGCACTTTCTCATCATACACACACTCTTTTCATATTTAGTTATGTCGCCATTCAGCGTCTTGCTCATGTGATGGGCAGACTTAATTACCGGTGATTTTATGCTGCAGGCAAAACTTGGGCACATGCGAGTTTTGTCACAGGCGAAACTCAAACGATAGCGAGTTTGTGCCCAGGGGAAACTCAAGTGTTAGCGAGTTAGAGTCGCAGGCGAACTCAAGCACAGCCGAATTTATGCTTCAGGCAAACTCAAGCGCCGACAAGTTTACGTTGCAAGCAAAACTCAAGTGCTGACGGGTTTGTGCTGCAAGCAAAACTCAAGTGCTGGCGAGTTTGTGCTGCAAGAAAAACTCAAGTACTGGCGAGTTTGTACTGCAAGCAAAACTCAAGTGTTGGTGAGTTTGCACCGTAGGTGAAACTCAAGCGTAGGCGAGTTCATGCCGCAGGCGAAACTCAAGCGCAGGTGAGTTCGTGCCACGCGTCTGCTTGCAGACCCAAATGCTTGCCAGCTAGGGCGATGTGGGCACATCATTCCTCATTAATTGAGAAGTGACGGAATGCTTTACCTTCCGCATTCAATTTGAACGGTCAGTTTGGAGCCCCGAAAGTCGAGGCTTTTATGGGCGTCGAACTCGAAGTGTCACTGGAGCTCTAAGCCGGTCGATCTATTCTGGGGAGCGAATCTCAGCCGTTGAGCTCTTGTCTATATAATGCGTTCGCCGCTCTCTTGGTAGAGTTCCTATACTCATGAAAATTCACCAGAAGAAAAACATCTACATACTTCTCTTAGCTCTGATCCATGGCTTCGGTGTCAAGCCATGGTGTCTCTGAGGAGGAGGGTGTCGGCTCCTCCTCTACCGTTGCTGGCATTAGCGTGACACCGTCCTCTCCTACGGTTTTGACCCAATGGTCTTCTGCTCCAGTTCCGGCACTCAATCCAGTGTTTGCCATCCTCCAGAAGTTGGAGGACGCTTTACGCAGGGCGGCTACCATCGTTAGCCAGGGTGCCGAGAGGTATTATGATATGCTCCCCTTCGTGGAGGAGAGTCTAGAGGAGCTCTGACGCGTGGGCGGTTCTACGATTGCTCGGCGATGTGAGCACGAGCTCAATCGCCTGGAGGGGATGATGTACCGCTTGGAGGAACTAGCACACGCTGAATCTGAACTGGCGCCCCTCGCAATGAGCGCTCTGTTTGAGTGCGAAGACTTGGCAAAGCGAATCCTGAAATAGGAGGTTTTGCTTAGACGCTTGCACTGGCAGCATCGAGCCGTAATGGCAAAGATGGACGCCTATTAGGATGCCAGCTTCTTCACGGACGCCGGATCCCTTGAGGGAGAGGCGAGGCTAAAAAGGCTTGAGCATAAGAAGGTATGGGTTTATCGTGCTATCGAGGTGGAAGAGGAGGTGCTCCAGCTCCTTTGCCAGGAAGAGGAGGAAGGCGAGGCTGCTTTCGTCAGACTCCAACAGAGGTAGGAGGCGAAGACTCGAGCCAGACATGGACGAAGCTTATGGACGTCAAAGCAAAAATCGCCAGTTTCAGCCTGCTGAAGTTGATGTAGCGCGTACTTTGCTTTGTCATTTTTTTTGTTAAGACAACGATGTAATTTTGCCGATACCTATTGCATCGTAACTTGCAAATCATTATATCTCTAAACTTGGCCTGGAATGGCCTTTTATGCCTTTAGTTATGCAAAGCTTTTTCTTTATTTTCTGGTTTGATCTATATTTAGATCTTTTCGATTGATCCTTAGCGATCATTACGTTGGAATCGCCTCCACTGTCCGTTTCTTGCCTGAGTTGAGCTAGCTATGTTGCTTTTCACTATGTAAAGGGCCTTCCGACTTAGTTTCTAAGACTCTCTTCCGCCCTCGACTGTTCGCGGCATGGGGTTGGGTTGATTCGACTTTCATGTTGTAGTTCAGGCGGGTTTGAGATGTTAGAAACTTAACAACCTCATCCGAACAGAGTGGTTGTCTACGCATACGACCAAATCCGTGGTCCCAACAATGACTCGCCATTTCGGTGGGTTGTTGTTCGGGGTTGACAGGAGCATGTCGCCTGGTAAATTGCCTATAACGAACGCCGTTGTTCAAGAAGATGAGAATGTCTGAGTAATCGAATCGTTCAGGGACATATGAGTATGACGATCGTTTGTTGTAGGAGCCGTCGCATGGTAGGCTGCTACCCATCGGTTATTCTAAGAGAATATTAGGATATCCGGAATAGGTCAGATAGTTTAGGGACGTAGGAGTGTGACTATTGATGGAAGTAGCAACACGTCGCATGGTAGGTTACTACTTAGGCCGTGTTACTTGTAGGAATAATGGGGCCATCCATCAGAGGTAATCATTAACATAATAGAATTTTGTTTCGATCGGAGCAACTATGGGGACTTATTATCCTATTAGAGGGGCTTGATAAGTTGATTTTGTCAGAGGTGAGGGTTAACATGATAGGATTGTTTGCCACGATATGAGTGACTTTGGGGTCTCACCATCCTATTGGAGAGGATTGGTAAGTTGAAATTTAGGGGGGGGGGAAACCATCAGAGGTGAAGATTAACTTGATAGTTGATTTTGGTCCTAACTGTAGAAAGGTTGGACCAAGTCGCGATCTAGGTTACACTTGTATAGGGTTACCCGTCGGAGTATATGAAGTAGGAACAGTTTAGCCTCGTGTACCAGTTGGAGGGAGTGAGGACCAGTTTAGACTCATGCACTCGTGAGAGTTTGGAGGGGCAGTTTATACTCTTGCACCCGTAGGAGTTTGGAGGGGCACTAAGGGTAGTACTTCTTCAAGAACTTGCCGTTGATAGGCATCATAATCTTATCGCCATTCGGTTTGACGAGATGCTAAGCTCCATTCGAATAGATTGTCTCTACTACGAACGGTCCTTCCCATTTGGGCTGAAATTTGCCCTTCTTCTTAGAAGTGAGAATCATCGGTCATCGAACGGTGAGCACCAATTCTCCCTCCTTAAAGGATTGATGCTTGACTTTCTTGTCGAAAGCCTTAGCCATGCGGGCTTGGTAGAACTCAATGTGTTGTTGAGCTTCAAGCCGCCTGTCATCCAACGCTTCAAGTTTCGCGAGGCGTCGTTGATGATTATCCTCGGTCGTCATCCCTATAGCTAGGGTGACACGGAGGGATGGAATTTGAATCTCTAATGGTAACACGGCCTCACAGCCATATACCAATGAATAAGGCGTGTTGCCAATCGGTGTGCGAACCGTTGTACGATACGCCCAGCTTCTCATTCCAATCACGCTTGCTATTGGAAGTTAGCTTGGTTAAGATCTTAACGATTGTTTTATTGAAGGCCTCGGCCAAGCCATTTGCTGAAGGGCTGTAGGTTGTAGAGGAAAGGTTCTGTATTCGGAACTTATCACAAAACCGGGTGAACGTATGACTAACGAATTGTGTGCCGTTGTCATGAATGATACGTCGAGGTACGCCGTATCAGTAAATAACATGATGTTTGATGAACTTAATCACGTTATTTGTCTTAACTTCTCTTAAAGGGACGGCTTCGGCCCATTTAGAGAAGTAGTCGGTGATCGTGAGGATGAAGCGATGACCACTTGCTGACGGCAGGGATATTGGTCCGACGATGTCCATCCCCTATGCTTCAAAAGGTCATGATGCCGTTGTCGGGTGTAGGTCTTTAGGAGGTTGATGCATGTAGTTGGCGTGGATTTGGCATGTGTGGTAATACTTTGCGTAAGCAACCGCGTCGCTGACCATCCCAGGCCAAAAATAGCCTATTTCTTCGTAATCGATCCCTAAGCTTAGGTCTAGGCTGGTGAGCTCCGCAAGTGCCATCACGGGCTTCATGCAGAGCCTCTTGTTCTTTTGTCTTTGAAAGACATCAAAGTAACAAGCCGTCATACGACCTTCGATACAACATCTTCGCGGTCGAATCGTAGTAGAACCTTGAGTCACGTCGACGGACAGACTCTCGCTCTCTAGCGTCTTTGGGCAGCATGCCGTACAGGACATAATCAATGATCAGGAGAAGCCAAGCTTTCGGGTCGGGCCAATACGAAACTTGGTGAGTGGCGTTCACTTCTAGAATGTCTTTTGGTCGAAAGAGTCTTTGGCTCGCCACAGTGACCCATTGAGTCGTTTCTAGTGACTGGGCCAAATTAGTCGCCAGGGATGCGAGGGTGTCCACGTGTGTGTTCTTGGAACGAAGCACATGCTCGATGCGGAAGCTTTCGAATGACTCCACTAACTTGGTGGCTGCTTTATGAAGTGGGATCAGGTCGTCGTTTCTAACTTCGTATTCCCCCGTCATTTGCTTGACAATGAGCTGGGAGTCACTATAGGCCTCGAGGTGCTTTATCTCTAACTCTGTTGCCAACTCAAGTTTAATGAGTAGAGCATTGTACTCAGCCATGTTGTTGGTACATGGCTCTATTAGAGAAAAAGCACGGGGTAGTATGTGGTTATGTGGGGAAGTGAGGACCACCCCCACTCTTGCAATGATAGATCCGCTCGTGCCGACGCGAGATGCACCATTAAATAACATCTGCCAGGCTTCTGCTAGGGAGGTCGCGTTGACTTCGGGGGGTTCATCTGGCAAATCCTTGAATAAGTCAGTTTTTGCCCCTAGCGGATGACTAGCCATGAGATCACAGACCTATCCTTTGACTGATTTCTGCGGCATAAAGTGAATGTTGTACTGAGACAGTAAGAGTGCCCATCTAGCCAAATGCCAGTTTAAGGCTGCAGGCTGCGTCATGAAGAGTCGGATGGGGTTCATCCGGGAAATGACATGGATGGTTTGGCCGACTAGGTGGTGTCGCATCTTTTGGATGATAAATACCAAGGCTAAACACTCCTTTTCGACCATAGGATATCGCCGTTCGGCGCCTTGTAGGGTTCTAGTCAGGTAATAGATGCCCTGCTCGTGACCGGCGTTGTCATTTTATGCCAAGAGAGCGCCCAGGGAGTGCTCCATATCCCGTATGTAGATGAGGAATGGCTTTCCTAAGATTGGAGCCGCAAGGATAGGCGGGTTCGAGAGATAAGCTTTGATCTCCTCAAAGGCCTATTGGCAAGGCTTGTCCCACACGAAGGAAGTACCCTTCTTCATCAAATTGGAGAAGAGTTGACACTTACCCGAAATATTTAAAATGAACCTTCGGATGTAAGCCAATCGTCCCTGGAGACCCCTTAGTTCCTTAAGATTTCGCGACAGCTAGAGCTCCTGAATAGCTCGTACCTTATCTGGGTCAATTCAGATTCCTTTTGTTGTTACCACGAACCCGAGGAGTTTACCGCTGGACATCCCTAAGAATGACTTTGTAGGGTTCATCTTTAGTTGGTGAGTTCTCATGAGTTCAAACATCACCCTCAAGTTTTGGAGATGGTCATCTTTACTGCGACTTTTCATGACCAAGTCGTCCACATAGAACTCGACTGTCTTTCACAGGTGATCTCGAAAGATCATGCTCATGGCGTGTTGGTAGGTTGCACTGGCATTTTTGAGTCTGAAAGGCATGACCGTGTAGCAGTATACCCCCATTGGAGTCCTGAATGAAGTGTGTTTTTCGTTCTTGGGGTGCATTTTGATTTGATTGTACCCTGAGAATCCATCCATGAAGGACATCCTCTCAAACCCACACGTGTTATTAATGATGACATTCATGATGGGCAAAGGAAACTCATCTTTAGGACACGTGACATTGAGATCCCTGAAGTCAATGCAGATGCGAATCTTACCGTTCTTCTTCAAGACTGGAACAATATTAGTTACCCAGTCGGGGTGTTGTTCTTCTCTGATGAAGCCAGATTCGATCAGCTTCTTCACTTTGGCCTTGATTGCCTCCATGATTTGCGGACGAAACCGCCTCTGCTGTTGTTTGACTGGTTTGGCGTCTGAGCCGATGTTGAGGCGATGCATGGCGACCCGTGGATCGAGGCCGGGCATGTCATCATAATTCCATGTGAAGACATCAATGTATTCATGTTTGAGGGCAATGAGATCTTCTTTCTCTTGGGGAGGTAGACTACCACTGATGAATATGGGCTTGGGATTAGTCTCATCGCCCATGTTCACTTGGAGGATTTTGTCCTCGGTCGGTGGTTCACGTTGCTCGAAGCGACTATTCCACTTAGCGTTGACGTGGCAGTACCATGTCTCATAATAAAGCGGGACCTGTCCGTCCCCTACCATTTCGGTGGAATCAATCGCGGACATGTTGACTGTAAGGTTGTTGAACAAGTCTCCTATGCTGACGTCTGAGTCCCATGCTAAGGTTGTCGACGAATGATCCCCTGAACATGCATAGTCGGAGTTGTCGTTAAAATAACAGAACACATCTGATGAGGAAGAGGAGTAGCCTAAACCCCTCTAAGTCTTCTTAAAGTAATTTGAGGGTTTGCCTTTAGGCACATAAGCAGGTCAGATGACTGTATTTCGCCCCCGGCTGTAATTTAGGCCCTCTGGACGAGTGAGGTCGTACCCCATGTTGCTCATTTTGCACTTCGCGACTTGACTATACTGTGAAAACTGAGGCGTGGGGTCTTCCTCTTCAGACTCGTCCCACAACATGCACAAAGGGTGATCGATTCGTTCGAAGATAATATCTTTTTGATAGTTATCCCGAGCCGGCACGACGAGTACGGCTTGTGAAGACTTGATCGGTTGTCTCTTCGTGACATACGATGAGCATATAGGAAAGTGTAGGGAATGGTCGTTATAGAGCTTCGACATTAGGTCGTTAGGCGCATCATCCTCGGACATTGAGCAAGACGACAAATAAGTAAAGTTAAACTTCTCATTCAAGGTAATCTCCTTTGCATGAACAGTGTTGGTTACATTGTGACTTTCGCAGCCAATTACAATTGATTTGAAATCATTCAGGACCAGGCCGTTGCCGTACTCAAGCTCGCTATCCGCTTCTGTAGGCATATAAAACTGCTTGTAGGTCCCTTAACACAGCTCGACACGATGATTCGACAAACAGGATAACCATCGGGCGATAAATCCAAGCATGATCGTTAGATCACAATATCGAAGCTAAGTAAGATGCGACGAAACAGATTAACAATGCGACGAAGTTAACGAACTCGAACACCAAAGCAGATTTACTACCAAATGAGGATCCGGACTGCCAAATTAGGATCTGAACTAACAAATCAGAGTCCAGATCAACAAATCAGAGTTCGGATAAACCGAAAAACGAAAAAAACCAACATTTGGAGGACTCGGCCAAAACCGAGCCACCTCTAGGTGGCTCGGTAGCCGAGCCACCAATTGGTGGCTCGGTGGCCGAGCCACCAAAAGGTGGCTCGGTGGCCGAGCCACCAAGGTGGCCGGCCGAGCCACCTTTTGGTGGCTCGGTGCCTCGGCCACCTGGGCTAAGGCACAGTCCTGAGTGCCTATAAATAGGACTTGAGTGTTTGCCTTCTTATTTTGATGATGTTTAACAAATAATTTATCACTAATGTTGTTTGTCTAGTATTTGTATCTTCTTATTTATTATAGACAAACAACGTAGTTGGAGGATGGATGGAATTACGCCATAACGATCATATCAAATGGAGGTTGGCGGAATAGTGGAGTGAAGCCTTGCAATTCAAAGTTAAAGATCAAGTTCAAGCTTCATCCTTGAGATTACCAAGACGAGCTTATTGAAGATCAAGATCTAGCTTAGGTAACTTAGTTTAGGTTTTATATTATGTGTGTTTAATACTCTAAGCTCAATATCATATACACACACAATATTGGATTTTCTCACAAAATGAGCTATTTTGAGAAAACTTTGTGATATTATTTTATTGACCATGTTTATATTATATTCATGTGTTATAATGTTTATGAAGACATTTCATAAAGTTTTAATATGCGTTTAAACTTTTTTTGTCAAAAACATGTTCTTAACAAATT
>BQKN01001107.1:1383341-1399786 GCA_022839385.1 Asparagus kiusianus | reverse complement strand
AGAGCTTCGCCTTCAAAAATTCCAACCTCTCAAAAATGAGCCCTCAAGTCCTATTTATAGGCACTCAGGACTGTGCCTTAGCCCAGGTGGCCGAGGCACCGAGCCACCAAAAGGTGGCTCGGCCGGCCACCTTGGTGGCTCGGTGGTGGCCGAGCCACCAATTGGTGGCTCGGCCACCGAGTCACCAAAATGGTGGCTCAGCCACCGAGCCACCTTTTGGTGGCTCGGCTACCGAGCCACCTAGAGGTGGCTCAGTTTTGGCCGAGTCCTCCAAATGTTGGGTTTTTTTGTTTTTCGGTTTATCCGAACCCTGATTTGTTGATCTGGACTCTGATTTGTTAGTCCGGATCCTGATTTGGCATTCCGGATCCTGATTTGGCAGCAAATCTGCTTCGGTGTTCGAGTTCGTTAACTTCGTCACCTTGTTAATCTGTTTCGTCGCATCTTACTTAGCTTCGATATTGTGATCTAACGATCATGCTTGGATTCATCGCTCGATGGTTATCCTGTTTGTCGAATCATCGTGTCGAGCTGTGTTAAGGGACCTGTAAGAAGTTTTATATGCCTACAGATACCCCCTCCAAAGTGTTTCAGCCTCATTCTTTTATAGAAGAGTATGGAATACTTTGGATATGATTGTCCCAACCTTCAATCGGTGAAACGGGACCTTGGAATAGCTTCATTTCTTGATTCTTGCAATCCTCCAGGCTATTCGGTGCTTTGTCGAATGTCTGCAAGGGTTCCGGTACTGCATTTATTGTCTGACCGTTGTCGGAATTTCGAACTTGAAGCTAACTCCTAATTTTCTAATCTTTAGCTCGTGTTTGTTGTTTCAACATAGAACTGACCATCGATTGTTGGCGTCAACGCGTTGTCTGGCGTTTTGACACAGTTTATACTCGTACGTCTGCTGGAGTCTCGAGAAATAGTTTATACTCTTATACTTTTCGGAGTGTTGTTGAGTTATCCTTAAGAATATTTTTAGAAAAAATACTCTCCAGAAACTTCTCAACAAAAACAAGGAATAGTTTATACTCGTATACCTTATTAGAGTATTTTTTAGGTCCGAATGAGTTGAACCGGCCTGATTATGACCCAAACGAGGTAGTAATTAGGCTCAAAAAATCTTCCAACCCCTTCCAAATATATGAGAGAGGGGCGAATAAATGAGGGGTTGAACCGTCGGTCGATCTGAAGTCGTTTCGATACTCAGCTCAGCTTCAATTTGAATTTTGGTTCAAATCTGGTCCAAACTGGTTCAATCTGGTTCAAGACTGGTTCAACCTAGTTCAAGACTGGTTCAACACTGGTTTAGCCTGATTTGGTCTGGTTCAGACTGGTTTGGCCTGGTTCAGACTGGTTTGGTCTGGTTCAGTCTCCTTTGAACTTTTTTAACTTGATCTGGTCTGGTTCAACCTGGTCTGGTCTGGTTCAAGACTGGTTCAACATTATAAAAGGGGTTCTTTTCTCCTCTCTAGGGCCGGCCCCCCCTTCACCTTCTTTTTGGATTTTTTCTTCCCTCGTGCATCCTTTCACCTTCAAACCCTAAAATTCATCTAAGATCTACCTTTCCTTTGGATCTTGGACTGAAAAATCCTTTAAAATCTTCATATAAAAAGTTTCTCTCGGGCCCCTCGAGCACGTGGTTCGAGCCTTTTTCAAGATCTGATCTTTATTGGATTCTCGAGCTTTTCTTCAGGTAAATCCCCCATAATTTTAGCATAATTCATGTTTAATTTAGTACATGAATTTGTGGGATTGCATATGAGAGTTAGGGTTATGATTTGACGCCTCGAGCTCGCATCTCAGGGGGTAGAATTTGGAGATCTGAGGAGTTTAATTGCAAATAAAGAGGGGATAAAATTTTAGGGTTAGAGTTTGTCACCCTAACTAAAATTTTTGTATCTGATCCCTTGATTTATTTCGCAGGTCACCATGTCGTGTATCCCGAGAGGTAGATCCCCTGCTGCGTCGGTTGATGACGTGATTCCCTGTACTCTGGTGAGCTCTCTTTTCGGCGCATCTCGAGATTTATAAATTAATCTTTTATCCCCATTTTGTTCTCCTTGATGAGGCAATCGGGAAGAGCCTTGATTCTCCTTGGTGAGGATTAACGCTTTAAAGATGGGTTTTGCTTGGTCAAAACCATATCTCAAAACAAATAAAGAGGGCGATTTAACACTACATTGTGCCTTATAAGGCAGTGATATGTTGTTAATATATCCTACCTTATAAATGTATAATGTGGCCAAATCGCCTCACCCTTTATAAGGCAGTGACTCTATCTTATCCGTTCATAAGACGAGTTCAACTTCCTTTTATAACTGAGATTAACAAACACTTAATTGCTTGTTTTCAGTGGAATACCCCTCTGGAGCGTTCTCATCTCATGCGGTGGACGGGCGTCGTGACGAGTATTATTCGACCTCCGATGATTTTTCACCTATTCCGCTTACTCTTCAGTTTGCTTCGGGCACGTCGACAGAGGTTGCCCAAGTGGTGAAGGAGGGTGGACATCGAGCTCTTCGACAGTTGATCACGGATGCGCCTTTCGTGAAGGATACCAGCTCTATTCAGCCTCTCAGGAAGACTGATTTTTTATTTGGCGATTCTATTAAAGATCCTGCTGCAGTGTTCATTAATGCCGAGCAGTGGCTTCATAAAGATGGCGAGGGTTTTCTATATCTGCCTAAGATTCCTCGTCACCGCTCATTGACTGAGCTCAGGCATCAGGCCGTGACACGGGAGATGTCGTGGCATTTGACAGAGGAGCATGAAAGCGTCCACTGTGGTTATATCACTCATCAGGCAGCTCCTGGTTTGAGCAGGAGTCATATCATTAGATTGCGTCCTGGAGTATTGGGGTTGGATACACCACCGTGTAACGAGTTTCTTGCTTCTGTTCCTATCTTGAAGAATCGTCTCGCTGAGTTGGGACGTGAGATGCCTGCGGTGCGTCACAGATTCTATGGCTGGACCCATTCTACAGACAAGCTTTGGTGGGCTCGTATGACGAACTATGTCTTAAGCCGATGGAGCGAGGAATTACACGCTTGTGGTCTTTATGCAGCTGTTCGTTCCACCATGTATGGTTTGCCCGTCAGCGCTAAGCATTTCTTCGCTTTGTCCGAGCTCTATAATTCGGATTCGAACACTTTCTTAACTAGGCATGGAGAGTTGGGCTTGGCTCTCCATGAGATGCACAAGATTTCTGGTTTGCCTATGGGCCAGATGCTATATCAGGAGTACTTTCCCTCCAACCATGAGTTGAGTCAGCTAAAGGACCGCATGCCTAGCCGCTATGAGACTTTGTGGGATCTCACATGTCACTACCATATTACTTTGGCACAGTCTGAGCCTTTAGCAAAGAGGTCTAAGTCACATGTGAGTCTGAAGCAATTCGCATGTTACTTGTTCAGAAATCTGGAGAGCACTTCTGATGAGGCTATTTGTGAGCTAGCCACGCTTACTCCTTCAGAGGTTAATGGTCTGCTGAAGAAGATTGATGCTCATTCCTATACCAATAGCAGTACCGAGAGTGGCTTTCCTACAGGGACCAAGTTTAAATCATTCTTATGGCATGCGACCACATCGATCCAGCCGATGACCCTTCTTGCCGGTTACCTCGATATCTGGTTAAAGAAATGCGTGGTCCCGTATCAGTCCAGTGATATTTTGCCATTGGAAGTGCTTTACCCAGCGGTTCAGCTTGCCTATAAAAAGGAACTTTCGCTTCTTCCGGTGATGGTAGCTAACATTCATCGAGAGCTTCGACAGATTTCTAGTGCTTTCACACAGAAAGAAGATGAACCGTCGGCTCAGATTCCTGTTACTAAGGTGGAGCTTCCATACACTTATTTGATGGCTTGGTTCGTTCTTCATCGTTCTGATATGATGTCGGTACCGAACATCACAGATCGCTCTGTTCCCCTACTACAGTTGTTTGAGAATGGCAGGTGGGAGGGGCGAGGATTCCCTGACATTAGGAAGCAGCTACAGGTTCATAAGTGTTGGGTATTTTCCACTTGCTTTCCGCAGTTCTTCAGCCGATACGGCGAATATTTGATTGATGAGGAGAAGCCGAGGGAGTATCGAACTCATTTAGATATCGTCTGCTTTAATTGGCTGGTGAACATTAGGCCGGGTTATCTGACCTTCCGGGTGAAGAATCAATGTTTCATAGAGCCATATCTACCCTGCCGATTCGCTCGCCAGTTTGGCTATGATCAGCTTTATGTCGGGAACCCACGTCAGCAGCTTCGGGCCCATGGCGGTTTGGTGGACGGTCTTCGTGCATGGTTGTGGACCGTGACGGGCTGCACTGGTGCTAAGTTCAGTCTCCCGAGTGTAGAGCGTCAGTTAAAGCTCACATCCTTGTACTGCAGGTGGTTGTTAGCAGCCAATAAATCCATCCCTGTGAAGCCGATTGCAGAGTTAGTGGCTGAGGAGGCTTCTCAGGCTGATTCTCGTGCAATTCAGGAAGGTGCTCGGTCACAGAGGATGCAGAGCAAGACTCATCGAATCGACGAAGAAGGCAAGAAGACTTTCAGTTCTGCTGGGGAGTCCTCAGGCGGAGATCCTGAAGATTACGAGGAATATTCTGAGCGAGGTTAATCACTTGTCTTTTCTCTTTGTCCTCCAGAATTGTTAATCTTAACAACTGTTTGATGTTTCAGGGACAGCTACTGATAGGGAAGAAGAATTCCGTCCTTTTAATCCGGTGAGACCTCCGATTGTTATCCCAGCTGCTAGGCGGAAGAGACTAGCCCGCAAGCCGCGTATAGATTCACGGGCATCTGAGATGGATTTGGCTGATGATCCTGCTAGCGACGGAGGTAACATCTACCCTATAGACCGTTCTCCTGATCATTCAGAACTTCGGATTTATGCTTTTCCATCTCTATATAGGAGAACGTAAGGAAGGCGAGATGAGTCTTGATCCTGCTCCTCATGATTTTGATGAGCCTGACTTACTACACCAGGTAGAAAAGCCTACAGAAGCTACCGACGTCAGGGAAACTATCAATGTAGGACCCGATTCGGCGAATCCAGGTACATCTACCATTAACAATATATCCTCTAGACGGCACACAAAGGAGTTAAACCATTCAAAATTCGTGCCTCCCTTAATTGTCTCGATGCTTCTTGCTCTTTTAGATAAATTGCAGGGGACGAACGTGAACTTTGGGAGTAAAGAGGCCGACATATCCGTTGGAGGTAACTCATTTCCATTGGTTGTAGCCTCTTTATTCTTCTTTCGCATTTATATCTTCATGTGCCAGATTTTTCGACTGATGACTTCGATGAGGAAGGTTTGCTTGTGGACACTCCTATGCTCCACTTCATGTATGGTTCTCCTCAGATTGATGACCAGTTATCTGAAGATAGGCTTCCTGAGTCTACACTCCCCAATAATCCCGAGGCAGGTCTTTTTGAAGGTACATGTCTCTTCTCAGGTTAATTATAGGACCGGCCATTTTTTGACTAATACAGCTATAATGTAATGATTCTGAGAATCCCGTTTTGTGTTTGACAGAAGCTTTTGTCGAGGCTGCTCCTGTTGTGCCGACTGTGAGACCAGCTACACCAGCTGATACATCGATAGCGGTTACACCTCCACTACCCCCAGTGACTCAAGGGGAAGAAGGTATGAATTAAACAGCTGAGAAATGTCATTTATTTCCTTATCAAGGTTTTTTGACGGATTTCCCCTTTTTGTGTAGGGTCTTCTTCTCGTCTTCATGTCCTTGTGAAGGAGTTGTTATCAGACAACGATCCCGAGAAGATCGTCATCTGCATAGAAGTTCGCTCCTTCTTCTCCTTCGTGAATGCAATGATTGGCAAACTCTTCCATGGTGGACTCTCCCTTCACCAATTCAAGCCATTCCTTGATTCTAGAATAAACTCAATAAGGGATGCAGGATATCCGGATCTGGCGTAGGCTATTATCGATGACCTTGATTGCCTAGAGCACGAGCTTCAGATGTTACGTGAGCTCCGTGATGCAGGTGCCTCTTCATTCATTGTTGCTGAGTTGGATACTCGCTTACAGACATGGCGCGATTCTCGAGTTCTTACTGAGTTCGAGATTCAGGTGCAGCGGGATCGGGTAGATCGAGTTGAGGCCAACCTTGCTGTTAGATCATCTTCACTTGCCGATTTTGACTTTTCTATTACCTCTTGCGAGACCGAGATAGACCAGCTCAGAAGAGAGCTTCATGAAAAGGAGGAGACTTTGAGTATTCTTCAGATGACAAAGGTACAGGATTAGCAAACCCATATTGCCTTATCTGAGGAGTTGAAGTCCTTGAAGCAGAAGCTGGTCGAGACGGAGGAGGTTGCTGTGAAGACTCTAGCCGCCACTGAAGAGTCCATCAGAGCTGAACTGGAGGATGAGCTTAAGCGAGCTTATGATGAGAAGCTGTCTGAGTTTAGTCAGCAGATTTTTAGCCATGGGCTTGATGTATGATTTCTTTTGCTGGATATTCTGACTTTTGATCTTTTTAGTGGACATGACTTTATCTTTATCTTTATTATGATTCTTCACTCTGTTTGGAATGATTGACCATAATACTTATAGGATTTTTGGCAAACCCTCAGCCTTCAACGGATTTGATAAACCTTTACCGACTACCGTTTGAGTCGGGCTAGTATGCGGATTATCTAAATCCGTTCCGCATGTAACGTTGTGCTAAGAGAGTAAATTCTCTAAGACTTTGTGCTATGACTTCGAATACATAGACTTCACCATTTGTTACGGGAATAGGCTACCCGGCGACACGTATTAGGCGTTGACTTTAGGATTTTTGGCTAAACCCCAGCCTTCAACGGGTTTGATTAGCCTTTACCGATTACCGTTTGAGTCGGGCTAGCATGCGGATTGTCTAAATCCGTTCCGCATGTAACGTTGTGCTAAGAGAGTGAATCCTCTGAGACTTTGTGCTACGACTTCGAATACGTAGACTTTACCATTGTTATGGGAATAGGCTACCCAGCAACGTGTATTAGACGTTGACTTATCTCTACTTAGGCTTCGGGATAAAGGTCCCCAGAATCAGGTTCTGGTATCTTTTTCTACGGACAAAGACTAAACCGGTGACGCGTGTTAGGCGTCGGCATATCCTTTCTTAGGATTCAGGATGAAATTCCCCATGCGTGTAAGACATGGATTTTGGTGTTATTAATAACAACCTGCCATAATGTTGAATATGTAGGCGGGTGTTCTTTTTAACGGTTAAGAACTAACCGGCAGCGCGGGTTAGGCGCAGACTTATCCTTGCTTAGGTTTCAGGATAGAATACCCCAGAATCGAACTCTGGTGTCTTCTTCTACGGAGAAAGACTAAACCGGCAGCGCGTGTTAGACGCAGACTTATCCCTGCTTAGGATTCGGGATAAACTTCCTAGGATGAATCCTAAATTCTTGGAAAAGGATTAGTGTGGGAAAGGAAGAATTTTATATTCTATTCCCCGAACAAGGAAGGAAGAATTTTATATTCTATTCCTTGATTCTGGAAAGGAAGAATTTTATATTCTATTTCCAGTGTAAGAAAGAAACTAGAAGTGGGATCTCCACTCCGAGAATCCGGAAGATCTAAATAAGCTTACCTTTTATAGGATTGGTTATCTAGATGAGTTTTTCGTTTATCGAAATGAAATTTCAACTTTGGTTATAACCATAAAGAGGTTTAACCAAAAAGAAAAGAAGGGAGTTCTTTCGTTTATCGAAAGGAGGCTCTGAATTGAAGGTGGACCTCTTGTTCGTGGAAAGAATCAAGAGGGGAATTTGTTGGTGGCTTGGACCAGAAAGACACTTTTGGTGGACTCACTGTCAATTGAAATTGATCAGTGAGGGATTTTGGTGGTAGAAATAATTTTAGGTTATCCTCTAGAATATTAAGTGTAATATTCTTCAAGGAACTTCCCGATAAATGGGTTATCCTAAATGTACTAGGGATAGTACTTTTTCAGGAACTTCCCATTTATTGGCATTAATTGCCTGACGCCCTCTAGAGAAATTAGGCGATAAGCGCCATTTGAGTAGACTGTGTCTATCACAAACGGCCCTTCCCATTTGGGTTCAAATTTACCTTTCGTCTTGGAGTTGAGGATTATCGGTCGGCGAGCAGCGAGGACCAGATCTCCTTCCTTGAAGCTTCTCTGTCGGACTCTTTTGTTAAAAGCCCTAGATATTATGGCTTGATAAAACTCAATATGTTGTTGAGCTTCCAAGAGCTTTTCATCCAACATTTTGAGTTCTTCGAGGCGTTTCTGATGTTGCTCTTCCGTCGTCATCTCAGTTGCGAGAGCAATCCGAAGGGATGGGATTTGGATTTCTAATGGCAACACAGCTTCACATCCATATACCAATGAATATGGGGTAGCTCCTGTAGGTGTGCTTATGGTGGTACGATAAGCCCAGAGTGCTTCACCGAGTTTATCATCCCAGTCTCGTTTATTGGTCTTCACGAGCTTTGACAGGATTTTAATGATCGTCTTGTTAAAAGCCTCAGCTAATCCATTCATAGCGGGATAATAAGCTGTTGACGAAACATCTTGAATTTTGAACTTGTCACAAAACCTGACAAAAGCGTTGCTTATGAACTGTGGACCGTTGTCATGAATGATTCGTCTTGGCACGCCGTGTCGGTATATGACATGATGCTTGATGAAATTGATGACGTTATTCGTCTTCACTTCTTTAAACGGAATTGCTTTAGCCCACTTTGTAAAGTAATCCGTGATCACGAGAATAAATCGATTACCTTTGACTGAAGGGAGAAAAATAGGACCGACAATGTCCATACCCCATGTCTCGAACGGCCAAGACGTGGTTGACGTGTATAAACGTTCTGGTGGTTGGTGCATATAATTTGCATGTACTTGATAGGCGTGACATCCTCGGGCGTATTCGATCGCGTCACGAACCATTGTCGGCCAAAAATATCCCATACTCCTGATGCGATCATACAGTTTGGGACCAGGCTGATGCACACCGCATTCTCCTTAGTGTGCTTCCTTAAGAACTTCTTCTGCTTCTTCGTTCGAAAGGCATCGGAGTAGCAAATCATCATACCCTCAACGGTATAATGTATGGGTCTCGGTATTATAGAAGAATCTTGGTGCTCTTCGGCGGATTGATTCCCTTTCTTTTACATCCTCTGGCAAAATACCATATTGGACGTAGTCAATGATAAGAAAACGCCAATCTCGGGACTCAGACCCAATTTGAGTTGAATTCACCTCCTTAGCGTTTACGTTTCTATCGTCTTCCTCTTCGATATCCATATTGTATATGGGTATATAGAGTTGATGCGATCTTACCGTGACTAGCAGTTCAGTTTCGGGAGGCTGCGCAAGTGATACCGCTAGTGCTGTCAGTGCATCTGCATAAGCATTCTAGAGACGCGGGATGTATTCAATAAAGAATTCTTCAAAAGAATCTGCTATTTTAACGGCCTCCTGGTGGTATGGAATCAGGTCTTGGTTCCTGACTTCATACTCTCCACGGACTTGATTGACTATCAATTGAGAATCCCCGAAAGCTTCTAGATATTCAACCCCCAGCTCCTTGGCGAAGCTGAGTCCAATGAGAAGCGCGTTGTACTCAGCTACATTATTGGAACATGGACCAGTCAGCGAATAAGCCCGAGGTATTACGTGCTTCCCCGGGGAAACTAAGACGACTCCAACTCCGGAGGAGACCTTAGGACATCCGGGGGTTACTGCCTTATTAACTGCTCTCGAAGCACCATCAAAGTATAATTGCCATACTTGTTGGTGTGATGTGGTATTAACCTCGTGGGTTTCATCCGGCAAGTCATCATATACTTCTGCCGTATCTGTTGTCGGGTTTACCGCCAAAAGATCACAAATCGCTTATCCTTTGACCGACTTCTGCTGTTTGAAGTGCAAATCATACTGGGACAAGAGAAGGGCCCACTTCGCTAACCGCCAATTCATCGAACCTGGTTGAGTCATAAATACCCGTACTGGATTAACGTTAGAAATGACGTAAATCGTTTGTCCGACCAAGTAATGCCGCATCTTTTGTACTGCGAATACTAATGCGAGGTATTCTTTTTCAATCATCGGATATCGAGACTCGGTGCCTACCAAGGTCCAACTTAGGTAATAAACTACATGTTCGTGACCGTTATCATCGTCTTGTGCTAGTAAAGCACTTATCGAGTGGTTCATCACCTTGAGGTAGATCAAGAACGGTTTACCCGATTTTGGTGCAACGAGAACAGGAGGGTTCGTCAGATATATTTTGATATCTTCGAGTGATTTTTGGCAGGCGTCGTCCCAAATAAATGACACACCTTTCTTGTTTAGCTTAGAGAAAGGTTGACACTTCCCAGAAAGATTTGAGATGAACCGTCGAATGTAAGCTAAACGCCCTTGCAACCCTCTGAGTTCTCTTAGATTTCTAGGAGGTTGCAATTCATGTATCGCCTTTACCTTATCGGGATCGATGTGTATACCTTTAGTAGTGACGACGAATCCAAGGAATTTTCCACTGGACATTCCAAGGAAAGATTTAGTGGGGTTTATCTTTAATTGATGACTCCGCATGAGATCGAACATCGTCTTCAAGTCCTTGATGTGATCTTCTTTGTTGCGGCTTTTTACAACCAAATCGTCAACGTAGCACTCGACTGTTTTCCTGAGGTGTTCTTGGAAAATCTTAGTCATTGATCGCTGGTACGTGGCGCCTGCATTCTTTAGACCGAAAGGCAACACCGTGTAGCAAAAGACTCCGAGGAAGTTCTGAACGCTGTATGCTTCTCATCATCTGGGTGCATCTTGATTTGGTTATATCCTGAAAGCCATCCATAAAAGACATTCTCTCAAATCCGCATGTATTGTCGATAATGACATCCGTGATTGGGAGAGGAAAGTCGTCTTTTGGACATGCCATATTCAGATCCATGAAGTCGATGCAAATCCTGATTTTACCGTTTTTCTTCATGACTAGAACAATATTGGCTAGCCAGTCTGGATATTGCTCCTCTCGGATAAATCCTGATTCGATTAATTTTTTAACCTCTGCCTTAATGGCTTCCATAATCTGCAGACGAAACCGTCTTTGCTGTTGTTTGACAGGTTTGGCATCCGGCTTGATGTCAAGGCGGTGCATTGCCACATTGGGGTCGAGCCCTGGCATGTCTTCATAGTTCCAAGCGAAGACGTCGATATATTCCCTGATGAGAGCAATTAATTCCTCCTTCTCATTTGGGGGAAGACTATTGCTGATAAATATGGGCTTTGGGTTGGCCTCATCGCCCTTGTTAATTTAGACTATTTTATCTTCAGTGGGGGGTTCCCTCTGTTCAAACCTATCGCCGTACTGCATGTTCAGGTGATGAACCCATGGGTCTTCCCACGTTGGCATTTGATCGTCGTTCTCCATTGTAGATGGATCAGCTGTAATCATGTTCAACATTAAGGCTTTGAATACCTCCCCCAGACTTGTATCGGAGTCCCATTCTGAGGAATCGGACGAGTACCCATCCTTGTATTGCTTAGACGATTGGTCATTGATTAACCAGCAACACTCGTCTTCTGAAGAAGAGACATACCCTAGTCCTCATCTGAATTTATAATAATCATCCGGTTTCCCTTTTGGTACATATGCTGCTTTGGCTGGAATACGAGAACCTCGATCGAAGTATAAACCTTCTCCGAGTGTGAAATCATATCCCTATTTTTTCATGAGCTTGCGCGCTTCCGGACTATATTTAGATAAATGTCGACCAGGTTTGTTATCATTCTCATCTTCCCTTAAGAAATGATCAGGTAATGGAAAATTCTCTCCTTTACCGTAAATCACTTCTTTTTCGCCTCCTATTTTGGCAGGAATGATCAGGGTTGTTCCGAAAGAATGCTGGAGGTGTTTCTTTGTTACATAAGACGATCGGAGTGGCGTATATAAATCAGGATTATCATACAATCCCTTTATCACATCATCAAGAGACAGTGAGTACTCTAAATCATCATTTATTTCATTATTGGCAAGTTGCCAGTTACAACTGCCATCTGACGATTGTTCATCATCAAGATTGATTACAAAGGGTACAATGTCATTTAAAACAAAACCTCCATTGTAATCGAATCCGGCTTTGGTATCAGCTTCTTCTCCGCTATCCGTGCCCTGGGCCGATGGTTCAGTATCGGATTCGATACCATAAAGGAGAGAATCAGTGAAATAACTCTCAAACCCTTTGAATGGTTGCTTATCCGCGACCACCGTCCTGACCTTACCATCAGTGTCGACATATTTCAAACATTGATGGAGAGTGGAGGGAATTATAACGTTACTATGGATCCAAGGTCGACCCAATAGTAAGTTGTATGAAGTCTCGGCATCAATCACATAACACGTGACTTCCGTCTTCAAATCACCCATTTGACATTTTATCCGGATCTTACCCAAAGGTCTTGACCCACTGGTATTGAACCCGTAGATAACAGTGCCTGTGGACGCCAATTTACTAACTGGAATGCCGAGGCTATGCATCAAGCGAAGCGGCATAATACTCACAGCGGAACCCGGATCCACTTGGATTCGGTTGACTTCGCTAGAACCAATGTACCCGATGAAATATAGGGGTCGATCATGGTTCGAATTCTTCGTCTGCATATCCTCTTTGGTGAAGGTAATGCAGGGAAGGTTTTTAGCCGCTATATTGCAGTGTTGAATTAACAGTTCCGACTCTTCGGGTATCGTCTTGATCTGAGTAAGGAACACCTCTGAATTGGCCAAGGCTTCTTGCAAGGCTTCCCTGGTTTCCTTAGACAACCGTAGCAACTCATACAAAGTTATCCGCGTTGGAATGTTGGCTAGTTGAGCCATGATATCGAAGATGCGCGGAGTGTTCGAGCTCTCCGGTTTATCTCTTCCAATCGGACGATTGAATCGAGACTGCTTCGGATTCTGCACCTCTTGGGGCCTCTTTTCTTTCTGTTTATCACCCGGCTGTTGTCGAGCCTCTTCAACCGGTTTAAGAGCCGCAATCACCCCTAACTCCGAGAGAGTTTTGGCTGGTCCCCGTTTAGTCACCCCTTGCTCAGCTAACTGATCACTAGGCGATGGATAGTTGAAGTGGTATTGATTTCCACTTCTAGTGGCAAACACTTCTTGTTCTTCTTCGGATAACGGGAAAGTAGGAGCTTCATCACCGTCCTCTTTGAAGATCGCGGAAGTAGCGTTGCAGGCCTTGCCTTTACCCTTTCTGGTTGAGGAAGTCGCCCACTGCTCGTCTCCAATAAGATCAGGATGGACCCAGATGATTTCGCTGTTTGGGGCTGTGTGTGGCACAAGTCCTTTTTAGCGCTGTCCGTATGGGTCGTCGTTTATTGTCTTCATTCCCACTTTGATGATGCGTTTTGGTTCAAACCACGCTGTGGGTACTGATCCGAAGCTGATTGATACTGCATTTGCTCCTACATTCTTGGATGGCTTCGGGGTTATGACGCCCACATCAATTAACACCTGGATCTTATCCTTGAGATGGTAGCATGACCTTGTAGAATGATGGACCGCTCTATGGTATGCGTAATACTTCGGATCCGTCACTTTGCTAGCCCCTTCTTGATCCATGATCGCTGGCAGTTGGATTTTGTTGTTCTCCAACAGGAACTTAAAGATAACGGGAACTTCGTCATCTTTGAAGGAGTATACTTTAGGAAACCTTGGCTTCGAAGATTTCTGCTTCTGAGACCGTTATTGCCATTGCGACTGCGATTGTTGTGGCGCTCGTTGCTGCGGCTATTGCTGAGGTTGCAATTGGAAAGTTTGATTAGCATCAACTACATTAGCATGTGCCTTACCTTTCCCTCGTGGGTTGAAATTCTGTGCTGGAGCATTCGTCGCCTGCTGGCCTCTCTCCGCCTTCTTCCTTCTGAAGAATCGCTCGGCTTGCTCCCCTCGGACCTTCAAATCTTTCCATGTTTTGGACGGTGCTGTCCCCATTGCTTCCAATACGTCCAATGCGAGGTTGTTATGGCAAGTCTGGAGGATGAATTCCTCAGTGATCGGGTCCCGACAGTTCATTGCCTTGTTCCGAAACCTTTTGACGAAGGTATCGACTAATTCCCCATCTTTCTGTTTCTCGTCAAGCAATGACCCAATGGATATCTCGGTGTCATCGTCAAAGAAGTTGGTGAGGAATTTAGTCTCCATGTCGTCCCAGCTATTTACGCTCCCGGGCTTGAGGCGGCGATACCAGTCGAAGGCGGCTCCACGAAGAGTGCCAACAAAGGACCGTACCATCAGAGGCTCATTACCAGAGATAACCCCTAGGTGCGATTTGAAGTAAATCAAATGCTGAGTGGGTGAACCCTTCCCATCAAACGGCGTGAAGTTGATTAAATTAAACTTCGCCTGATATAGGATTGATTCCCATTCTCTTGGGTATGGACAAGGAATGCCCGTCTTCTTCATCTCTTGAGCGGAAATCAACGTATTGATTTTGCTCTCGAGGTTCTTAATCTTCAAGTTTTCACCTGTATTTTCGTTGGCACTCTCGTTACCACCCCCTGCATTGACGGGAGGATTATTGGCATTATGAGCTTCATTTGCATGTGCGTTCTCCTCTTCCTGATTGACCTGGTTATGACGACTTGGTTCGCCTTGCCGGTTTGTCAGTGCTTGGATCTGTTGGTCATGCATTTCTCTCATATTCTGCATGGCCATCTGCACTTCGAACCTGAAGCTCTCCTATTGTTTGGCCATGGCTTCTTCGAGCATCTTAGCCACTTGTTCCGTGCTTATCATCAGTGACTCGTGGGGTTGTCCTTCACTCGACACTGTATTATCTGATGCGACTGCAGAGCAGGCATCCGATTCTTCATCTTCTGAAGGTAATCTTGTCCGAACCCTACCATAAGTGGCTCGTATGATGGCTCCGGACTGCAGACGAGTTACCCGCCGAGGTATTTCCGGAATTGACTCGGGATTATCCTGTGTCGATGTCCCTTTGCTGGTTATATTAGTGGTGACCCTCGGGAATTCTCCATCTTCAACCACCGTTCTTCTTCGGCGGAAACGCCTATGCCTTGGTTTTGGCGTTTCAGTACTGAGTCTTTCGAAAACCGAAACTCTTTCGGGGACCATCTTGATACAATTGCATTCAAACAATACTGCCCGAATGAGTTTGGAACAGGGGCATTGAGTCCCTAATTCTCGAGGACTCCTTTTCCTGGTTTTATTCGTACCCCCAACACGATAGTACAACTCGTCAGTTTGACGGTCAGAGCAACCCATTGTGTGTTGGCACGACTTCTCAGGTATAACTCTATCGTCATCAAAAAACAACGTTTTCTTCTGAGGGTGAACTGCCTTCTTTGGGCTTTCAAAAGTCACGCGGCTCGAAACATGCCTTTGTGGGCGTGAGTTCTCAGCGGGCTCCTGAACTTCAATGTGCAAATTGGTGTGCTTAGCCGCCATGAACTCTTTGTCCAGTTGAGGATGATGGCGACCCCCAACATGTTGAGTCGTTCAGGGCTTCTTTATTGGGCCCAAACGTTCTTGAACTGAAGCTTTGGATCGCTCATCGGGAAGTGGACCGAGGCGCTCCAAAACTGACCTCCTTCCCCGGGATGGTTCGGGAGGTTGAACTTGCTTTGAAGGCTGCAATGGTTGTTCCTTAGCCTGAGTTGCCACTTCAGAATTCGGCTTCCATACTTGGCGGGTTGGTGGCGGCTTCTTGGCCACTTCCTTTTGCAGTCTTCTACGGGCTTCTTGGACTTGAGCCCGTGCCTACGTTGAGAGTGCGCGGTGCTTGCGAATACGCTCCTCAAGCGTCAAACGATTCCGCTAAACACGGATCCATTCCATCGTTGGCGGCTTGGAAGAGCTGCCGTTCACCTGTTGTTGAGGCTGTTTGCCTCTTCTGTTCTTCAGATCCGCCTTGTAGCGGATTCTGTCAACGGACTCCATTGCCTTTGCGAATTGTCGTGCCAGGCGTTGACGTCGCCTCTGGCGGGCTCTCTTTGAAAGAGTCGCTACACCTTCAGTGACGGAAGAGTTGGCCAGAACAGATCTGACCTGGTTGGAAGTTGGTGGAATTTCACCCGATGCAACTTCGGCATCAACCGGGGTGAGATCTTCGTTGGTGTTCTCTACTTCCTTATACCAACGGGCTCTTCTCCTGGAGGAGAACTTCTTGGACTTACGAGGGAGGTGGATCCAGACGAGGATGACAGGTACTCCTCGAACTTTTGCTGGTCGAATTCATACTCGACCTCCTCCTCGACCGGGATCAAGATCCGCGGTTGCGACGCTTCGATCTCAGCAGCGAGATCGTCGGCTCCCACTGTGGTCGCCAGATTGTTCGCGGGAAAAATTGCTTTCTTCATTGAGTTCATTGTTCTCTCGAGTAACTGTTTTTCAATTACAAAAGATCCGGTCTTTTTATAAGATCCGGTTACAACGAAATC
>BQKN01001107.1:1359678-1382941 GCA_022839385.1 Asparagus kiusianus | reverse complement strand
ATTTTTATTTTTCTTTGATTTCGTTGTAACCGGATCTTATAAAAAGAACGGATCTTTTGTAATCGAAAAATAGTTACTCGAGAGAACAATAAACTCAATGAAGAAAGCAATTTTTCCCACGAACAGCCTCGTTGCCACTCTCGAGCTCCTCGATCGAGGGTTCGTCGGGGTCCTGGTACAGCAGAGAGTCAGTGAAGTAGTTTCCGACGCCCTTGAAGGGTTGCTTGTCGGCTACTACTATTTTTACCCACTCGTAATCATCCACATACTTTAAGCATTGGTGTAGCATGGACAGGACTATCCGGTTACTGTGGATCCACGGACGTCCTAAGAGCACGTTGTAGGATGGCTTAGCGTCGCTGACATAGCAGGTCACCTCTGTCTTCATGTCGTCTATTCGGCACTTCAGACGGATCTTACCAAGCGGTCGAGTCCCAGTGGCATTGAAGCCAAAGATAGTCATGGTAGTCGTGGATAGATGTTTCGGGGGTATCCCTAGGTGTTTGATCAACTTTAGGGGTACGATGCTTAGTGCAGACCCTGGGTCGACTTGAATTCGATCCACTTTTGAGGAACTGACATACCCCGTGAAGTACAGTGGTCAATCATGAGACGTGTTTTTGATGAGCATGCCCTCAGGAGTGAATATGATGCAAAGGACCCGCCTCTCGGTGGTTTGGCAGCACATCGCACATTCCTGTTCCGTGTCTTCTTCCCTCAAGAAGTGGGTGGAAAAGACTTCCGAGTCAGCTAATGCCTCTTCTAGGGCTTCCCGGGTAGGCCTGGATAACCGCAGAAGGTCATACATGGTAATTCGCATGGGGATGCTCTACAGTTGCGCAAGCATGTTGAATTGGAAAGGCTGATTGCTCGAGCTTGGCCTGTCTAGATCCGGAGGGGTTGCTGCAGCTGGTCTCGTAGGAGGTCCTGTCGGGCTCTCCACCCTCGTAGGGTATTCCTTGGCGAATTCCTTTCCCGCTCTAGTAGCAAGGGCGGTAGTTTCCTCATCGAAGTCGGTGAGGGTAGATACTACAGTCTGGTCTCCATCTGGCATTGCGGAGATGACATTGCAAGGTTTACCTTTGGTCTTCCTTGAGGGCTTTGCAGTCCACTGTTCATCGCTGAGCAGGTTCGGATGGACCCACATCACCTGACCTGATGGCAAGGTCTGGGGTTATAAAACTTTCCCTTGTTGGTTGTGAGGGTCCTCATTAGTGATTTTCAAGACTACCTTGGGGATAGGAATTACCCCCGCCGGAGTCTGAACCTCCGGGAGCTCTGTCCCAAAACTCAGGGTGATCATATTCGTAGTCACCTGCTTTTGTACTTTCTCCTTCTTTAGGACTCCTACACCGTAGAGGGCCTGGAGCTTGTCCTTGAGGATGTAACACTTAGAGGTGTGGTGACCAAGGAACCGGTGATACGTACAGTAACCCGGATCGCTAGTCTTGTTTGCCTCCTCAGGCTTTGTGACCTCTAGTAGTTTGATTCGATTGCTCTTTAAGAGAGTGTCGAATGTTGTCACCACCTGGTCCTCTCTGAAGTTGTATTTCCTTGGAGGGCATTGCTCGAACTGCCTGGGCTTCAGCCTTTGGGCCGTTTTGGGCGCCGGAGCAGAATTGACGGTCATGATCTCATTTCCTCTTGTTCGAGGGGGATTATTTGGCATGGTCAGCTCCACGGTTCCCTTCTTGGGGGTGAGGTTCTTCGTCCTCTAGCCTCTTGATCATATTTTCCACCTGCTCGCCCTGGCGAACAAGTTCCTTCCAGGTCCGGGTTTCCATCGCGCCAACCTTGGAAAAAATGTAGATCGAGAGATTATTGCAGCACATTTCGATCTGTGTGGATTCAGAAACTTGGTCCCGACAGTGGACCGATCGGTTCCTGAATCTCTTTACGAAGTCGTTGACCGACTCTGACTTCCATTGCTTTTCGGTGAGGAGGGTGGCCATCGACACCTCCGTGTCGTCGTCGAAGAAGCGAGCCAAGAAGAGCCTTTCTGCGTCGGCCCATGACTTGATAGAGCCGGGTTCTAACTTATGGAACCATTCAAACTCTACCCCCTTAAGGGTGCCTATGAACAACCGGGTGAGGATAGCGTCATTTCCCATAAGGAACCCGGTCTGCGCCATAAAATAGTAGATGTGCTGTGAGGGTGAGCCCTTGCCATCGAACTATACCAATCTAATCGTCTTGAACTTCGCTGGGTATGAGACTGTATCCCACTCGACAGGATAAGGTCGGACTACCCCCAGCTTGTTCATGTTTTGCTGGAGTTTCAGAGCGTTGAGCTGGCTTTGAAACTCATGGAACCTCTTGTCGTGGGCACTACCCCCAGTGTGCGACATCCCTAACAATGTTTTAGAAGAGTAATCAGAGTGTGGATCGGCATTATCCTCCGTTTTAGTTGTTGGATGACGAGGAGGTACCCACTCCTTACTCCCCGTCGGCCGTGGTAGGGTACGTTGGGCTCTCTTCTTCTTCCTGTTCAGAAGCTGCTCTAACATTTCCCTTAAGGAGTCGATGGTTGATTGTTGCTCTTCAAACCTCTTGGCAACCATCTAATCATTCATGGTGTCGGCCACGTGTACCCTTTCCAGTGTGTCCTGACTCGAGTGCAACGTTTGGGACGTGGCTGCCACGGAGTAAACCTCGTCTTCATCGCCAGAAGGAGGTGCTAAGGTTGAGTAATCAAATCCAATGCTCACCCCCGTACGACTACGGGTACGCTGGAATATACCGCATTGTTCACGTTGAACAAGCGGATGATTAGGCCCCAGGAAGGAGTCCGAATCTGGAGAACCAGAAAGCACGGCCTTACCCTTGTCCATTATGTTGATTGTAGCGGACGGGAGCTCTAGATCATCGGCGGCGAGTCTCTTCTAGCGATGCTGCCTCCGATTCGAAGATCTCGTCTTGGAGGGCTATTGAGCGAGCCTTTCGAATACCGAGGGCCTCGCCGTTTCCACACACTGACAGTCAGTGAGTACTGCCTGAATGAGTCTCTCGTAGTGACATTGCGGACTCACCTCTTGTATAGTGCAATTGCGAGTTAGGTACCCTCGGAGATCCTCCGTGGGTGGTTGGTGACAACCCCTAGGGCCAGATGGTTCAGCTAGGTGACCGCATGATTAGGGTTTGGATGAACCCTCTTGCGCACCCCTGAAGGAGTGGTTGGGTGTTGGAGTTGGGCGGATTCGCTTTGACAGACGAGTTGCCACGCTCGGGTGAGTTTGCGCCTGTTAGTGAACCTCGTCTACTCGCTCATGTGGGTGAATTTAGGATGTCTCGCCTACTTATTTTCCTTTATTGTGAAGGCTTATTTAACTATGACATCTGTCTGTTGAGCGGACTTGACATGGCTCGCTTGATGCCAGCGGTTCGTCTGTATGAGCAGACTCGCCCGAGTTGGGCGATCTGTCCACTTCAGGGATGTGACCTGAGAAGCGAAATCCTCCTGTTTCTGCGAGCCTGTCGGGAGCGTTGGATTCGATAGAATGGGAGATGTTTTGGTCAGGGCGGATCCCGCTTGAGCGCACAAGTGCACCTGATTTGGTGACCTCCTCAGCCTTGGGAAGGTCGAGTCTCCGCCTCACATCTTTCAGACCTGAATAATACCTCAGGCCGTCATATGAAGCGAATGTTTGAGCCTTCTGCCGGACGAGGAGCTGTCGTCACTGCTGCCGGGCTCTTCTTGAAAGAGGAGCGTCTGGGCGGATCATGTCGACCTGGTTCATGCCAGAGTGAACCTCCGCTTCCTCTTGGGCGAAGATTTGTGAGGGTCGTTTGGCGACCCATTTAGCAATATTTCGCCTAGTGCTGTCGGCCTTTGGTTTGGCCGTGATCAGTTTTGGGGAAGTTTGATTCCCTACCATGACTCGGATGGGGTCCTCGAGCGTAGGGGCTTTGACTGTTTGAGGTCGGCCCCTGCGCACCACTCGGTGGCGTTTGCGAGATGCATTTCCACCAAAGGAGGAGGAGTAAAAGTACTCTTCGTACTTAGCCTGGTTGAACTCGATTTCTAGGACTCCACTGTTGTCCCGACAGGAACCTCGTCGAATTGAGCTACCACCATTTTGGTTGAAGAAATAGTTTCTCCCACTGTGGTCGCCATCTTCTGTAGGTGTAAATTTTGATCTCCCGAAATAAGGATTTCATTTGTATTGATAAGAATAGCTTATTACAAACTAATGAATCAAAATTATAATAGAAGCGGAGGGAAGGCCCTCATTGTTTAACATGGGGACTTTGGTAGCTATAGGACGCATCACTTGGTTCTCGTACCAAGTCTGCTTCCCTTGGACGATTCGACCGAGGTTGCTGGTGAGCTTCAGTACACAGTAGAAGCTCGTGTTAGTCGAGTTCGAGTTTTCGAGTTCGATGGCGATCAAGGCCCGAAGCTAGGAGAAGATGCTACAGTGCAAAGGTCATGCAAAGAGCTTGTCATCAACTCCTTCGAGAGTTGAGAGCCGTGGTTCAGCTAACTGATCAATTAACTATAAGTTAATCAAACTTCTACACTTGCTGAACCTGCTCAACTGCTGACCCTTGAACCTTTGAACCTTGACCATTGACGCCCCTCTTCCTTGGCTGAAAGAAGTTCATAATAGAGGAGAGACGGCGTGGCCACTCCTTGAATCATGGGATATGATCATGTACTATTGGGAGATACCATGCTCCTCACTTGTACCGTGAGCGGCTGCTTGAGGGGCTCGGAGCACTGTTCTTTCCCCCTTCATGTTGCGGGAAATGGGAAGGTCCACTCCTGTACGTGATACTACGGCTGCCTAATACTCGAGTGAGTCTGGCAAGCTCGTCGATGGCTTGGCAGTTTGTTTGGTCGTTCAGGCGAGGCTTGGCTGCTTGACCGAACTTGACTCGTGCAGGCGAGTTAAGTACAGCGGCGGTATCCAACAACTGCAAGGACTTGACTAGCCACTTGTGTTAGACCCTAGAGGGGGGTGATTAGGGTCTTATGCTAATCTAATCTGATTTTATGCTAATTAAAACTAATTCAAATATTATTCTTGCAAGATAGATATACAATATGATATGAGCAAGAATATGCAATATGATCAAAGGGATATATCCTAGCAAAGAGGTATATGATGAAATATATACAAGGATATATAAACAAATGTAAGGGTTAAATAAACATAAACAAGATAAGAGTGATAGTGTAAATAAACAATACAAACACACAATATGATCACGGAGTTCGGACCTTTCGTCCTACGTCTCCGCTCCCCACTCCCGGGGAGAAATCCACTATCATAACAGGGTTTTTTACACTCACCCGAATAACGTTTATACCTCACAATATCGGTTTTTAACGCTCACCGATCAACGTTCACACCTCATACTCTCACTCGGTTTTCTAGCTCACCGAAAACTTTACAACCTCACAATATAATAAATGATCTGTTCTCTACAATAGATGAGAACTCAATGTAGGCTCACACTCAATATTACAACTCTCACCAATCCAAATATACTATGTATGAAAATACAATAAGCTCAAGTGGGTATGTGTAAACAATGAGTGAAATAAAATCAACTAAACTCAAATGTAAATACTAGCTTAATAGAAATGATAATCAACAAATAATTATAAAAAAAGCTAGAATTGAGTTTAGGAAAACTTTTCTAGATGACAAGAGAGAGAGATGGATCAAAGCTCAAACACTAAGTGATGATCTCTTCTAGCTCTTGTGAAATTGATTTCACAAAATCAAACTCTCAATTGCTTAAAAGCTTTTTAAACAAACTTTAAACAAAACTTAAACCCTTGTTAAAACATTCTAAAACTTATTTAAAATACTCTCATTGTGTAGGAAATGATAAATACAATGGGGTATATATAGGATAGAAGAAAAAAACCACAAAAACCACAAAAAACCACTAAAAGACAAAAATCAGCAAGTTACCATTACTGTGCAATGGTAACATCGGCGGTCGACCGTCGCGGTCGACCGCGAGAAGTAAAACTCAAAAACTACTATCTAGACTATATATGGTTGACCGCCACGGTCAACCTCACAGTAGCACGGTCGACCGTGGCGGTCGACCGCACTGTAGCAAACATGCACAGGCAGTTTCCAGTTTTTGACAGTTCTGAAATTTTGCGTATCTGACATTGTAAAATTAATTAAACATAGTAAATAAACGCCAAAAATTATGAATATTTTAGGAAAGGTTCTAGACATATAGATGAACATGTTAGAGAAAGAATTTATGAAAAACCACTTCCCAGTTGAGAGAAATAAATGTTTGAACACAGATAAATAGTTTCTAAAAAACTGCTAAAAACTCAGTTTTGTAAATTCAATTGAAAATAACAAAACAACTCCAAAATTAATAAAACTTGGAAAATGTTTGTATATATGAATATAAGCATGTAAACGAAGAAATTTTTCAAATTGCAGTTCCCAATTGTGAAAACTCAAGTATTTTGTAAGTATGTCCAAAACATGAAAAGTTGATATACATGAAATTTGATGTTTTGACATAAACACAACTTTAAAACATTTTCAAACGTTCTTATAGACTTAATAAACGATATAAAAAGTTTTTATAAAGTCTATAAACTAGAAACATAATATTTTCACAAATATGCATATTTTATGCAATAATTTCTAAAACACAAATATGTAATCTCATATTTATATACATGGAAACCCAAAAACATTTATGTGTATATATATATATATATTTATAGATCGATATCATTTACACACACATTTTAGTTTTGGTTTCTATGTATATATAGTTTTATATATACATAGAAACCAAAACTAAAATGTGTGTGTATATGATATCGAACTTAAAGTATTAAACACACATAATATAAATCTAAACTAATATACCCAAGCAATATTGATCTTCAATAAGCTTGACTTGGTACACTATGCGGATGAAGCTGAACTTGGATCTTAAACTTGAATTGCATAAGCTTCACTCTACAATTCCACCAACCTCCATTTGATATTGTCGTTTTAGTACTATTCCATCCATCCTCCAACTCGTTGTTTGCCTAGAATAAATACGAAAATACAAACACTAGACAAACAACATTAGAAGTAAATTATTTGTTAAACATCATCAAAACAAGAAGGCCAATAATCTCCGCCTTTTTGATGATGACAAATAATTTACAAAAAGGATATATGCATGAAAGGAAATGAATATATAAATTATAATTCACATGCATATAAATAAGAAAGAATATACTACAATATTTCTCCCCCTTTGACAATATCAAAAAGAGGACAATGGAATGAAGAGAGCGAAAGCTCCCCCTATCAATATGCATGGGTGAGTATACCACATAAAAAAAATATGGATTGCTCCCCCTATCAAAATGCCTCATGAATGTATGAAATGAATGCTAAGGCATACATATGTGAGAAAGCATAGATTAAAAACATGCTAAACATAACTCACATACAAAAAAGATAATAAGAACACATATAAATATGTTAATATGAAAGAAGTGTCTCATTAACACAAAATATATAAAAACCATATAAATGAATAGATTTATGAAATCAAAAGAAGAGGAACATGAGAATCATGCAAAAAGTTTTCAAATGAAAACAAATCAACCAAAAGAAATCATAAATCAAAGTTTAAATCCAAAAACGTAAAATCAAATCATCATTGATTCAAAAATCAAGAGAGGCAACTATATCTAGCTCTTGAGCTAGTATCAACCCATATAAACATTTTAGCACCCGGTAAACAAGATTTGAGAATAAACACCCAATAAATCCGGAGGGTTATATAAGTACAAACCTCTCATCAAAACAAAACCAATAATCATGAAAACAAAAGAATTTGATCAATAAAAAAATTGTATAATTTTTCAAAACAAAAAATAAAATAAAAACACTAAAATTTTTGGTTTAAGAAAAATTATTTTGACACCCAAGCATTCTTGGTGCCGGATTGGTTAAGGACATGACCCCTATCATTTAAGCTCAAAGCTGTAGGGTTATGAACCCTCTTGGGTATATGTAGTGCACGGGATCGGTCATAGTAATAATCACTCAAATGACTCTTCCGATTGTAATATGTACAATGGAAAGAAAGCATTTGCTTATATTGACCATTAAAAGGTGCACGTGGAACACTTGCAAACAAAGGTAAATTATTTGAAGCTTTTTGCAAATATGAAACAGTATCAAAACAAAACTTTCCTAAGTGGCCAAATCTATCACAAACATTACATTTATAAACATGTGGTCTACTGGAAACATTTAGCAAAAGAGATTTATTTTTCAAATCAAAACAATATTTGGCCAAATGACCAAAACGACCACAAATATCACATTTAAACACATGAGCATGCTTATGATGAACATGATGAGTATGTGCATGTGTATGTGATGAAGAAGCTACATGAGATGCACAAGAAGCATTAGCATTCTTATATTTGTGTGCATCATAGCAAAATTTTGATAAATGACCTTTTCGGCCGCAATTAGAGCATTTGTAAAGTTTGCTATATATGTGTGCATAATGAGTGGATGATGACTTAGACTTAGCACACATATCCATAGGCCTCTTATGATTATTAATGCATGTTTTCAAAGTTAAATCTAAAGATGAAATGTATTTATTCATAAGATTCAAATCTTTATTTTTAGGCACATATGTATTTTTATTAGAAGTAGAACATAAATAGTCATTTATAAAAGAAGCAGTATCATTTTGTATGTTCTCTACTTCTAACATGGTATTATCTCTTTCATGAGTTAAACTAGCAACATTTAAAGTTAAAGAAACATGATCCAATTTTAATTTTTCATTGTTTTCTTTAATGATCATATTTTCGTTAGAAATAGTTTCAAACTTAGATGCTAACAACTCATGATCAGATTTTAAATCCTCATGCTTGCTTTTTAAATCAATAAAATTTTTAGTCAATAAGTTACAGGCATGTAATAATTTTTCACTAGCACAAGCAAGTTCATCACTAGATAAATCATTAGTGGTTTCGAACTCGCAAACCTCACTAGGGCTATCGCCTAAGGACCGTTTGCATGATGCTCCATATGAACTTGAAGTCGGATCCGCCAAAGCTTGTTGGATCGCCTCCAAGTCCCCTTGATGTGCTTCAATAAATTTCTATAAGGTATAAGCACTATCAAAATGAACAAACTTGTTAGACATAGATGAATTAAAAGCATTTAGCAAATATTCTAACAAAATATTGTTCATTGTAAATATTCGATGATCATTTTTATTCCACTTGGATTTCTCCGAAGTGAGCACAATGTAAGCATCATCTATAATTTTCCATAAATCAAAGTGTTTAGATTGAACAAAAAGTTTAAATCTAACACACCATTGGGCATAGGAAAAATTATCTAATCTAGGAGCAATATTAATGGCATAATTTAAACCATGCATATCCATAATATAAAACGCAAGCTAGATATAAAAATCAAAAATTGGATTAGCACAAAAAGATAACTTGGATCTTTAACTCAAGGCGATTAGACCTTAAATCAAAGAGCACCAAGCTCTGATACTAATTGTTAGACAATAGAAGGGGGTGATTAGGATCTTATGCTAATCTAATCTGATTTTATGCCAATTAAAACTAATTCAAATATTATTCTTGCAAGATAGATATACAATATGATATGAGTAAGAATATGCAATATGATAAAAGAGATATATCCTAGCAAAGAGGTATATGATGAAATATATGCAAGGATATATAAACAAATGCAAGGGTGAAATAAACATAAACAAGATAAGAGTGATAGTGTAAATAAACAATACAAACACACAATATGATCACAGAGTTCGGACCTTCCATCCTACGTCTCCGCTCCCCACTCCCCGGGAGAAATCCACTATCACAATCGGGTTTTACTACGCTCACCCGAATAACGTTTACACCTCACAATGTCGGTTTTTAACACTCACCGATCAACGTTCACACCTCACACTCTCACTCGGTTTTCTAGCTCACCGAAAACTTTACAATCTCACAATATAATAAATAATTTGTTCTCTACAATAGATGAGAACTCAATTTAGGCTCACACTCAATGTTACTACTCTCACCAATCCAAATATACTATGTATAAAAATACAATAAGCTCAAGTGGGTGTGTGTAAACAATGAATGAAATAAAATCAACTAAACTCAAATGTAAATACTAGCTTAATAGAAATGATAATCAACAAATAATTATAAATAAAAGCTAGAATAGAGTTTAGGAAAACTTCTCTAGATGACAAAAGAGAGAGATGAATTGAAGCTCAAACACCAAGTGATAATCTCTTCTAGCTCTTGTGAAATTAATTTCACAAAATCAAACTCTCAATTGCTTAAAAGCTTTTTAAACAAACTTTAAACAAAACTTAAACCCTTGTTAAAATATTCTAAAACTTGTTTAAAACACTCTCATTGTGTAGGAAATGATAAATACAATGGGGTATATATAGGGTAGAAGAAAACAACCCTAAAAACAGCTAAAAGATAAAAATCAGCAAGTTACCGTTACTGTGCAACGGTAACATCAGCGGTCGACCGTCGCGATCGACTGCGAGAAGAAAAACTCAAAAACTGCTCGCTAGACTGTGTACGGTCGACCGCCACGGTTGGCTGCATTGTAGCACGGTCGACCGTGGCGGTCGACCACACTGTAGCAAACATGCACAGGCAGTTTCCAGTTTTTGACAGTTCTGGAATTTTGCGTATCTGACTTTGTAAAATTAATTAAAAATAGTAAATAAACGTCAAAATTATGAAAATTTGAGAAAAGGTTTTAGACATGTAGAAGAACATGTTAGAGAAAGAATTTATGAAAAATCACTTCCCAGTTGAGAGAAATAAATATTTGAACATAGATAAACCCAGTTAAGAGAAATAAATGTTTGAACACATATAAACAGTTTCTGAAAAACTGCTAAAAACTCAGTTTTGTAAATTCAATTGAAAATAACAAAACAACTCCAAAATTAGTAAAACTTGGGGAAATATTTGTATATATGAATATAAGCATCTAAACGAAGAAAATTTTCAAATTTCAGTTCCCAATTGTGAAAACTCATGTATTTTGTAAATATGTCCAAAACATGAAAAGTTGATATACATGAAATTTGATATTTTGACATAAACACAACTTTGAAACATTTTCAAACGTTCTTATAGACTTAATAAAAGATATAAAAAGTTGTTATGAAGTCTCTAAACTAGAAACATAATATTTTCACAAATATGCATATTCTATACAATACTTTCTAAAACACAAATATGTAATCTCATATTTATAAACATGGAAACCCAAAAATATTTATGTATGTATATATATGTATATATATATATATATATATGCATAGAAACTAAAAACTTGTATGTATATATAAAACTATATATACATAGAAACCAAAACTAAAATGTGTGTGTATATGATATCGAGCTTAAAGTATTGAACACACATAATATAAATCTAAACTAATATACCCAAGCAATCTTGATCTTCAATAAGCTTGACTTGGTTCACTATGCGGATGAAGCTGAACTTGGATCTTGAACTTGAATTGCATAAGCTTCACTCCACAATTTCGCCAACCTTCAGTTGATATTATTGTTGAAGTGCTATTCCATCCATCCTCTAACTCGTTGTTTGTCTAGAATAAATACGAAAACACAAACACTAGACAAACAACATTAGAAGTAAATTGTTTGTTAAACATCATCAAAACAAGAAGGCCAACAACTAGCACTGTGGGCAGCCACTTGAAGGACTTGGGAGTAATATGCTCCTTCCTTTCACATCACGGGAGGTGGGAAGGCCCATCGTTGTATGTGGTATAGCGGCTGCTAAGTACTCTGGCGAGTTTGGCGAGCCTATTGTTTGTAGGCGAATTTGACTCTTGACTTATGCAAGCGAGTCAAGTCAGCAGACGAGTTTGTGATCACTCGATGTAGGCGAATTTGGTGATCACGTGGCCTTGGCTCGTGCTAGCGAGCCAAGCTCTAGGGTGAGCTTAATTTCTAAGCTGTGCGGGTGGCTTGAATATGCAGGCGAATCTCGTGCTTCACCTTCCAAGGTAATTTTTACCGTCTACAACGACGTATTAGATTAAGGAGAATAAATACAATAAACATTTCTCCTCAACCAAATATGCTAAGCGTCAAGAAATAAATATAATGCGAAGTCACAAATCCCTGATCATAGTTAGCCAGAATATAATAGACAAACTCAGAACAAAATAATCCATATCACAAATGAATATCATCCAAGACATAAAAAATACGGGTCAAACATGCTCTTATTACAAATGGTCCAAATAAAGATATAAAAATACATAGTCCATAAAAAAGGATTGTACTGCTAAAAATAAACTAAGGACCATCAAGTAACTAAGGAAATAGCTAAGCTTCAACTTGTTCTTCTGCTCCGTCTGCAAGGCACTCCTACTGATAATCCTCTAGCTCCTATACGATTCCGAACTGAGGTTGTCCGTCTTCTAAATTTGACGTACACCAGAGAAAATAGGTGCACTTCAGCGTGCATGACACACGACAAGATCCCACAAGGGAGAAAGAAACAGTCGAACGACCAAGGCAAAAATAGATATAATAATAATAGAAGTATGGTATTGAAATTCTAGTAATTTAAAAGTAATCCACCATTATAATAATATAATAATCAGAAGAATCCAAAAATCAACCAAGTAACAAGATCATGCAGCTAGCCATCAAAACAATCATCCAAGTAACAATGTTATACAACTAGATGGAATTAATACTTAAAAATCTAAAACAAGAGACGTAGTACGTCGAGAGAAATAATTCAAACAAGGAAACCCTCATGTATATACCATATATCTCAAATTATAGATAATTAAATATTAATCCCGATCTATATATGAAAAGAAAATACAACTGACCTACATCCCACAAGAATCCATAATCACCTTAAGTACCAAGATCATGTAACTAGTCATTCTATAACAGGTCACTGGTCCACATCTCACACAGAGTCAACGCTCATATCATCGGATAACTGACTCTTCACAAATCCCCTACGCGCATTCAATACCGCTACACAAACTCGGTCAGAAGACTACACACAATCCGTTTTTAGCCTGGTTCAGACTCAAGCTAAACTTAGGTGAGTATCAAATTCACAGTCCAAAGTCGCGATACCGATCTACTTTGACCTAACAAACCAACCCCAGTGGTGACACCGATCCACTGGTGCGAGTCTGTAAGATATATCAACAGCCTTATCCGATCATATGAACCAAGACTTCCCCATCGCAACTCTTCTCGTTTTTCTAAATCAAATATAATCCACACTATCTCTGGTTAACCACCTAAATTCAGTCAACACACCCAAAAATGTCACTAGGTCTGTTCATGACACACAAGGTCACTAAGTCATGAACAACTAAGGTTCTCAATCACAGCATGAAACAACAAGTAATTAAGACTAATACAATAAAATAAAAATTATAAAACGTGATTAGAAACTATGAACAATACATTATGCATGAACAGTACAAGATGGATTACAATTAGTAGTTATTATATACATGAAATGTCGATATTACTCCCAATAAAATCTTACGACTTGTCGGGCCGGATCTCACTACCCTTCGAGTTGACTTATAGCGTCGACTCGAAGATTAGTCGTCACACTACATCTTTCGTGTCGGCTCACACGTGTCGACTGTTAGACCCTAGGGGGGTGATTAGGGTCTTATGCTAATCTAATCCGATTTTATGCCTATTAAAACTAATTCAAATATTATTCTTGCAAGATAGATATACAATATGATATGAGCAAGAATATGCAATATGAACAAAGAGATATATCCTAGCAAAGATGTATATAATGAAATATATGCAATGATATATAAACTAACACAAGGGTGACATAATCAAACTACAAATGTGATAGGGCAAAATATACAAGAGTAAAGGCAATTGGCGATATAAGATAAAAGCATAAGCAAATGCGCCAAAGATAAACTCAAACACACTCAAATGATCACGGAGTTCGGACCTTCCGTCCTACGTCTCCGCTCCCCATTCCCGGGAAAAAATCCACTATCACAACTGGGTTTTCTACACTCACCCGAATAACGTTTACACCTCACAATATAGGTTTTCAATGCTCACCGATCAACGTTCACAAACACTCACAATGTCGGTTTTCAACGTTCACCGATCAACGTCTACACTCCTCACACTCGGTTTTCTAGCTCACCGAAAACTTTACAATCTCACAATATAACAAATGATTTGTTCTCTATAATAGATGAGAACTCAATGTAAGCTCACTCTCAATTGTTACAACTCTCACCAACCCAATTGTACTATGTATGAAAATACAATAAGCTCAATGTGGGTGTGTGTAACAAAGAGGTAAATCAAATCTAAACTCAATACAAAACTAGCTTTAATAAAATGATAAACAAGCAAATAGATATAAAGCTAGAAAATAGAGTTTAGAAAATGTGACGCCCCTGGGTTCACACAAGGCTGTAGTCCAAGGTGAAACCAAGAATGTCAAACTTACCATGCACCACACCGTGCAATAACATGTTTCACCATCACAATTAACATCTCTCTAGTAGAGTCAACAACAAGTGTAGGTACAAAAGTAAGTAAAAGATAATACAAATGATAAATGATGAAATGATAACAACCACATAGATATCTCATCATCCAACATACAGAAATACATAGTCAAAGGCTAAAGTAGATAAACTAGAGTTCTCAACAAGCCTCGAATACAAAATGTCTGAGTAAAAGAAATAAGGCATACAGCCTTTACAACATCTAGAAAATAGTCCTCAAATGTCAAACGAAACTATAGTGGAGCTCCAAAATAAAACATAGCTAAAATAGATAGCTGAACACTAAAGTTTGTCGCCATCAACCAGCGACTCTCTGGGCTCCTGGCTTGTGACCTAAAAGGGGGAGGGATAACGAGCGTCAAAGCGCTAGCGAGCAACATCACAACCAACCCTAAGGGATAGGGCTCGTTGTATAAGAAAGTACAGTTATCACAAAACATATATATATATATATATAATCAATTGACCAAAAAAATATAATGAGTTTTAGTACTTAGGAAATTTCAACACGAGCATAGGTACGTCGAGCGAAATAATCCAAACAAGAAAACCCTCATGTATATACCTTGTATCTCAAATTAAAATCCCTAAGTACCAACCCGGAGTCTAATACATGAACAATAAGGAAAAGACAACAATCCCATCTCTACCAATAATCATAATTATGTCAAAGTTACACAGTTAAAATAAGTGTCATGCACAGCCTAGGTAGCTATCATGTCCAACTATATCAATATGTCGTGCTCAAAATCCAAATGTGTATCATGCTCAAGGTTTAGCAAAAATGTCCAACACATGGACTAAAGGTAATGCATGTCCAACACATGGACTGAATAAAATGTAGGTCCAACACATGGACTAAGATGATAAGTATCCAACACATGGATTAATAATAATGTATGCTCAACACATGGACTATGAACGATGAGGCGTATTTATTACTAGTACATGAGGAAAGATATGCATATCCCAATCTTGCACGTGTTTCAATGTGCGGTCTAAATTTGTATCACAAGTCAACCCCCATGTGTAGATAAGTCACTAACATCACAAACTAGTAGGAGATGAACGAGGTGATCTCTCGAACACGCGAAAAAGATCAACAGAAAATCAACATGCACAAAACTGTGCGGTGGTCGACCGCAGAGGCCACTCCGGTCGACCGCTCACAGCGTCAAAAAAATCACTGTGCTCAAAATTGAGCGGCGGTCGACCGCTGAGGACATGCCGGTCGACCGCTCAAGGAGTAGAAACTTTTCTGCTGGAAAATCTCAGAGCAGCCGACCGCCGCGTCCACCGCGGTCGACCGCGAAGCTGACACGGCCCAGTTAGGGTTTCTGTCGGCTTCAAATCCCAATCAAACTCGACGATTCCTATATTAACGAAAATTTAACATTTATACAAAGTCATAGAACAGAAAACTACAACTTTTGAACTTTTAAAATCTATCATCAAGATCCTAAACATATATAAGCATGGTTTAAAAACTGTTTATTCAATAAAAATAGAAATTTACTCTTTTAAAAATTATTTTTTAGATCTAGATCTCCTTAATACAGTTCGTTGGTGTGCTTTTAAAATCTGAAACATTTGATTATCATATCATATGTCATAGGGATCTATTGTATCTACAAAAAAAATATGGTTTTGGCTCAATAAAACCGGATTAAACTCCAAAATAAAACATGAAACATAAAAAGGGAAGAAGTTGGGCGAGATGTTACTCGCCTCTGATGAGAAAAAAGCCCTAGATCTGAAGGAAGATGATCCCTCTAGCTGAATCCACCAAAAATCTGCTGAAAACCCCTTCAAAGTTCCTCCCAAATCACCAAGAAGTGAGAACTAGGGTTTGAGGGGAGAGAGGGGGGCTAGGGTTTCTGATTTCAGATGAAAAGAGGCTCTCTTGGGTTCATTAGCATTTATACTAACCCCACAAACCCGACCAGAAACCCGTTTAAACCCGAACTTAGAAAACTCTCTGCCTGTTGGGCGGTCGACCGCCGCGCCTAGTGCGGTCGACCGCACAACAGGAAAAACATTTCCTGAGTGCGAGACAAAAGTGTGGTCGACCGCCGTGCCAACTGCGGTCGACCGCTCAGATGAAAATTTCCAGCCTAGGTTGATTTACAACACGATGCTCAAACCACTCAAATTCTCTCACATAAAAACACTTGTTGGGTTCCCAAACACTGATAATCACATTCATCTAACATATGTATGGTTATTCATCACAAAAGAATTATCTATTACCAAAAATTCACACCTATTCCTTATAAAAATTTTGGGGTTTTACAGAAAACTTCTCAATAGATCAAGAGATTGAAGAAGGATGGTTGGATGCTCAAGCACCAATAGGATCTCCTCAAGCTCTTGTGAAATTGATTTCACAAACTCAAAACTCTCAATTGCTTAAAAGCTTCTTAAACACTCTTTTAAGCAAATACTAAACAACTTTAAACCCTTGTTAAACTCTTTTAAAACATTCTCTTGGTTTATCAAATGATAATGCAATGGGGTATATATAGGGTAGAAGAAAACAACCCCCAAAACCACCAAAAACCACTAAAAGACAAAATTCAGCAAGTTACCGTTATTGTGTAACTATAACATCGGCGGTCGACCGTGAGAACAAAAACTAAAAAACTGGTCTCTGGACTACTGACGGTCGACCGTGGTGGTCGACCACACTGTAGCACGGTCGACCGTGGCGGTCGACCGCACTTTTCCAGATTTTGACAGATGCTGAAATTTTGCGTATCTGACTTTGTAAAATCAATTAAAAATAGTAAATCAACTCCAAAAATCATAAGATTTTGCAAGAAGGTTCTAGACATATATATAAACATTTTAGAGAAATAATTTCTGAAATATCACTTCTTAGTTGAGAGAAATAAATATTTGAACAAAGATATAAAGTTTCTAAAAAAACTGCTGAAAACTCAGTTTTGTAAATTCAATTGAAAATAACAAAAAAACTCCAGAATTAGTAAAACTTGGGAAAATATTTATATATATCATGATAAACATGTAAACAAAGAAAATTTTCAAATCTCATTTCCCAATTGTGAAAACGCATCAGTTTTGCAAAAAATATGCACGAACATGTTCACGAACATGAGCTTATTAAAAACTTGATTTCGTAAATTCAAATAAACATAACAAATTAATTCCAAAATTAATAAAACTTTGAGAAACATTTATAAACATGAAATTGAACATGTTAGAAAAAGAATTTCTCAAATTAAATTTTCCATTTGTGAAAACTCATGTATTTTACAAGTGTGTCCAAAACATGAAAATGTGATATACATGAAATTTGATGTTTTGACATAAACAATGTTTTTGAAACCCTATGAATAATTTTATAGACTTAATAAAATATGTATACAATGATTGTTAAGTCCGTAAACCAAAACTTGTGTATATATGTAACTATATCTATAAAAACCAAATATTAGTGTGTATATATGATTGAGCTTAAAGTACTAATACACATAATATAAACCTAAACTAAATATACTCATGCTTGTGATCTTCAACGAAGCTCTATCTTGGTACACTCGCGGATAAAGCTTGAACTTGAATCTTTAACTTGAATTGTAAGGCTTCAACCACTATATCCGCCAACCTCCATTTGATATGATCGTGAATGCTTAATTCTGTCCATCCTCTAACATATTGTTTGTCTACAATAAATAAGAAAACACAAATATTAGACAAACAATATTAGATGTAAATTACTTGTAAATCATCATCAAAATAAGAAGGCTAACAATCTCCTCCTTTTTGATGATGACAAACAATTTACAAAAAGGATATATGCATGAAATGAAATGAGTATACAAAGTATAATATATCATGCATATAAACAAGAAAAAATATACTCACAATATTTCTCCCCCTTTGACAACATCAAAAAGGGGAAAATCATATAGATGAAAGAGAGCGAAAGCTCCCCCTACCTATAAGCATGAGTGGCTATAACACATAGAAAGTTTTATAGGGATTGCTCCCCTATCAAAATGCCTTAATGAAAATATGCAATTAATGCTAAGGCATACATATGTGAGCAATCAAGAAACATGCTAAACACAATTCACATACAAAAAGACAATGAGATCGCATATAAATATATCAATATGAAAAAGTGTCTCAAATGTACAAACATAAAAACAATGTATAAAATAGATTTATGAAATCACAAGAAAGAGGACATGAGAATCATGTAAAAAAATTTCAAAAGAAAACAAATCAACCAAATGAATTCATAAATCAAGATTTGAGTCCCAAAACAATGTTTGATCAAAAAAAAAATTCGTTGTATAACTTGATCAAACCACTTGTAAAATACATTATAAGGCACGAATAGATGATCCATGAGCACAAACATATAAATATCATCATTAAAGTGAAATATAATGAATTCAAAGAAAAAAATCAAAACAAAATCTTTAAAAAAAGAATTTCAAGAGAGGCAACAATATATCAAGCTCTTAAGCTTGTTCCAACCCATATAATCATTCTAGCATCCGGTAAACATGATTTGGGAATAAACACCCAATAAATCCGGGGGGGGAGGTTATATAAACATAAACCTCTCATAAAAAAAAACAATAATCATGAAAACAAAAAAAAATATGACCAATAAGAAGAATTCTTTTCATGTTCAAAAGTTTAAAGTATAATTTTCAAAACCAAGAAAATGAAAAAGAAAAACACTAAAATACTTGGTTTTAAAAATCATTTTTATTTTGGTACCCAAGAATTCTTGGTAACAATAGATTTAGGGACATGACCCCTATCTTTTAAGCTCAAAGCCCTAGGGTTATGAACCCTCTTGGGCGCATGTGGTGTACTGACACGGTCAAAAAAAATTATGTAAATGGCCTTTCTGATTACAATAAGTGCAATGAAAGAGGCCCATTTGATATTGTTGACCAAGTGGCGGTGCATGGGAATCATTTGCAAATAAAGATTATCTTTTAAATTCATTTTGCAAATGAGAAACATTCTTAAACAATGGTCTATTTAGAACATATTGTAATTTAGAAGCTTTTTGCATATCATAACAAAATTTAGCAAGATGTCCAAACCTACCACAAACATCACATTTAAAAATATGTGGTCTACTAGAAACATTTGGCAAATGAGATTTATTTTTCAAATCAAAACAATATTTGGCCAAATGACCAAAACGACCACAATAATCACATGAATACACATTAGCATGCTTATGATGAACTTTAGGTGCATGTAAATGTGTGTGTGTGATGAAGAAGCGTTATGAGATGCACAAGGAGCATTAATATTAATCTTTGTAGGTTTATGTGCATCATAGCAAAATTAAGCAATATGGCCTTTTCGGCCGTAATTTGAACACTCGTAAATTTTGCTATACATGTGTGCATGATGTATGGGATGTCTAGATGTAGTATCAAGAGACTTAACACACATGTTCATAAGTTTCTTATAATTATCCATGCATGTAACAAGAGTTGAGTCTAAAGATGAAATGCGGTTTTTAACAAGATTCAACTCATCATTATTAGGCACATATGCATTTTTAATAGAAGTAGAACATAAGTAGTCATTTATGAAAGAAGCGGTATTATTTTGTATGTTCTTTACTTCTAACATGGTATTATTTTTGTCATGAGTCAAGTTAGCAATATTTAATTTTAAATTATTATTTTCCAAATTTAACATATCATTGTTTTCTAGAAGAGTAATACTTTCTTGAGAAATGATATCAAATTTGGAAGCTAACTTCTCATGATCGGATTTTAAATCTTCATTCTTACTTTGCAAATCAATAAAATTTTTATGTAATATGTTATAGACATGCAATAATTTTTCACTAGCACAAGCAAGTTCATCACTAGATAAATCATTAGTGGTTTCAAACTCGCAAACCTCACTAGGGCTATCGCCTAGTGGCCGTGTGCATGATGCTCCATATGAACTTGAAGCCGGATCCTCCAAAGATTGTCGGATCGCCTCCAAGTCCCCTTGATATGCTTTAATAAATTTCCATAAGGTGTAAGCACTATCAAAATGAACAAACTTGTTAGAGAGAGATGAGTTAAAAGCATTTAGCAAATATTCTAACAAGATATTATTCATTGTAAGCATACGATGATCATTTTTATTCCACTTGGATTTCTCCATAGTGGGCACAATATAAGCATTATCTATAATTTCCCATAAATCAAAGTGTTTAGATTGAACAAAAAGTTTAAATCCAACACACCATTGGGCATAGGGAAAATTATCTAATCTAGAAGCAATATTGATGGCATAACCTAAACAAGATGTATCGTTCATATCCATAATGTATATATGCAAGCAAGATACAAAAATCAAAAATTGGATTAGCACAAAAAAAAAGATAATTTGGATCTTTAACTCAAGGCGATTAGACCTTAAATCAAAGAGCACCAAGCTCTGATACCAATTGTTAGACCCTAGAGGGGGGTTATTAGGGTCTTATTCTAATCTAATCCGATTTTATGCCAATTAAAACTAATTCAAATATTATTCTTGCAAGATAGATATACAATATGATATGAGCAAGAATATGTAATATAAACAAAGAGATATATCCTAGCAAAGATGTATATGATGAAATATATGCAAGGATATATAAACTAACACAAGGGTGACATAATCAAACTATAAATATGATAGGGAAAATATACAAGAGTAAAAGCAATTGGCGATATAAGATAAAAGCATAAGCAAATGCGCCAAAGACAAACTTAAACACACTCAAATAATCACGGAGTTCGGATCTTCCGTCCTACGTCTCCGCTCCCCACTCTCGGGAAGAAATCCACTATCACAACCGGGTTTTTTACGCTCACCCGAATAACGTTTACACCTCACAATGTCGGTTTTCAACGCTCACCGATCAACATTCACAAACACTCATAATGTCGGTTTTCAACATTCACCGATCAATGTCTACACTCCTCACACTCGGTTTTCTAGCTCACCGAAAAATTTACAATCTCATAATATAACAATTGATTTATTCTCTACAATAGATGAGAACTCAATGTAAGCTCACTCTCAATTGTTACAACTCTCACCAACCCTATTATACTATGTATAAAAATACAATAAGCTCAATGTGGGCGTGTGTAACAAAAAGGTAAATCAAATCTAAACTCAATACAAAACTAGCTTTAATAAAATGATAAACAAGCAAATAGATATAAAGCTAGAAAATAGAGTTTAGAAAACTTCTCAATAGATCAAGAGATTGAAGAAGGATGGTTGGATGCTCAAGCACCAATAGGATCTCCTCAAGCTCTTGTGAAATTGATTTCACAAACCCAAAACTCTCAATTGCTTAAAAGCTTCTTAAACACTCTTTTAAACAAACACTAAACAAGTTTAAACCTTCGTTAAACTCTTTTAAAATATTCCCTTGGTTTATCAAATGATAATGTAATAGGGTATATATAGGGTAGAAGAAAACAACCCCTAAAACCCCTAAAAACTACTAAAAGACAAAATTCAGCAAGTTACCGTTATTGTGCAACGGTAACATTGGTGGTCGACCGTGACGGTCGATCGTGAGAAGAAAAACTAAAAAACTGGTCTCTGGACTGCTAACGATTGACTGTGGCGGTCGACCGCACTGTAGCACGGTCGACCGTGGCGGTCGACCCCACTTTTCCAGATTTTGAGAGATGCTGGAATTTTGCGTATCTGACTTTTTAAAATCAATTAAAAATAGTAAATCAACTCCAAAAATCATATTATTATAAAGAAAGGTTCTAGACATGTAGATAAACATGTTAGAGAAAGAATTTCTGAAATTTCACTTCTCAGTTGAGAGACATAAAGGTTTGAACACAGATATACAGTTTCTAAAAAAACTGCTAAAAACTCGGTTTTGTAAATTCAATTAAAAATAACAAAACAACTCCCAAATTAGTAAAACTTAGGAAAATGTTTGTATATATGATGATAAATATGTGAACGAAGAAATTTTTCAAATCTCATTTCCTAATTATAAAAACGCATCAGTTTTGCAAAAACATGCACGAACATGTGCACGAACATGAGCTTATTAAAAACTTAATTTTGTAAATTCAAATAAACATAACAAATTAATTCCAAAATTAATAAAACTTTGGTAAACATTTATAAACATGAAATTGAGCATGTTAGAAAAAGAATTTCTCAAATTAAGTTTCCCATTTGTGAAAACTCATGTATTTTGCAAGTGTGTCAAAAACATGAAAATGTGATATACATGAAATTTGTTGTTTTGAAATAAACAATATTTTTGAAACCCTATAAAATAATTTTATAGACTTAATGAAATATGTATACAATGATTGTTAAGTCTATAAACCAAAACTTGTGTATATATATAACTATATTTATAAAAACCAAATATGTATGTGTATATATGATTGAGCTCAAAGTACTAACACACATAATATAAACCTAAACTAAATATACCCAAGCTTGTGATCTTCAACAAATCTCTATCGTGGTACACTCGTGGATGAAGCTTGAACTTAAATCTTTAACTTGAATTGTAAGGCTTCAACCACTATATCCGTCAACCTCCATTTGATATGATCATGAATGCTTGATTCTATCTATCCTCCAACATATTGTTTGTCTA
>BQKN01001107.1:1347966-1359278 GCA_022839385.1 Asparagus kiusianus | reverse complement strand
AGAAGAAGGTTATTTATAGATAATATTAGGGTTAGGGTTAACTAAACGAAAATTAATTAAAATAAATAATTACTAATATTTAAAAATTAAATAATTACAGAATAATAATCTATAAAATAAAAATATAACTGTTGTATTAATACAACATTTAATACGAAATAGTCAAAATATACACATATTGTACAATTAAACGAGAATAATTAATAATAATAATATATTTACTTACATTTAAAATCAAATAATTACGGGAGAATTAGTTACACAATAAAACATACTAGTTGTACTAATACAACCGATAATATTTAGCAGTAAAAATAATACAATAAATTATACAAATAATACGTAATTAAAAATACAAATTATATGAAATAATATATAATAGTAAAAATAATACAACATATTATTCAAAATGATACATAATAGTATTGACAACACAACATATTAATTCCAAAAATTTTTACTACACTAAATAAATTTATAAATATCTAAATTATTTAAATAAATATAAAACTTGGACTTTAAATCGTAGAAAATTCTAGAAAATTGAGAAAAATACAAATACTCTTTTAAAAAAATAATTAAATATTTTAAAATACCAAAAAATTATTTTAACTAGTATAAAAAAATTCATGGTCCTTATAGTAGATAGGTAAATATCAATATCGAACTAAGAATAAATAATCTAAATAGAATTAATAATTAGAAACTCACAACACGAAACTGATACTCCGAGTGAAATAATCCAAACAAGGAAACCCTCATGTATATACCATATGTCTCAAATTGTGAATCGCTAATTATCAATTCTAAACTAGGAAAAAAGGAAAGCAATACAAGGAAGTAAAGTCATCACAATATCGAACCAAAAATATCTTTTACTATCCCTTGGAAGATAATATAAACAATGGTATATAATCCCGCGTACCCACAAGAGTAAAGTACCTCGGTCATATATAACTCAACGATGAGTCATGTTCATAACGGCGTCTACCAAGGCTAAGGCTATTAGATAATTATCACAATATAAATCCTTACAAAGTTAATAATTCATCACATTATCATGCGGGACGGACTACCATATCGGTATCCTAATAGTGTATACGGCTCATTAGTCTCATCACATCAACGTGCGGGATGGACTATTGATGTATGCTCATGATTGTACATGTGTCATCGTGCGGCTCAAACCCCGCACTGATAGTTAAACGATGCAGAAACAACCATTCAAAAATAAAGAGAACACAGGTCGGTCGAACACACTCAGGGTGTTGGTCGATCAAAAGCAACTGTGCACACAATGTGCACGCTCAGGGCCTCATCGGTCGATCGGCTAGTCTTGGTCAGTTGACCGAATAAAGAGGAAAACACAAGATTAAAAACTTATTAGGAATTTTCATAATATGAGGTATATAACAAGATTAAAATTTTCATAATTACTTATTAGGAATTAACTCATCATGATATAAACACTTGAATTAAACAAATTAGGGTTTAGCATCCTAATTAATCAAATTTTCTCCAATAACCTAATTTATAAATATGGATAAGTAGACATGATAAATTCTAAACATTGAATAGAGATAAATTCGTTTAAATATGCTCACATCACTTAGATGCCATCAACCTAAGGTTTAGACCTCTTTAATTAGCAAGAAAACTCAAATAATTATTAAACTAGGGTTTAAGCATGATTTAAGCATGATTAGCAAGTTAAAAATAAAATTAAATACAACCCTAATGATCATGATAATCAAACTAATATAAACAACAACTAAAACTACAGATTTTCACATTGACTTAGAGATTAACATCATAAACTAAGACTTTAAAACATCAAGTTAAGCTTAAACATGAGATTCACCAATTAAACATATTAAATCTTGAACTAACTACAGGGAGAGATTTGGAGGAATATGATCTTTCCTCAAACTTCATGTTGAACTCCTGAACACGTGCGTGCAAGATGCCTTTTCACCAAAGTCGTAAAATCCCACCTTCCTCTCGACAAACGCCTCAAGAACTCTCCCTAATCTCACAAATTATGATTAGGGTTTGAGAAAGAGAAAGAGGGGCTGCTAGGGTTTGGAATACCGATGAAAAGATATGTTTTTCATGTATAAATATGTATATATATCTGCAAACCCGAATCAAAATAGCGTAAACCCGAAACATGAAACCTAATGAGACTAGGAAAATAGTCTTTAGTATTTTGACTGTAACTTTCACATCCGACCTCAAAATGAGGTGATTTAAGATGAGTTGGAAATATAATGAAGATACTTACAACTTTTGTCTTTTGAGATTTCCAAATTCGAACAGTTTCGGTGTGTAATGCATATATACTCTTAATTGATCATTTTTCCAGATTTCTTATTTGTGCATGTTTAATCTTTGTATACTCTCATATATACTCTTAATTGATCTCAAATCAATTGTTAGCATAATCATTCATCCATAAATGGTATTCATCATAATTAGAGCTCATTTATCAATATAATTCATATTATTTTCTAAAAACTCACAGGGTTTTACATTCATACCCCTTAAAAGAATTTCATCCTCGAAATTCCGTAATCGTATCTTAGAGATTAATAATGTGAGAAAAGCATGATGAGGGGATAATCTAGATGAGAAAATTCTCCTGTACACATCTCGTATCATTAAAACCCAGATATGAAACATAAATGTTATTTACACTTAACAATCTAGAATACAAATACTCCCACTTAACCATAAACTAAACGGAACTAATACGCGCGTCGGGCGAAAATCCACATAAGGAACCCCCTATATGTATACCATATATTCCGAATGAATAGGAGCTAAGTGTTAATACCCCCATTCCAACATTAAATATAAATATGACTATGAAAAATAATCATAAACACAAGCAATTTATAACTAATCATTTTACCTGCTCAAACAGGTGAGGGTAGTTAAGACGCATATCCTCTTCATGCTCCCAAGAAGCTTTCTCAGCTCCTTTCCAATTGTATTAAACTTTAACTAAAGGTATCACTTTGTTTCTAAGTCTTTTGTTCTCCTTGGCAAGAATACAAACTTGGATCTCAGTGGTGGTCAAATCATCATGAAGCTCAATCTCCGGTGCATCTAATACACGTTACCGCTCGTCATCACATAAATGCATCTTGAGCATCAGAACATAGAAAACGTCATGTATACTCAACATCGATGCAGGAAGATCTAGCCAATACGAAACGGTTCCAATGCGCTCAACAATTCTGAACGGGCCAATATACTGTGACGCACCTATTTTCACACATATCTGCAGTCCAAGGTGAACCCAGAAATGTCAAAACTATCATGCACCCATACTGTGTAGTAACACATTTCACTAATCATAATAATATCGTCTAGTGAAATCAAATATAAGTGTAGGTACAAAACAGACAAAATAAGGAAACAAAAATAATAGACATGATATAGAAAGAGATATCTCATAAATGAAAATCATGTCTCAACTGAAATACATCTGATATCTGGAATAATGAAAGTGTCTCGATATGAATCAACTGAAAATCATACTAAGGTAAACTGCCTTTATAATATGAAAACAAAACTCTAATATCTGAATGAGAAAATAAACTATAGTAGAGTGTCAACTACTAAAATGCATGACGACGACTATGCTAGAACTCCGTCATCCTGTGGCTCTCCAGAACTCTGGGCTACCTGAAAGGAAATTTAAAACAAAAAGAACAACAAGAAGAGCTTCAGAATGCTACAACAAGATCACCTCCATCCACTGCCAGGGGAAGGGCTGCTAGATGAAGTGGAGGCTCTATCTATTAAGCATAGTCTACCTAGATCATTTTCCCTGTATCTAATAGAATTAATATTTAGACATCTATAATGCGAGACGTAGTACGCCGAGCGAAATAATCTAAACAAGGAAACTCTCATATATATACCATATGTCTCAATTTATAGATACCTAAATATTAAAATCAAACTAGAGATAAACAATCTAAATGAAGTCAATAATTAGAAACCCACAACACGAGATTAGTACGTCAAATGAAATAATCCAAACAAGGAAACTCTCATGTATATACCATATGTCTCAAATTGTGAATCGCTAATCATTGATCCCAACCTAATAATAAAATAAAACAATACATAAAGTAAATACATTCATAATATTATATTTATATTATCTTTCACTGTCACTAGGATGATAAAATAAATATCAGCATATAATAACACGTACTTTCAAGAGCAAAGTACATCGGTCATATATAACGAAAATGAGTCATATACATAACCGGTATCTGCCAAAGACTTAGGCTATCAATAATCGTTTCAAAGCAAATCCTTGCAAGATTATAATTTATCACATAATCATGCGGGAAGGACTATCCGGTCGGTATCCTAAATAGTGTACATGGCTCATTAGTCTCATCTCTTCTCAGTGCGTAACATGAGTGCGGGACGGCCTACCATATAGGTATCTTAAAAGACGGCTCACAAGCCTCATCGCACCCTCGTGCGGATGGACTGCTACACAAAGCATCCAAACCCGACTCAATGACCTATATAAATAGAATAGCAACGCACCACCACACATAGTACTGAGCTAAGATCATCAACGATATCTATCTCGTATATAAACTGTGTATATCTGGTATATCGATGCACTATCTCATATAGTACTGAGCCGAGCTCATCAACGATATCCAACAAGTGTATAAACAAGCTCTAACTCAAGTGTAATTAGTTCAACACTTGCCAAATCTCCTTTGGGATACTCATGTGTGTACTATGATACCATTCATGTACAATCATGCCCATACATATACTATCGTGCGACTTAAACCTTGCGATCGCATCTCAAAACAGTGTAACTTAATATTCAGGAAATCTGTCTTAGTAGTCGACTGCTAAGCTTAGCAATTGACTACACTGAGTCTATTTAGACTCTATATTCAGAAAAACTGCCTTAGTAGTCGACTACTAAGCATAGTAGTTGACTATTAACAGCACAGGTTTAGCTTTTTTTGCATGTTTCATATATTGTAACTTGTTAAAAACAAATCATTATTATCATGAAGCATAAAGTAAGATTTAAACTTAATAATTATTTGATAGAGATTATCTCAATATTAATTAAACTTTTAAATTAATCAAATTAGGGTTAACATCCTAATTAACCAAAATTCTTAATTTAAAACATGAGTTATTAAGATGATTAGCATAAGCATGATTGCAAATTAACTTAGAACAGATATAAATTTGTTTAACTATGTTTACAGAACTTAGGTATTACAAATCTGGGATTTAAGCAATTAATTGCATAACTAGGGTTTAAACATGATTAGAGCATGATTAACATGTTAAAAAAAATAAAAGTAACCATAATAATCATGATGATGAATCTAATGAGAACATTAAGGATAAACTACAAATCTAGCATTAGGTTAAGATTTATCATCAAAAATTAAGTTTTTATCATATTAGATCAAGATCTAAGCATCATGTTAATCATATTACTTTATAAAAATGTGATTTAATCTAAGGGTAAGTTTTGGAGGTAGATGATTTTGCCTCAATACGTGCGACAACTCCTGGACATGATTGCAAGATCTCCTCTTCAACCGAAAGTCCGCGATCTCGCCCTCCGCTCTATGAACATCTTGAATCTCCTTAAGAAACACCAAAACTAGATGTTGGGTTTCAGGGGAGATGGTGGCTGTGAACTCACATGAAAAGTGTAGGAATAGAGTTTAAAACATGTATATATACACATATATGAAGTTGGGCCCGAAACTGACCCAAAACCCAATAAGAATCTAGAGATCAGCCCGACTAGTTGACTAATACCGCTACTAGTCGACTAACGATCTTAGTAGTCGACTATTAAGCATAGTAGTAGACTACTAAGAGTAAAGATTTAGTTTATGCATGTTTCGTGCATGATTCTCTTCTATACTCATATATATACATTGATTTGATTTCAAATCAAATCCTAGCATGCTCAAACATCAAAATATGTTATTTATAACCATATAACATATTTACTATTATTTATCACCATATAATCAAATTTACGGGGTTTTATATTCTTCCCCCTTAAAAGAATTTTGTCCCCAAAATTCCGCAATCGTATCTTAGAGATTAATAATACCAGAAAAGCATGTTGAGGGGATAATCCAGACAAGGAAACCCTTACATACACATCACGTACCATTAATCTCCAGATATAAAATGTAAAAATATCTACACTTAATAATCTAGAATGCACATATTCCCACTTATCCCCTAACTAAGCGAAACTAGTACGTTGGGTGAAAAATACAAACAATGAACCCCCCATATATATACTATGTGTTCCGAATGATTAGGAGCTAAGTGTTAATAGCATTAAATATAAATATGACTAAATATATAATCATGAACACCAATCAAAATCAATCAATTTATTTGCTGAAACAGGTGCGGGTAGTCGTGACGTATAACATTTTCACGCTCTACAAAATCCTCCTTGATATTTATACTTAATAATCTAGAATGCAAATACTCCCACTTAACCCCTAACTAAAGAAAGAACCCCCCATATATATATCATGTGTTCTGAATGATTAGGAGTTAAGTATTAATACCACCATTCTAGCGTTAAGTATAAATGTGAGCATATAGATAATCATAAATACATGCAGATAATAGCCAAACAATTTACTTGCTCAAATAGGTGCGGATCATCGTTACGCATATCCTCATCGCGCCCTCAAGAAACCTCCTCAGCTCCTTTCCGGTTACATTGAACTTTAACTAAAGGTATCACTTTATTTCTAAGTCTTTTTTCCTCCTTGACAAGAATACAAACTGGCATCTCAATCATAATTAAATCATCATGCAGCTCAATCTCTGGTGCGTCTAACACTCATTGTTGTTCCTCACCAAGTAAGTGCTTCTTAAGAATCAAAATATGGAAGACATCGTGTGTACTCAATATCGATGCTGGAAGATGTAGTCGATACAAAACGGCTCCAATGCGCTCAACTATCCTGAATGGACCAATGTATCTCGGGATAAGCTTTCCCCATCTACCAAATCACTGAACTCCCTTCATTGGCGATACTTTCAATAATACATAGTCTCTAACCTAGAACTCTAATGGTCGTCGCCTTTGATTTGCTTAACTCTTCTGATAACTCTGCGCTGTAAGAATACACTCCTGAATTATTACTACCTTCTCTGTGGTCTATCTCACAAGCTCCGTTCCAAGTAGCAAACTACCCTCTGGTTCGGCCCAACAAATAGATGATCTACAAGGTCTCCCATACAACGCCTCATATGGTGCTATACAAAAAGTTACTTGATAACTATTGTTATATGTGAACTCAATCAATGTGATATGGTCCTCCCAACTACCTAAAAATCTATAACACATGCCTGCAATATGTCCTCCAATACTTGGTTCACTCTTTAAGTTTGTCCATTTGTCTGCGGATGGAAAACACTAGAATACGACAACTAGCTACTGAAAGAATTCTGGAAGCTTCTCTAAGAATGTGAAGTGAAAACCAAGCCTTAATCTAATACAATCATCTTTGGAACTCCATGTAATCTCACGATCTCCTGAATGAATATCCTCACATAAGTCCCTACCATATAAGTCGTCTTCACTGGTATTAAATGTGCTAACTTCGTCAACCGATCCACTACCACCCAAACTGAATAGTTCCCCTTCTTTGATTTCGGCAATCCTACAATAAAATCCATATATATATATATATATATATATATATATATATATATATACCCACTTCCACTCTAAAATGGTTAAAGGCTGTAGGGTTCCTATTGGTCTCTGGTGTTTTGCCTTCACTTGCTGGCAGGTAAAACATTTAGCCACATATTCCATAATCTCTCTACACATGCCGCTCCACCAAAAGTGTCTCTTTAGGTCGTTGTACATTTTAGTCGTGCCATGGATGCACTGTATACCTGGTATGATGCGCTTCACCAAATAAGTCCTTCTTCAACTGTGGATTACTTGGCATCATTAATCGGCCCTTCATTCGAAGTCCTCCACCGGCTTCAACGGTCCAATCAGTCTCTAGCTCTTTGAAAATATCCTCCTTTCAGATTTGAATCCAAGAGTCCTCTAGCTGAGCTCTAACCACTCTATCCCTCCAAGATGGATGTACTAACAAAGCTTCCAAAAATACGCTGCTCCTACCAATCTCTGGCCTTAAATCAAACTGGCTAAGGGTGTGAAGGTCTCAATACAACAAGCACCTCAAAGCTAAAATACGATGTCAACACTTCCTGCTCAATGCGTCCGCTACTATGCTCGCTTTCCTCGAACAGTATTGAATCACGAACTCATAATCCTTAATAAACTCTTCCCATCGTTGCTACCTCTGGTTGAGTTCCTTCTGAGAGAAAATGTACTTCAAATTCTGATGATATGTGAATAGCTTGAACTACACTCCATATAAGTAATGTCTCCATGTCTTTAGTGCAAAGACCACTGCTGCTAGCTCCAAGTCGTGCGTAGGATAATTTTGCTTATGCGTCCTCAACTATCACAAAATACATGCCACTACTCTCTAGGTCTGCATCAAAACACCTCCTATACCCGATAGCGTTGTATCTGTGTAGATGATGAAGGTCCTAATACAACTCGAAATAATCAATACCGGTGCTGTAACCAACTTAGCCTTCAAAGTCTTAAGACCTCTTGGCACTCAGTGCCCCAAACAAACTATACACCCTTCTTCGTAAGGCATGTAAGTGATGTTAAAATCTATGAGAAGTCCTAAATGAACTTCTTGTAATAGCCTGCCAAACCCAAGAAACTATGAATCTTCGAAATGGTCTTCGACGGCTCCCAATCAAGTACCACCTCCACCTTCACTAGATCTACTATAATACCCTCATGTCTGATGACGTGGCCCAAAAATCTGGCTTCAGAAAGCCAAAACTCCTAATTGCTGAATTTGGCATATAACTAATGGTCCTGTAATGCCTACAATGCCAATCGAAGATGCTACTCATGCTCTGCCTCTGATCTCAAATATATAAGGATGTCGTCGATAAAAACAATCATAAACTGGTCCAAGTATAGACGAAAAACCCGGTTCATCAAATCCATGAATACTGCAAGTGCATTGGTCAGCCCAAATGGCATGTTAAGGAACTCGAAGGACCCATATCGAGTCAGAAAGACAGTTTTAGGGAATATCCATCTCCCAAACTCATAACTGATGATAGCTAGAATAAAGATCAATCTTTAAAAAATGTTGTACTCCCTGCATCTAGTCGAACAAGTCATCAATTTTTAGTAGTGGATATCTATTCTGGATAGTGACTTTATTCAACTCACGATAATCTATACAAAGACACATACTGTCGTCCTTCATCTTCATGAAAAGGACTGGCGCTCCCCATGGAGAATGAAAGATAACAACTCATCCAACTGAGTTTGTATCTCCCTCATCTCAGCAGGTGCCATACGATAGGGTGCTCGGGATATCGGTGTTGTGCCTGGCTACAACTCGATGCAGAACTCAACCTCTCTCACAGGAGGTAACCTAGCTATGTCTTAAAAGACATCCTTTTTATCTGAGACAACTCTAGTCTCATACAAATTGGCATTCTGATCCCTCAGTATCACCTCCTCGATGTATGCTAGAAATGACTCTGCAACTGGTTGCCCTGTGAGGTCGCTACTATCAACTCAGACCTATTGGACGCCCGCAAGCTGGCTGTTTTAACAAAATAATCGATACTAATATGGTAGGATGATAATCAATCCATACCGAGAGTGACGTCAAAATCCAACATCCGCAAAACAATTAAATTAATGATAAACTTAGACTCATCTAAACTGATGACTCATCTCCTACAGATATTCTCTAATACTTTTACCTCCTCTAAAAGAGTAGAGATGGATAATGGTACATCTAAGGTATATGCAACTAGCTGAAGTCTATCCATGAACGTATGAGAGATTAAAGAATGTGAAGCTCCTGAATCGAACAAGATCCGAGCTGGAAACAAATTCACTAAAAAAGTAGCTTCCACTATGGTTCCACTTGCACCATGGTCGTTTGGTATGACTATATAAATTTTGTCGGTAGCTGGCGACTGCTGAACTGCTAATGGTGGAACATATGGGACTATCTATCCCTCAGGAATCTCCTGGATATCGCGAATCTGACCTGCTGGCCCTTCAATCCTTAGAATGGCAGGTGGTGCCTCTATTCTCTGTGGCTGCTGGCCGTGACTACGGTCCTGCATCTGCTGACCTTGACCACGGTTCTACCGCTACTCGTGTCCACATCTCTGCTACTGGTGTGAAAATTATTGCCCCACTGCTGGGGTCTTCTAAGTCTTGTAAAAGGTTTCTTGCCCTTTTCCTTTTCTCTGGACAGTCCTGTTTTCATAATTAACTATGTGTATGTTTCCCTACTCCAATCGGCTAGTTTTAGCTGCTTATCGAAGAAGTAGATGAAATCCTCCCATGTAACTAACATTCGTATCTCCGGCACAAACTGAAGTCGGTGTTACCCTCCGGCGCTGCCCTTTAAGCTGAATATAAGTAACCTCTGCTTATGTACTTAATCGACATTAAGTATATCTAGTAATACTTCCTACATATTCCTTTCATTTATAAACTATAATTGAATCTGATGTGTCCTAAAATTTTGGTGTTCCCAATTTCTAATATCTTCCTCAATCATGCTGAGTCAAGCTTCACACTCTACTGCTCTATTAACAGCTAGATGTGGTGATGGTGTAGTCGTCGGTATTATCTCTTTAGTAGGCACAGATGGTACGACTAGTGGTGGAACTCCAGAAAGTGTAGTCTAGTTCGTTACTCGCTCCTCGATTGTTGTTAGTCTTTGCTTCTGCAATCGGATTTACCAAGTCGATCAGATATGTGCAGCCTACTAAGGTTCGGGCTCTGCTTGCCTAACTCTCTGGGTACGAGTTCTACCTCGACCACATCTTCGTCCCAACATTTATGTTATTAGGAGGAGAGCTTATTAGACACAATAAATGAGATCGCAAACATATATGTATATATCACACAACGTATCACAATAAGAAAATCGTATGACATATCATTCACACAAATACTTTTCAATCAAAGTAAGGTAGTCATAAATTTTTTTTGTAATTTTCGCGTTATATATATATAACGTCCTCACTCAATCTAGGAATTTCTAGTGGACTCTATACATGATTACTATAAAACTCTATCCAAGCTCCACGACTCGACACAGGAATGATCCTAAGGATACTGGAACTAGAGCTCTGATACCAACTATGACGCCCCT